>JAJTUV010000781.1:0-305000 GCA_021653895.1 Mastomys natalensis | reverse complement strand
TCTGTCATTCTTCCTAGACCTTTATCTTGAACATTGTTTCTAACTCAACACAAACTGTCTTAATGGGAAAATCTATATGTACTTTGAAAAGTGTGTCAACGTAAGCATGTCTTAAGTTTGTTGTGTACACTTGGGATTGAGTTGTCATCAGGAAACTTTTTTTCCAAAGTTGTGCTGTGCTTAAATATGTCTAAAATAAGCCAGCTGATGTCATATTTCAGAAGTTTGGACCAGTACTGGCTAACTAAGTCAGGCTAAACTGAGTTTCATTCTTACTTCACCCAAACCACTTTCCTGCCGGCTGTGAGGCTTCCAGGGAGTCCCACATATCTGAGCTGTCAGCAGCAGCCACTGTGGGTATTTTGATACATTTTGCATGATAAACTCCATTTAGATCAACATCATATAGAATCTCAGCCTCATATCACTGAATCTGCCAAAATAGCTACTAAGAATGTAGATGTGACACTCTTGGCTTTATATATTTTCCAGCCCATGGAATGTTCATGTTCTAGTCTACGAACCCATCTCAAATAACTAGATTTTTAGTTTTTTGTTGTTTGTTTGTTTGTTTGTTTGTTTGTTTTGGGAAGGGGGCTTGTCTTTTTTCCCCTAGATATAGCTTTTACTAGAAATTATTAGTGAAATTAAGTCAAAGAAGAGTTTGGAGTGACGGTTCACACCTGTAATTCCAGCAATTGAGAGGCAGAGGAAGCAAGAATATGACATTGAAGCTAGTCTGGGCTACACTTTGAGATGACTCTATAACCCCTCTACCTACAACTACATAACAGAAAGAAAGATAGATAGGTGATAGGTAGATAGATAGATAGATAGATAGATAGATAGATAGATATAGATAGATAGATGAGGGGGGAGTCAAAAGTGTTCTGGCTATTACAAGAAGTTAATATGGTAGACTGAAAATATTCCCCATGATCTGTCCCTTTCCTACCCTAGAAAATCTATAACCCTTATTTTAGATAATGAGATTATCTTGAGTTATCCAGATGAGATTTAAATGTTATGGATTTTATAAGAGACCTACAGGGGAAAATTTGCATAGACTCACAGAGAAGACAATATGTAGCCAAAGCCAAAGACTAGAGTGATGGACTCATAGACCAAGAAAGACAATGAATGCCAAAAGCCTTCAGAACCTAAGAGAGTCAAGCAAAGAAGCAAGGAAGCAAACAAGAAAGGAAGGAAGGGAGGGAAAAAGAAGGGAGGAAAAGAGGAAGGAATGGAGGGAAAGAGGGGAAAAGAGGAAAGGATACTGATTAAAGGAATTAGTTTATATGATTATGGCAGTTGTCAGGTCAGCAGTTTTGAAAACCAGGAAAACAGATATGGTAGCCTCTTAAATGCAAAGCAGTGGGCAGACAGCTTTCCTTCTTCCTTAGGTGATTTCAGCTTTTTTTCTCTGAAGGTTTTCAACAATTGGTTGAGGCCTACCTGTACTATGGAAAGTAATGTGCTTTGCTTAAAGTATACTGATTAGAGTCCTAATTTCCTCTTTAAAATATACCATCATATATATGTGTGTATGTATTTTTAAATACACAAGCACAACCTTCTCAGTCTGTATAATGTTACTTGTATGTATAACAAAGAAAAAGGGGCCAGAGATTTGAAGGAGAGCAAGAAGTACATGAGAGGTTTTGGAGGGATAAAGGGCAAATGATGTAATTATAGTATAGTCTCAAAATAAAAATTAGTTTTAAAAACACCTTCACAGAAACAACTAGAGTTGCATTTGACCAAACAACTCCACACCATAATCTGTCAAACTGATACATAAAATTAACCACTTAACTGTCTGTTCAAGCCAGGACTCCAAGGGAAGGAG
Source organism: Mastomys natalensis (assembly GCA_021653895.1). Taxonomy (NCBI): domain Eukaryota; kingdom Metazoa; phylum Chordata; class Mammalia; order Rodentia; family Muridae; genus Mastomys; species Mastomys natalensis. The sequence continues at coordinate 303,151 of JAJTUV010000781.1, read as the reverse complement.
CATGGGAAGTGTGGGCTCTGGTTCTCCAGAAGAAAAAAGAAAAGATTAGAATGAAAGACACTAAGAAACTGAGCTGCAGATTATCAAAGAGAACAGAGAAAGCTGATGTGGTGTGTAAAGAAATTTTAATCTGGCAACAGGACTGCTCTGGCAAGGTATCACATCCAAAAACCTAGGTCCATGTGATCTCGCTGGATTACATACATGGCATTAGTACACACCAAGGAATGAAGGTTATTTTGATTTGTAGAAGGAAGAAGCCATGTTTGAAAGTAATGTCTAATTGAAGGGAAGACAAAGTGATGAATCAGAGAAAGATTTGACAGAATGAGTCAGAGATAGGATACACCCAACTCTCATGAGAACATCATAGGAAAAAGAGATGACTAAAGAGAGAGCAGCAGCAGCAGCAGCAGAGAGAGAGAGAGAGAGAGAGAGAGAGAGAGAGAGAGAGAGAGAGAGAAGGAAGTTTGGCAGTTTTACTAGGACAGAAGATTAGAATAGATTGCCATAGTTAGTTTGAGACCAAGCAGAGCAATTTAGTCAGAAACTGAGAGCAACCAGTTTGAGTTAGTCAGCTTGAAAAGAAGTTTCGGTCAGAACAGCTAACTTGAACCAGCCAACCAGAGTTCAGAAAGAACTAGAATGGGTGAGTTTACTCCACAGTAAGCCTCAAAGATGACAATTACATCTGGCAAATAAAAGTTACTTTTACAGTGGTGGCTCACACCTACAGTTCTGTTCTTGGAAAATGGAGGCAGGAGGGTTTGGAGCCAATCTAGGATTTGAATGTGTTAGACTCCAGCCTGGGGCTAGAGTGAGATTCTCCCCCCCAAAAAAGATGGAGGATGCTGAGGAATGAACTCTGGAATGTATTTGCTACTTTAAATGTTGTGAGGCCTTCAAGAATTGTTTGTTGGACTCTCTGTCCTAAAATGTAGTTTTAAACCACAGATCACCTCTATTTTTGACATTAAGATGAAGGTGGTATCCTGGTGAGTGCAGATTACAGCCTGTTAAATGATGTATGTAATAGACAACTGACAAGATTCCACCAGTGCAACTTCTGAGCCATGACATCAGGAAGTACTAGAAAACAGGATCAACCTAGATTCCAAAACCAGGGTGACTGAAACTGAACCCCAAATAAATACAATGGTACTCAGGAACTCAGAGCAAAGACAAAATCAGAACTCTATCTTCAAGACTATAGTAGACAAATAAATACTACTTAACCAATCTAAGTTATCATCCACCCTTCTGGAGACGGTGAAAACAGAGAAACTTTGAAAATGGCTAGCAGGAATAAAAAGTGAAGAATAAAAGCCTGGCCAGGCAGTGTTAGCACACGCCTTTAATCTCAGCACAGGAAGCAGAGGCAAGATTCCAGGCCAGTCTGGTGTATAGAGCAAATGCCAGGACAGCCAGCAGTACACAGAGGAAACCCTAGATGTGTGTGTGTGTGTGTGTGTGTGTGTGTGTGTGTGTGTGTGTATCTCCATGGACATGCATGCACACGCAACTAAGAAAGACAAAGGACAACCTTTGTGTTGTTCTTAAGGGTCAACTCATCTTGCTTTTTGAGACAGGGTCTCTCACTAGGATGTGGGGCTTGCTGATTAAGCTGGACTGGCCAGTAGGCCCCATAGATCTGCCTGTCTCCACCTCCTTGGTGCTGGGACTGCAAGTATGCACCACCTCCATAGTTGGCTTTTACATGGGTGCTAGAGATGGATCTCAACTCTTCATGCTTGCACAGAAGACATTACTAACAAAACCATCTCCCCAGCATTGAAGGCTCAACTTTTTGGGAGACTTTGGAAGACTCTGGGCACAAATAAAGTTGATTTACAGCCCAGGTAAGAAAGGATGTAGGTTCCAGTGTCATAGACTTGATGCTACCAATATGAAGGTGACATAGCAACCTTAACATAAACATTAGCACCAAAACCTCAAGTACTTTGATAACATCACAGATGTAATAGATTCTTCAGAGTAGTACATCACTTATTCAAAGTTATGATAATTTGGGGACATGAAAGATTATTTTATTTAATATTTTATCTAACTATTTAAATTAGTTAATAAAATTAATATTTATTTAAATATTATATTTAACAATATTATTTTATTTAAATTATATTATTAATATAAATAATAATCTGATAATTAATATGAATATTTAATGTGTGATAAAGAAGTTTATGTATTACTTTGTATCCATTTTCATGTCTTTTCTTTTTTTTCTTTTTTTCATTGGATATTTTATTTATTTACAATACAGATGTCATCCCCTTTCCCCATTTCCCCTCCCTGGAACCCCCTATCCTGTACCCCCTCTTCCTTTATGCTTTTATACCAGTTTGATTACATGCATGTATTAAAGTCAATTTTAGATTGAGGGTCTAGCAATACAGTAGATACAAATAGTCAAGGAACAAGCAATACAATAAACACAAATAGTCAAAGAAAAAGCAAGGTATAAAACCCAATTACATGAACACTCCTGTGATCACTGTTTCTAAAGGCTTATCAGGATGACCAAAGTATCTGAGCCTACTTCCCTGTCCTAGCCCAAGGTCATTTTCATGTCTGAAGCCTACTTCCTTGTTCTAGCCTAAAATTTAGATTCCTGTCTGAAATTACTTCTTTGTTCTAACCTAATATTTAGATTCCTGACTGAGATTACTTCTTTGTTCTAGCCTAATGTCAGATTCCTGCCTGAAGCCCACTTCCTTGTCCTTGGCCAATGTCATATTCCTGCCAAGCAGCCCATTTCCTTGTCCTTGGCCCATGTTAGCTTCTTGCCAAGCAGCCCCAAAGGCTCTCCACCTTTCCCCCGTTTTTATTTCATTAACAAGACTGAGTCTGTCTTAGGTTGTTCTGACAAGAAAGCCTTCCTTACCCATCATGAAATATGCTTTATCAAAAGAAATTCACTTCTGTCTTAGGTTGGTCAGGCTCTGTGCATAATCTTACCATCCTTGGCTTGCCAGCCTGTTAAATTAATAACTCTGTCTGGGGGTCCATTATCAGTTTCAAGTCATGTACTTTGGCTGCCAACCTGTTGATGTAGTTAGAGACAAGCATTAACATGATGGGCAGGAATAAAAGTATTCCCAGGACAAGAAGGGCTAAACTGATCAAGCTATATATGCCATTCCTGAAGTTTGATCAAACTGGAAATACTGACCTCAGGCCATGGATAATTTTATTGACATTATCTGCAGCATCAAAGCTCAGCAGAGCAGCATTCTTTAAATTCATAATCTCACTATGCAAAGTTAACACACCCAGAGAGGTGTTAGGATTATGCCAAATATCCTACAGGTGTCTTTAAACTTTTTTCTGACAATAAATTTTATTTATTGTCTAATTTATAAGGAAATCATTATGAATTTCAAAAGTAACACTACTCCAATGATATTTGTCATGACACTTGGGATGGCTCCTAACTCTTGAACCTTGAACCTCCTTCAGATAATTTGAATAGGTTATAGAGCATCATTCATTGTTCCAGATACCTATATAAATCCTTTTGTATACTCAATACATTAGTAACATTTTTTTGCTAGATGGTTAACAAAAATAGTTGTCTTAACTCCTTGTGTCAATGTTATTGCAGAAGCAGTGGTGCTAGCAATTAATGAAATTAAAGCTGTTATACCAGCAATAATCAAGCCTTCTTGCTTCTGCTTAAAGCCTAACTCACTTCTTCCAGCACTTTCAAGCTTTTTTTTCAGAGAATCAGGTTTTCTAATACTCAGGGAAGTAAGACAAAAGCTGGTTGATAGACACCTGTAACAGACATGCCAGGTTTCAACACACTAACAAAATTGGAAATTATACAGTCAATGCAACTTACAATAAATACTGTAGAAGAGACAAAACCGATTTTAGCTTGACAATTAAAAGAGCCTTAAAACATGCACTAACCCTTGTTTGAAATCCAGATCCTGTCCTAACTTTATCTCTTGCTATCATAACATCATAGTGAGCTACAGCTAACTTCCAAATATGTCTCTGACAGTGTCCAGATCCAGTCTTCCAAAAGTAGACTGTTATTCCCAAAATTGGATTGATTTCTAGACCAGTACATGATTGAGTTCTAATAGCTGGTCACCTTTAAGAAGAATACAAGAGACATTATAATTTCATAATTAATATAAATATTTAATGTGTGATAAAGAAGTTTATATATTACTTTGTATCCATTTTCATGTCTTTTCAATACCATTAATTTCCTTTGCAATCCTGTATGTTTTGTTGTAGTCATTGAAACATTGTTCTAAGAAGCAGTCAAAATGTTTATTAGAATTTACTTTGCTCTCGCCAAAATGCCTAACTTTAAAAGTACTTGGGGATAATTTAGGGGAAGGAGACAGTGAACATATTAAGGTATTAATTTGAATCACAAGAGATAGGACGTAAAAATCATGATGAAAAGCCAGCTGTGAGCCTGAGTAGAAGTCTGTTTGAAAGCCTTCCCTGCACTAGACAATTTCTTACTGTTACTGTTCTGACTGCTCTATAATCAGGCTGATAAATGACTAGGACAGGGCTCATCCAAACAACTGGATTCTGTTTTTCTTGGAGCTCTATCTCCTCTCTTTGTGCAAAGTCTTACAGAATTGTAATGGCCCTACCTCCCTTTGGGCCATCTATCCTTCTATATAACTGACAAAAGCTTGGTAAATTTTCTCATCTAAACTACAGAGATGGCATGTAGTAAATTACCCAGAAGCCTTGAGAACATTATTGCATTCATGTTTTAAAAAATCATCTTCACAACCATCACAAGCACACCAATTTATAAATATACAAGACAGTGTTCTGACAATAAAATACATGACATGAAAGAGAAAATAGAAAAAAATTTAAGTCTGCCAAAGTTTGTAAAACTTACCTTTTGTGTGTTTTCCACTGATTAGTTAATGAAATATAATTGTAATTATAGTGGACAGTAAAGGAAGGTGTTGAGATGGGTCAGAGAGATTTCAATTTGTCACAGTTTGAACCTCAAAGTACAAACTAAACAAATGAATAAACAAGACTTCAGGTGAAGGCCAATCCCCAGTAAAGAGCTAATAGCACAAACGTTACTCCCACTATTCATGAAAAGCAAAGACTGCAAGGGTTCTCGACCTTCCTAATGCTGTGGCCCTTTAATATAGATCCTCATGTTGTGGTGAGCCCCAAGCATGAAATTATTTCACTGCTACTTCACAACATTAATTTTGCTACTGTTACAAATAGTACTGTAACTATCTGATCTGTAGGGTATCTGACATGCAACCCACAACGAGACTGAGCCGCACAAGTTGAGAAACGCTGGCCTAGCGCCAGGAAACATGAAAACCCTGTAAGTAAACAGAGAGAGGTGACCCACCGCGCAGCAGGGAAGCTGGTGTGTTTCCTCTCTCTTCAAACCCACATGGTGGCACAAATGGAGTGAGAACACAGAGGTTGGTGAGGCCACACTTCCCCCGTTTCTAACACAGGCTTCCCTAGACTGATCTGAAACACGTGGTACAGAATGTTAGGAACAATGGAACGCAATGTTTGCATCTGTGGGAGTAACACTGTTTGCATGAAGAAGGAAACTCTTCATTCTCCCTGATCCCTCCCCATACACACAGCGCACTATCTCCACTGATTTCCCCAGTAGCAACACTTTCGGAGATAATTCCTCTTTTTCTCTTCCTCTGAAATAATTGTCTCTTCCTCTGAAATTCAGGTCAAGAACATATCCTTCCATACTTTCCACCCAGTAGGGTTTCTTTATTATTTTACCATACAAACATTTGAAATCATAATCTACACATTCACTTGAAATGAAACAAAACCTCCTCCAAAAACAGTAGATAGCATTTTAAAAATTTAAAATAAATAAAATAAAAAATTTTAAAAATGATATGTCTGTAGTTTCTCACAAGTACAAAGCCCTGGCCTCAGGGTTCAGCCCGTAGCACTGCATAAACCAGGTATGTAATCTTGGTACTGGGGAAGTAGAGAAGGATCAGATCAAGGTTCTCACAGTGAGCTTTAGAACATCTTGGAGCTACATAAGATCTTTCCTTAAATTAAGAGGGAGAGAGAGAGAGCGGCCGAGAGAGAGAGAGATGGGTATTTAAACAGGTATTTGCCTATATTTATTGCTTCACTATTTGAAACAGCCAGGCAACAGAAGCAGCTTACATATCCATCTACAGGTCAATGAATAAAGAAAATATCATGTGATGCAGACATACAGAAAAGTAATATGATGACATTTTATGAAAATATATGGAACTGGAAATCACTGTTACATGAAATAAGCCAGACTCAGAAAATCAAACACTGTGTGTTTTCAGTTATATAACGAAACTAAAAGTTAGGACAGAGAGAGAGAGAGAGAGAGGAGAGAGAGAGAGAGAGAGAGAGAGAGAGAGAATGTCCATCTATCTACCTATCTACCTAACTACCTATCTACCTACCTACATACCTACCTACCATTATGTCTGTCTGTCTGTCTGTCTGTCTGTCTGTCTGTCTGTCTGTCTAGGGGGTCATGAAACTAGAAAGGAGAAGTGGGTCTTAAGGGAAGGAGGAAAGAGTCAACAATGGACTCCATGCAATGAGAAAGCAGAAGGGAGACTGAGGGAAGACAGGAAACCAGACCCCTTCTCAGAAAGGAAGCTGGGGAAGAGGAGGCCAGTGGGTATGGGAACAAGCGAAATCAAAGTATAATGATACTTATTATGAAGCTATCATGACAAAACCCATTACTATGTATGCTACCCTAAAAATTACAAAGATAGAATCATAAGCACCAACTCCCAGATGCTGATGTCAGCTATTAGCAAATTGACTAAGGCTTTCACCAAGCCCTTAAGAGGTAGGTGTTACAAACACCATCTGAACCCTCTTTAGAGCTAAATAGTGTAGTTGAAGCTGTAATCCCATTTATCTCTTTGAAACCTTCCCCAACATGTCAGCAAAGGAAATTACAATCTTAATTAAGCCCTTTTCATTAGATGTAGCAATGAACACAGTCCAGTCATACTAGCCAGAATAATGTAATAAAGCAACTACAACACAGGAAACTTCGCCCTGTCTCAGTCCCAGAATCACTTTCGGTGACACCTGGAATACCGCATGATCTCATGCCAAAATCCAGAGATTATTGCTGGGCTTTGAAACCGATGTGGTTTATTATGAATATGTCATGCCTTATCTAATCCTTCATCAAACCTATTGTCTTGCTACCGAGCAACTCTTTTCCAGGAATTGCCTCACTTCATTGCCTAACTCGCCTGGCTGCAGAGGATTTGCAATATTCTTCTGTGAAATTGCCCCTAGCTATGGTTAATCTGTTTGAGGGTGAGTACCTGACCTTATCTGGGTCTAGTGTTCCCTCCCTTGTGAGTTTTTAAACTGAAACCCAGAAACAGATAATTTCCCACCAGGAAGCTGGATCCCAAATGCTAACTTGGTGACTATTCCTACTGACTGGCACGTGAACAGCATATAGGAAGTACTTTACTGAGAAAGTACAACTGAGCCTGAGAAAGTAGCAGAGACATGGGAGAGTTTTTAGATTTGTTCTTGTGCAGTATAGTAGGTTGCCAATCTCTCTTGAATTCCAGTAATAAGGCAAGTAATTCTGCAATAAACAATCTGTTTATTTTTAAGCTAATATAACTTACATCTCTCTTCCACCTAAAAATAAAACTAGTAATTTATATTGATTTATTCAATAAAATTTTGCTTATGTAATATTTAACATATAAATATCAAGAATGCCTTCAGAGACTTGGTGTCAGTGTCATGCTCATACTAACCACATCTTTAAGATCTTTGCTCAAGGCCTCTAAGGCAGTGGTTCTCAACCTTCCCAATGCTGTGACCCTTTCATACAGTTCCTCATGATATTGTGATCCCCCAACCATAAAAATTCCATTGCTACTTTATAACTGTAATTTTGCTACTGTTATGGATCATAATGTAAATATCTGCTCTCTGATAGTATTAGGTGACCCCGTGAAAGGATCATTCTCCCCACCCCCAAAGGGGTAGAGACCCACAGGCTGAGAAACACTGCCCTAATGTCTCAGTTTACCAAGTATGTTTCAAGTCACATGTTTTAAATGCCTACTTTAAGAGCCGGGATAGCTCAATCAGTAGAGCATCAGACTTCTTAAATGCCCACTTTGAGCCAGACCATAAATGGGTTGATGTGTACTCAAAAAAATGAAAGCAGGAATCTGACAATACAATAGAGGAGAAACACATGAAATATATATATGGAGAGAGAGAGAGAGAGAGAGAGAGAGAGAGAGAGAGAGAGAGAGAGAGAGAGAGAACAACTCTCAGGCAGCCTAGGCTGGCTTCAAGCATGCTCTGTAGCTGAAGATTGACAATGACATTTGCTTTGTTTTGTTTTTGATGAACTGTTGCAGGGAACATAATTATTGTTTCTATGGAAAGGCTAAATATATAGAACTTAAATCCCACAGTGAGCATGTGTCTACTGAATGAAGAAAGCCATTTGGAAGCAAAAGAAGAAGTTAATGCAGAAAGAAACAGAAAGGCAGAAGAAAGACACGGTCACGGTGCCAAGGTTCTCAATTCTAACATCCCCAAGACTCAGCTCAATCTTGCCCTTTTCTTAAGAGCCCTTCCAGAGACCTCCATCTTAAGATTGTTGCTTCAAGACTTTTGTATATTCTGTACATCTCTCATTTACTATCTTGACTCAATCTCTTATTTCAGTTGCTGTGCAGATTTCATCTCACTAGTGAGATTGCTCTCCCTCCTTAACACAAAGCATTTAGTATCTGATAATTGTGCAATAGGTCTTGGCTAAGTGAAATTCACTTCTTATATGCTTCCACTGGAGTGGACCACAAGAAGGCTTCTTGTGAGATTTGTAGGGTTGAAGGCAGTAGTAACAATATGTAACTCATGTATATTGCTGCTGATCTGGTGACTTTCCTCCTCACTGTGAAGCAGCAGCAGACCAGCAACTGCTCTATTGTCCCCTGGTTCTCCCTTCATCAACCCCAATCCTCGTATATGAGTTTTACCACAGAGGCCGTTAGCATCAGCATGGGTTTTCATCTATCCTTATTCGAGCATACATGCATATGCACATCAGCATGATTCTTAAGATATAAATGGGCATATATAATATATATTATTTATGGGATTCCAATGCAGTTTTGAAGGATAAATAGATTTTTATCATAATCAAGTTAGTTGGGGGAAGAAAAGTGTTCCCAAGCTAAGGAACATTCAAATTCAATGGAATATAATAAGATCCCTTAGAAAATTTGTTTTTCTTAGAGCACACACTGCAGAGATAATTGTAGGATGAAAACATAAAATTATATTAGAAGCCAAGTACTCAAAGGTTTTATACTCTTCCCCAAAGAAATTTAGACTTTAATCTCTTTAGCAAGAATTCACATACACACATGTACACACACACACACACACACACACACACACACAAATTTGTTTGTCAAATTCCCTTCTAAAGTTACAAGTTAAAAATGTAGATACTGAAGTCCCAGCTCCATTTAAAGTCATTAAGTCTGCGACAGGACATATGAATTTGCATTTTTAATATACCATTCAAATGGTTTAGGTCAAAGGTGACTTAGGAAGTGCACTTTGCTGAACGGTGTCATATGATGGAAGTCAGCAAAGGTATACAGGCATAAAGGTCCTATAAATGTGAGATCTAAATCTCTAAAGCATCACTCTGCATGCAATGCATAAAAAGGGAAAGATTCAGAAGGAAGGGGAACCAGCCCAGAGACTTATTAGGGTGTTGTTATAATAATGTTAATGAGAGGTAGTGTCTGTTGAGGAAGGCACAACCAAGTTATACAGAGAGGTGACGCTTAGAACGTCCTGTGTAGCCATGAGGTTCCTGAGCTCCTGCCTCTGCCCGATGAGTGCAGAGGTTACAGGCATGTAGCACTACATCCAGTTTCTCCTAGTTTTCCCCCTTCCCTTCAGTCCTGCTCTCTCCTGCCCAAAGGTTTTTATTTATTTATTATACATAAGTACACTGTAGCTGTCTTCAGACACCCCATAGGAGGGCATCAGATCCCATTACAGATGGTTGTGAACCACCCCACCGTATGGTTGCTGGGATTTGAACTCATGACCTCCAGAAGAGCAGTCAGTGCTCTTAACCGCTGAGCCATCTCTCTAGCCCAATTCTCCTATTTTTAAATCACATTTTATTTATTGTGTGGGGCATGACACATTTGGAGGTTGGAAGACAACTCTCGGGGAAGTCAGTTCTCACTTCTCACCAATACGAGGTTTCCAAGGATCTGAGATTGTAGGGCTTGGCAGAGTGCTGCGTCACCTCACCAACCTTCTCCTAACTGTTTTAATGAACTATCACTGAGACTTTCTTAGCACAGAGAGCCTTCTGATAGGTGGATATGTGGGAATAAACGGAAGTATGTGTAGCTCATCCCATTCTTTCCTCTTCCTTTGAGATCTCTAGCCAAGAGAAAAGAAATGTGAATGTATGCAAATCTAGAATACTGAAGGAGGCTGGAGGGCAGGACAGAAACTGTAAAGCTATCTGGGTAGCCGCCATCTAAAAAAGACAACATTCTTCTAGAAAAGGTGTTAAGAGTGAAATGGAAACAGTTTTTATACAGATGGGGATAAGGTGGGTCTGAGGGCTCAGAGGAAGTCTATATCATGATCTATAAAGTAGAGGCCATCACTTTAGCAGTCTTTGGGAGCATCATTAGACAGTGACAGAAGGAGACAAAATACAACAGGCAATCCCTGCCTTCTGTTCTAGTACTTACCTTCAACCTAGTGAGCCAGAACAGGGAGAAGAGTAGAAGAGGTGGCTTTGAAGGCACCTGAAGTATAAGTCAACACCTTGGATGATAGAAAAAAATGTAGAGTTGACCAAATGTGAGATCTGATTTGGGGTGGGGGGGTCCCCTGCAGGCTTTACAGTTAGCAGGGAAACAATCTGGGTGACATAAGAATGAAACTCAGTTCAGTCCAACTTAGGGATCTGGAGCTGGGCCAAATTCCCAGAGTCTGACACCAGTTGGTTTATTTTATCCATATGTAAGCACAGCACAATTTTAGAGAAAAAAAATTATAACAAGTAACTCAGTTCCATAAGTATAGCAGAATTTAAGACATGTTTACATTAAAATTCTTTACAAAATACATCTGGCTTCTTTTACAAAGATGAGTACTATTGAGTCAGAGATAGTGCCCAAGGTTTGGGATCCAGGGAGAATGACTGAGGAGAACAGTGGGTGTGGGTGTCAGGATTGGCCTGGCCCTAAGATATTACAGAAGTCACTTAGGCTGTTGTACAGGACAAGTGACATCACTCCCAAGAATGGGCTTGATGGACTAAAAGCAATGCTGGAGATTTAGGTAGAAAGGATGTGGGATAAGTAAAACATAAATTTGGGGGATATGGGTAGAGCCTGACTCAACAGATAGCAAAGCATCACCAAGTTGTAAACTATATCCTTTCCCAGGATTCTAGGTGAAAATAAATAATAATAAAGCACACCAGAGGACAGGAGCGGTAAGAAAATGGCATCTTTAATGTTCATACCTCCAACAGGTGCATTCTGCTTAATCAATGGGCAATGTTCAAGTAGTCTTTTTTTACAAAGAGTTATATGGGCTGATAAAGGTAAATAATGCATTGTGAGATGACTAAGGACAAAATCCAGAAGGATGCCATCATTAAAGAGCCAAGAATAGGGAAAAGGGCCAGCCAGTGAGGAGAGTAACAAATAGATGAGTCCAGCCAAATGGCCAGGGCAGGGTTGAGGCTCAAGAGGAAAGCAGTGATTTGTGCCACATGAAAGCACATGTGACGAATCCTAATGCACCGCCAGCATCTGGATGGGCCGAGTAATTACACGGATCTCTAATTTCCCATGCTCAGCCTGATCCGTATGGTTGCTGTCATCTCTACTATAAACCTCTCAAGGGAATATTGTTTCTTTGTTGTCTTTAAATGCCCTATTATCCCAAAGTCCCAAATCCTGAATAGACTAAACACAATGCAGTTTATTCTCCCATACTGTGAACCTACTCTCTTCCCTATTCAAGCTAAGATTGTCATAGTAGCAGCGACTGCTAGCTACCTGTCATGTATTTTTTTGTTTAATGGTCACAAGCTATGAAGAAAAAAGTCTACATAACCTGGATCTTTCTCTCTCTCTTTCCCTCCTTCCATCCCTTCCTCTCTTCCTTCCTCTCTCCCTCCCTTTCTCCCTTCCTCTCTTTTTCCCTCTCTCTCTCTCTCCCTCCCTCCTGTAAGACTCTGGCAAGCCTTAGCTTACCAGGGACCCCCTGAGTGAACCATGTGGAGCTGAGAATTGATGCAAAAACCAAAAGGAATTTATTGTTCAAACATGTTGAGGTTGTCCTGCACCAAAAGGAGAGGTGGCAACCCCAGGCAACCCGTTTGGCCAGTTTTTATACAGTTTTTAGGGCAGCAGCCATTAGGCACAATGTGATTGGCAGAACAATGTAACTTTTTAAACTGATCTTTAGGGAATGAGGTGGCAAGGACCTCCCTTGTCTGTAGGTGGCAAGGGTTAGTCCATCCTTCCCCACCCAAAGGTGGGCTCCCTCCCCTGTGGTCTGAGGAATGTTAATCAGCCTCTCCCTTCCAGGAGAGCAAGTGTCCCATGACCTTTCCAAAGTTTTTGAGTTGACCTCTTCACTCCCTCCCTCCGGCCCTTCCTTCCTTCTTTTGGAAAAAAAAGAGTTTCACTCCAGGCTGGCTTAGAACTATGTGGCCCAGGCTTGCCTCAGTATCTCCTTGCCTAAACCTCTTGAATGCTGGAAGTATAGAACTGTGTCATACTCCTGCCATACAACTTCGCTTTGCTTGAAGACACATAAGGCTTGCAATAGACTCTGGTACTTCAAGAAACTTGCAGAATAAACCCCATTCTTTCTCTCCTCTCATTTAGCCTGCTGGAATATGAATGCTGAAGTTGCAGTGCTTATCTTAGGCTATAAGTAAGCTTGGCAGTGGGGAGGCCACAAAGATGGACACTAACATGTCCTTCCCAATCTTCCTTCAAATGAAAGCTTTGGGAAGAGATGTCAGCAGGTCTCACATAGCTTCCTTCCCTTTAACTAGCTTGTTCAAAGTCTATTTGAGGGTGGACTGTATTTTATGACATATCGATGCAGGAACACAAAGGCCTGACCATTTATACTAACTTGAGACAACTCCAAGTGGCTGTTTTAGCTCTAGTTTCCTGTGAGGTTGGATATGGCTACTATTAAGTCAGCAAATAGCCGAATTTCCCCCTACCTCTCAACCTGTCCCTACTTCTCTGGAGAGCAGCCAGATACGGTTTTCTGTGGCTGTTCCTTCAGGCAGCAGCACTCTTTGCCCAGATAGTCAGAGAGAACTTCCTCTTGTCTTTGCAGTCTTTGTCTTAAACTCTCTTTGCCAGTGAGCCTTCCGGCAGTAGACCAACAGCACTCTTGATCTTCATTCTGCTTTGTCTCCCCCACCGCCAATGCCCTGCAATACAACTATTGATTGTTGGTTGGCTTACTTATTTCCTCCTCTTACAGGTCCTAAGGACCTTGAGGGATGTTGGTTACATGCACTTATGCATCCAAACACTTTTGATTGTGACTGGCATGTGAATTTGGTGACTATTTTTTTGAACAAATAAAGAAATGAATAATTCTCTGTGGAATTTTGCAGATATTCACTTGTCGGGACTCTCTATTTTAAAAAAAAAAAAAAAAAAAAACAGCTAAAAAGGGTTCTGGCAGCAGCTTCACCAAGTGTTATAACTTTTATAGTATCCAAAATAAAAGATGACTCATGTATGTTTATAGAGTATTTGAAATCTTGAGAGAGAGAGAGAGAGAGAGAGAGAGAGGTGTATCTTGTTTCACAACGAGGTTGTGATTTTATGTTCGGATAAGATATTCATTGAAAAGAGTGATTTTCCTTAGAAGTAGAAATTTAGAAAAGGCTAACCTGAAATTCTCAAGCGTGGTGACCCAGGACAACTTGCTGGGTGACGTTATACGGTACAATTACTTCTAACAGAATCTATCTGTTCTCAAGCACAATTCATTGCAACTGAGTTGCTGGAAACTTTGTTTTGCTTCATGTTACCAGCTTCTGAAAGAGGTCAGGATGAGTGAGGTTTCAAGAGGTGTCCTTTGAAGTTGACAGTCAATAAACATGAACCAGATCAACTGAGCACCCATGGAGTTGGCCTGGGGATTTTATTTTTGTAGTTTTGAAATCTCAGGGAGGCCTTAGGATCCAGGGGAAGTCCTTTCACTTCCTATTAGTAAAGGTTATGTAAATGTCACTATCTCAATTAGAAAGTCAATTATGATATTATAACTTAGTATCATTCAAGACACTCATTTGGATTAAAACAAAATAATTCCAACATTATTTATAAACATAAACATTATTTAAAAACACTGACCTAACAATAATAAATTTTTATTGTTATTAGCTAATTAATAATTTGTTCAGCATTATTAATCTTTTGTATATATTAACTAATGCTGGAAACTGATATGGCAGCAGTTATTCCCTGACCAGCTAGTTCCCCACATAAGCATATAGGGACATTTTAATATTTCAAAGCTTAGGCCTTATCTGGGCCGACTTTCAATTAGCTCAATAAAGTTAAGTTGACCACCTAGCCTCATCCAGCCACATGGAAGCTATACCTTCTAGCCCTGTAGCCTTGTAGTTCCTCCCATGTTTTCTGAGGGAAAGACCTTCTTCCTCTTTCTTCTTCCCACAGTCTCTTTCTCCCAGGAAGTCCTACCTATTTCTCTCTACTGCCCAATCATAGGCTTTAGTCTTTTATTGACCAATTAACGTGGGGAGCAAGGTTTGCACAACAAAAGCTGGTGTTTGTGAGAATTTGCTCTTGAGGCAAGCAGATCTAGGGATACAGAATTTAGCATTTGAATACACAGCAGCACCAGACCAACCCCAGTAGTAGTTTCTAGTAAGAGATGGTGAGAATAAAGCTGTTAATGGTATTATTTGTAATACTTTGCTTGGTTTGATTGCTTTGAGCTTTGAGGCAAAGCCTGGTCTCTACTTCAAGTGACCCTCTTGCCTCAGCCTCCTGAGCTGTAAAATTACTATGCCCTGGCTTTTGACATTCTTTTTTTTTGATAGGTTACAATTCAAGGATAAAAGGCAAATGAAGTTTTGGTTTCACCCACACTAGGAGCAATGTTGCTCTTAGTTAATCTACTCTTTACTCCTTGGGCTCAATGAAACAGACTTTAGAATGTAATTTTAAAACATTAGACTTAAATTCCAAATTAAATTTATCTTTGGACAACTTTTTTAAAATTCTTTCAAGATTTGTTCTAGGCAAATAATAAAAATTCTTTAAAAATAATATTGACCATCTTTAAAATGTATTCATATGAATCAAGTTTTGAAAACCTCAGTGCAAGCACTTCAGTCCTTTGACTTTTTATTGGTGTCCAACTGGTTCTCAATAGAACTTGATTATCATCACCAAATGGATAACCATTTGATGGTAGACCCTTAGAGCTGTTTGCAGTTGCCATAACTGGTGCTTCTTTACGGGTGCTTCCTAGACTCCAACAGAATTCTCTTGCTTCATCTGCTGTCTTATAAAAGCATACTATGGGCAATGAGCTATCTCCATGGGTAAGGGCATGTATTGACAAACCCAAAGACCTAAGTTTGATTCTTGGGACCTACATGGTAAAAGGAGAAAACCAAATTCCACAAATTGTCTTCTGACATCCATATACATGCTGTAGCACATATGTGTGCCCCCTTTAACACAGAGATACAAAATAAATAAGTAAATAAGAATGTTAAACTAGAGATATCTGACCACTCACAAAACAGCTTCTGTAGTATTCCTGAAATGGATGCACCTTGCACTGCATAGACCCACCTTTAAGACTGAAGCAGCCATAGCAGTTTAGTTACTGACGGCTCAGAGGTGAATTACCAGGAGGAATTATTCTCCTTTTCCCATGAATGCCCAGATCTAAAACTTGGCCCTTATGCAGGAGAACAATGGCCTCACAGCTTAGTTTGAGACATGTCTGAAAAGAACATCCTACCTCTAAAGTTCCCTTTCATCTGACAGAGGTGTTAGTCACCACTGAGGCACAGTTTGACTGTAGTCTGATCCTGCTGCTTGCACTAGTCCATAGAGATTGATCCAAAAGCCACTTCCCCATAACTTTCCTGCATTCTAATCTGCATTTCAGAATTTTCTCCTTAGGACTCTTGATCTATGAGAAATATTTTTGTCTTAGTCAAATTGCTACTTCAATGACCTAAAAATCTCACCTTAAAAATGTAAAATGTTCATAGTAACTTGTGCATTACTCACAGTACTTTGACCTCTGTAATAAACATTCTCAACATGGTGAGTGACTCAATACAATAAAATTCGGCTTCCTGTCATCCTGTGGTGCTCTGCAGCCTAATGGGACAGGCTCCAGCCCTGTCATTCAGAACTCTGCCCTTTCCCAAAAACCTGCCCTTCTGACACACCAGGAAAGAAAAGTAGGGGAAAAGAAGTCTCCAGGAGGCTGGATGGCTTGGAAGGGTGTATGCATGGATTCTGTTATTTTGCTGACTTTGCATTGGGAAGAAGAAGTCAGTCACATAGCCATTCTAAATCAAGCAAGGCTGAAGAACACCCCGAGTCTCTGCTTCACATGTATATGATTGTGAGATTTTTTTTCAATATGCCATTACCCAGGATCTATGACATTTTGCACTTTCTATGATCCTTCAATTTACCAGATTAAAAAATTCCATCTTTATCAAAGATTTAAGAGTCATGATGTTGCTACATGTCTCTAGAGGGTTTGGGGATTTGTTTAGTTTTCTCTTGTAGAGTCCCTCTGTATCTTTAATACTTTTTTAAGAAAAAAGAACATTATAATGTTTAATAGAAATGATGCTTCTTTAATGTAGCTAGTAATATGTGCATACACGTCTCTGTTTACTCTTCATATGTCTCCCCCTTCTCTTTGTAATTCTCTTAATTCCAGACATCTCCTATCATTTCTGTTACTATGGTCCCAGCACAGGCCGTGTCTCTGCTCCATCTTCTGAAACTCATCTCAGTTCATTTTCTGCTGCTCTAACAGAATATCTGACATTAGGCAACTTCTGAAGAACAGAAACTTGTTTCTCCTAGTTTGGAGGCTGAGACATTCCAGAGTTCCGGGCTGGTATCCTGGCAAGAGCCTTCCAGCTGCTTCAGGATGTGGCTGAGGAGATCACCTGGTAAGGAAGCCTGAAAGAAAACACTAGGTCAGGTTCTCTTCCCTGTAGGCTTTGTGCTTGTGCTTATGTAAATGTGAACTCTCAGAAAGACTTTTAATGGCAATATACTTTTTTTTTTTTTGCTTTTATGGGTAGTGGATATAGCTCCAAGGTAGAATGTTCACCTACTATATACAAGGTCCAGGGTTTATCCCATCTTTACACATTGAGGAGTGTGCAAAACAGAAAAGGAAAGAAGGAGAGGCAAGAGAAGGAGAGAAGAGAAGAAGGAAAGGCAGGGGAGGGCAGGGAAGAGAGGGAAAGGGGAGGGGAGGACTGGGAAGATGGTTCCTGAGATAAAAGCTCTAGCCATGCAAGCCTGATGAGCTGAATTCAACCCTGAAACCCACGTAAAAAGCTAAATGAGATTGTGCACATCTGCAGTCCCAACTGGGCTGCAGCAAAACCAAAGAGCCTCTGCCTGCTTCGGCACAGTGAGAGTAAACGCCTGCTCGCACACGTACCAGCGTGCACATGTGCCAACTCACAAATCTAAACTTTAAAAGACAGAGAAGGCAGCCTGGGCTACACAGAGAAACCCTGTCTTGAAAAAAAAAAAAAAACAAAACAAAACAAAAAAGACAGAGAAGGGAAAAGTGAATAAAAAAAAAAAGAAAGATGAAAACCTCTGTTATGGATAAGAATTTCTTACAGATAACAAACGGGATTATAAATTTCATATTATCATCATTTGCTGTTAGTAATCATCATAATAATTTCAAAAACACTTCACCTGCTATTGTATCATTAACTACTACTTTAAAGTACTATCATAACTTTAAACTACTTTTTACTTCCATTTTGCTGGTTGTAGCTTTGGACCACACATTTTATAGTGATGCTAATATAGACTCTTTCCTACTTTGCATAATCATATCCCCAGAACTTCCAACAATCGCTGACAACTCTCTTCAATTTTTAGTAATGAGAGAGCTAAATGTATCGTTCTTCTGTAACTTTATTTTTTCAAAACATATTTTAAATGATGGTTCTTAAACGCTTTAACCACCCTTGTAGCCCACTACCCACCAGAGGTAGAAGAAAACAAAGGATACAGGGGTGGGAGGGAAGTAGACCTGATTAGACAGGTTCGTTGGAGCAATTCCTATCTGGGTTGTCTGGAAATCAGTTCAGTTCATAGGTCAGCAGCGGCAGCTCGATGCACTCACAAACATTTCACGGATATATCAAGAGTCCGGTTTGGAGCCGGGTGGTGGTGGCCCAGCCGGGCGGTGGTGGCGCACGCCTTTAATCCCAGCACTTGGGAGGCAGAGGCAGGCGGATTTCTGAGTTCGAGGCCAGCCTGGTCTACAGAGTGAGTTCCAGGACAGCCCGGGCTACACAGAGAAACCCTGTCTCGAAAAACCAAAAATAATATAAATAAATAAATAAATAAGAGTCCGGTTTGGTAGAGTTGGGATAGCAAACAGGAATCAGTAGTGGTGGCAGTACCTAGCAGAGACAGCCAGGCCTTATCCTTGCCACAAGTCAGCAGGAGGGACCAGGGTCCACAGGCACTCCAGAAAAAGTTCTCAGCTGTGTCTCTCTCAGCAAAGCAAAGATCAGCAAAAATATGAGACCAACAAGCATTCAGCTATGCAAGCAAGCCAAGCTCAGCCTCCGTCACTGTCTGTGGAGTCCAATTTATACGCCCTCCAAACATTGAATATCCTCCATGGGCCTTGCCTCAGCACTTGCCTCTGTCTCAACTGACATCAGCCTGCCAATCTGCCTCAGAAGGAGCAAGGAACTGTAGCACTTCACCAGAAGTTTTTTGGTGCATTTCTCTCTATGGAGTCCCCAAAACCAGAGCTCAAGAATGCATGTGTGTCTTTAGCAAAGAATCCATCATGTTTCCTTTCATGTGTTTGTTTCAGCAGAACATCTTTCCTCTGTCTGCTTCAGTGAAACATTCCTTCATGAATCTGCCTTAGCCTTTCACCTGTGTCCACTTCAGGAAAACATTCCTTCATGTGTTTGCCCCAGCGAAACACTATCCAACAGACTTTCCAAAGAATCCTTAGGTTTCCATGTCACTCTTGGTTATCCTTTTCCTTCCTCTTTCACGTGCAGTTTCCATTAGTCATCTCTCTCCTGGTTTTGGTGCTTTTTATTATTCACTGTCACCATCTAATCCAGATGTCAATCATTTCCTGCCTGACTTCTCACGCATTTCCTCATCACTACCATCCTGACGTAAAGCTCTCCTTTGTTGACTCTACTTGCAAAATACTTCTCTACTAACATCAGCTGTGTCAAACATTTTTTTCAAGGACCAGCTCCAAGGCAAATGCTCTATAAGTCTGCCATAGTTCTACTTGTTTCCCTCTTTGGGGTATAGTATGTGTGTGCACATGTGCATGTGTGTATGTGTGGAGGCCAAAGGACAACTTTAGATGTTGTTCCTAGGATACTATCCACCCTGTTTCATCTCTTTCTTGGCCTGATGTCCACTAGAGCTGGCTATTCAGTGAACCCCAAATATCTACCCATCTCCCAGTATCTCCCCAGCCATGCTACCATGCTTGGCTACTTTATGTAGGATGTGTTGATTGCACTTAAATTCTCAAGTTTACAAGGCATGCTCTTTACCACCTGAAATATCACCTAGCACCTGTAATTCCCATTTTATAGATGAAAAAAAATTGAGAGTAAGAAAAGTCAATGACTTGCCC
The DNA here is from genome assembly GCA_021653895.1 of Mastomys natalensis. NCBI lineage: Eukaryota > Metazoa > Chordata > Mammalia > Rodentia > Muridae > Mastomys > Mastomys natalensis. The sequence goes on along the minus strand of JAJTUV010000781.1, from coordinate 283,117 downwards.
AAAGCCACCCATAAGAAGCAGCAAAACCAGTACTGGAAACCAGGTCAGTGCCACTTGGGAGTCTGTGATCCTTTTGTCGCACCGTGTTTCCATGACTTCATGCTATATCTGGCCTTCAAGGAGTTCCCAACTGATGCTCTTATCAAGAGCAACATCTCTCTCTCTCTCTCGGGCTTCCAAGGCCTGCCATGATGACACCATCCTTAGTGGTTTCTTGGTCTACTTGTACAATGGGTACAGTTCTCATCAGGTGTTCCAAAGCCCTCCTAGAAAGCAGATCACTTTCATTATACCATACTTTTAAGAAGAATATGATTTTTCAAATAATCTACACTAACCAAAAGGTCAATTCACATAAAGGTAACTAAAATAGGAAAGTAGTCCATATTTGAACTAAGCTCTAGGGCTAAGCCCCTGGTGATTGATTACACATTTTTAGTTAGAAGGGAAATAACTTTTTACACTGTAATTGGGTATCCTAGGCTGGCATCAGAATGGCTGCATCAGAGTGATCATGTGAAAATAACCTCTTTTAGATTTCTTACTTGTTTTGTTTTATTTTATTCCCTACCAACTGCCCATTTAGAGTCCAGTCGTCCTTGAGAGCCTGGCAGAAGTCACAGGAGTACTGACTCCTCTTTTAAAAGTTAGTCTTCTTCATTACTCATAAACAAGCAAACAAACAAACAAGCAAAAACCATAAAATGCATTTAAAGGCTTTAGTACCAAGAACTCTTGCCTGACTATTCTGGTTCTCATTGGCTGTCTTCTAGCATATACTTAAAGCCGGAATCACACAATCAGCATATAATTACAGTGTTTGCATTGTTTGTTCCCAGTGTTAGAGTAGGTGACAAGGATGTGGGTGGAATTGGATTATGGGGCTCTGGGACAGGGCATGGACTTACAGAGTTGATGAGTACAGGGACAGGAAGGGAAACAGCTAACTCTGAGAAATTACAGAAAATGGTGTTGGTACCATAGGCCTGAGTAGAAATCTTGAGACAGAATTTAAGTCAAAGCAAAGCAGTATGTGAAGGCCAAGAATCTGGGTAAAAATTGTCCTCGTCTATTTTCCATGGCTATAAGAAAATGGCTGCAGTTGTGTGCTTCATAAAAAAAAAAAGTATTGTAGTTTGGATGTAGATTGTCTTCCAAGGTGCTGTGCCTGTGTTTAAGCATTTGTTTGGGGAGATTGTAGAACCTTTAGGAGACAGAACCTAGCTAGAGGGAGTGGATCAGTGGAGGCATATCTTGAGGCTTGGCACCACTTCCTGGTCTGTCCCTACTTCCTGACTGCAGATGAAATGTGACCAGCAGCCATGCACTTCTGATGTCATGAGTTCTCCATCCTGGTGGATTGCATAGCCTCAAACTGTGAGCCAGAATGAACTCTTCCTCCTTCAATTTGCTTCTTTATAGTTATTGTGTGACGGCAGTAAGGTACTAATATACTTGAGATATAACACTGGTGAGTAGAAAGTCCAAGGAGCATAGCTCTGGTGTTTGGTGGGGAACGCTAAGATCATATTCTCAAGATCCAGTCATCTCCCACCAGGTCCCAGTTCAGAATTCCAACCACCACAATGCCTTTAGTTTGGGGACCAACCACCAATCACATGAATCTTTGTAGGAGCAAAACAAAACAAAACAGCCTACATTCAAACCATAGCAAAGATACAGAAGGTCTGATAGACTGAAACCAAACACTAAACCCCACTAAAACAAACAACAATACCACAAACTAAAAACCAATACAAAACAAAAAGATGATTAACTATGCTTAGTTCAAATACTATATGAAAGATTTGGTGGGTGACATCCAAAATAAGTCAACCACAGTGGCACATGGATGCAACAAGAGCTCATAGGAGATGGAAACAGGAATTAGGACTTTCAAGTTGTCCTCATCTCCATAGGGAGGATAGCTTGGGCTACAGAAGATCCCATGTCAAAAAGCCATGGAACCCTAGGGATGAACAAAATATAAACAAGACAAAACCAAAAAGTAAAAATGAAAAACAAGCATGTATCAATTTCTTCACAGTGATTCTGGCAGGGGGTTGCTGGATAAAAGCCCAATGATGAGACATTTCCACTTTATTTTATAATAAAGCATTTCTAATGATAGCCGATAAATATGAAGAGTGCAAAACACCCAGGCAAGTTTACTTCCTTATGTACTAGAAACTAATACAAATGAAGTCAAGCAAAAAGACTCAGAGTCCCAACAGAGAACTAAATCCACAATGCTTTAAATACATTGTTATTACTGTTAACATGTTACTTTGTTAAAAGATATTTGCAGTTGTTTCTAGCTAGGGCGTGGCTCATCTACCATACAACTTTAATCCCTCTGGCCTGAATACAGACATGCCCTTAGTACTCATCTTTAATCTGAAACAATAAAGGGAAAGTTAGTTGGGAGAAAGAAGCATCTTTGTTTGAAAGTGATGTCTAAATGAGAGGACAAAAAAGTGAAAAAAGTAGGCAGTCGGAGGCAGTAAGCCTCGGAGATGACAATTCTTACAAGAGAATAAAAGTTACTTTTACTTTATGCAACTATGTTCCATTGGCATTACAGAACTTTAATTTTCAACTTAAACATGGAGGACAAATGGCCATAATGTTATGGTTTGAATATGACATATGCTCCATGGGGCTTTAGCACACATGGTCTCCATCCAGCTTGATGGTATTATTTTGGTAGATTATGGTAACCTTTGGAACATGGGGCTTAGCTGGTAGACATAGATCAATGGGCAAACCTTGAGGCTGTATCTCAGCCTAGGTGCCAGTCCTATTCTCCGCTCTCTGATCTTCCAACAGGTGAGGTATCTCTGTCACATACTCCCACTGACATGTCTTCTGAACCACAATGGACTGTATCCTTTGAGTTCTGAGCAAAACTAAACTTCTCTCCCCTTAAGTTGGTTCTGTCCAGGATTATTCCATGCAATAAGAATATATCTATTAAGAATGTGTGTGTGTGTGTGTGTGTGTGTGTGTGTGTGTGGTGCTGGAGAGAGGCCCAGTGATTAATCACTGGTTGCTCTTCCAGAGGTCCTGAGTTCAATTCCCAGCAACCATATGGTGGCTCACAACCGTCTGTAATGGGATCCAATGCCATCTTCTAGTGTATCTGAAGACAGTTACAGTGTACTCATATAAATAAACAAATCTTTTTAGAAAAAGAAAAGTTCATCTATATATCTATATATCTATATATATCTCAAGCATGTCTATTTACAAAGTAATGCTCATCACTTTGAAAGAATCCCTAGATAGAAGAGTCATTCTAGGCTGGATTGGGTAGAAGAGGTTTTACAAAGGTAGACTTTCAGGGCTAGCAATTTAGCTCACTTGGTAGAGCACTTGCTTGTTGGTGTTGCAGTTATTTCTCTATTGCTGTGATAAAATACCATGACCAAGACAACCTATCAAACAAAGTGTTTCATTGTGCTTATGGTTTCATAGGTTTAAAGTTCATGGTGGTGGAACAAAGGCATGGTGGCAGGAACAACTGAGAGCTCACATCTTGATGCACAAGTAAGAGGTCTAGAAAGCTAACTCCAAATGGTGTGAGTCTTTTGAAACCTCAGAGCCTGCTCCTAATGAAACCCTTTCTCCAACAAGGGCATATTTCCTAATCCTTCCCAAATAGTTCCAACAATGGGGACAAAGTATTCAAGCACATGAACCATTCTCATCCAAACACACATTGCTCATTATGTACAAAGTCCTGGATTCTATCCCCCGTACCACATAAACTAGAAGTGATGGCTCACACCAGGAAGGAGTTCAAGACCATCGTACTACATAGCATGATTAAGGACAGCTTGGGCCAAATGACACCCTATCTAAATAATAAATAAATAGCAAATGAAAAATATAGGAAGGTGGAAGATTTTAAGTAATCAGGGGGATGGAGAAGAATTCATATCGTCCTAGTTCACGAAGGAAGATGAAGAAATCAAGATGCAGGAATGGGCAGGCAGGGAGGCACTGAGGAGAGAGTGGTGGGTAAGTCATTCTAGAAAGAGCTGGTGGAGTTTACACTCCAGCTGTTAACTACACAGTAATCTCTGCCTTTTGACATTCAAAAATACCATTCAGTAGAGGAATCAACCCAAAATGAGAGGGAAGGAAATGAGTGTGTGATAGAGAAGGCAGTGGGGATTTAGCCCACTGGTGGTTAAATGTCTTTTCTAAAACTCATGTTGAAATTTAATTGCCACTGTCTTGTTATTAAGAGATAAGAACTTATAGAGGCCCTTAGGGCTATTTTTATGTAAGTGGGTAAGTTCCTGGTTTTTAATTAAGAAAAATTTAGCCCTGTTTCTTTTCTCTGTCTCCTCTTATGTTCACTGTCCTTCTGCCATGTTAGGGTGCAGCTCTGAGGCCTCTGTCAGATCTTGGCACCATGTCTTTGACTCCTTGGCATCCAGAACTGTTTTTAAAAAGCTTAAAACAATAAATTACCCAGAGTTAGGTATTGTTATAGCAACACAAATGGACCCATTTGAGAATTTGGCAGGGAAAGGACAGTTTCCAAAAAAAAAAAAAAATAAAAGAGTGGAATTTAAATAGGAAGATCAAAAGATCTTATTTTGTAAAAGCAGGGAGTATCAATGTTTACAGGAGAAGATATGAACCCAATAGAAGAGAGGAAATGTTTCTGAGGATGAAATTTGGATTTGAATCTCTCAGGTGTATTAAAAATGTTCAAGAAGTAAACTACAGTGAGAATACACTAGCTTCAGATGGAGCGGGAATTGGACTCACTGAGTCTTCCGAACTGAGCCAGGCAAACAGCAGACCGTAAAAGCAAACAAAGCTTGCTAGCCGTATCTCTCTATCTACTGGACTTCCTTCACATGATCCAAGTCACAAGCTTTGTCAATGTGATTTAAAATGGACTGAGAAACCAAATGTAAATGTTTCAAATTACAGGATAAACATAGACACACACAAACACAGTCACAGACAGACACACACACACACTTGGGGTAGAACTAAAGTGACATTAATGTGTTTGTGCCTTCAAAAAGAAGTAGTGCCTTAGCCAGTGTTCTATTGACATGAAGAGACATTATGACCAAGGGAGCTTATTAAAGAAAGCATTTAATTTAGGTCTTGATTACCATTTCCAAAGAGAGTCCATGACCATCAGGGGTAGGAAGCTGGCAGCAGGCAGGCAGGCAGGCATGGTGCTGAGGCAGTAGCTGAGGGCTTATATTGTATCCACAAGTTGGAGGCAGAAAGAGAGGGAGAAAGCTATTTTCTCCATCTTTTGAAACCTCAAAACCCATTTTGACATACCTCCTCCAATAAGGTCACAAAACCTATTCCTTCTGAAAAAAAAAAAAAAAAAATGGTTCCATCTACTAAGGACCAAGCCTTCAAATATATTACCCTGTAGGTGGGGCCATTTTCACTCAAATCATCATAGGCACGTGTCATGTTTAGCTTGAAACTTCACTCAGTAGTTTAGCAATCTTTTCCTTGGATGAATCTTATTGTTTATTTATAAACAATCTTAAAACATATATTATTTTCCACTTATGAATACTAGGATAATTGGCTTGGTTGTTTTACATTCACTAGAATTTTTTGTAATGGTTTCAACAATTCAGAATTGACAGGTCATCTGCAATTACTCTTCTTAGGACTTGACCTGAAAGAAGCAATCCTTGAAAAGGATTTCTTTTTCATTTCAGGATAGGCTGGCCAGAGGAGACAAATATGTCTCCTAATAAAAGATTTATGTAGCTGGCATTATCCTCTTATTCTGAAACAGTAAGTAAAATTCTAGTTAATGATTTGAGAAAAATGTTTTTAAATAGAACGGTGTTACTTTATAAAAAAAAAAAAACTTTGTATATTTAAATATCAAAGAATTTTACCATTTTTATTTCCATTATACTCATAAAAACTTTCTGTGATTGAACAAATGAAGTTATTATTCCAGGTTGATCAAATGGGTAACCAGCCAGTTTAAGATACTGGCTCATGGAGCCAATGTCAGAACGTTATTATATAATCCTAACCAGAACAGTAGTTTTCATTAACTTCTTTATGTTTTATTATTTTTTGAGCCAGTGTCTCACTAAATAGCCCTAGATGACCGGAACTTACTGAGTAGATCAGACTAGCCTCGCAGAGGTCTGTCTACTCCTGCTTCCCAAGTGCTGGGTTTAAAGGTATGTGCCAACATGCCCAGCAAGATTTTTATAGCATTATGTATCTTAGAGATTTGTCTTAGTTGTTTAGTCTAGTTCTAATTAGAGTTATAGTTCTTGATAGTGGCTGAATCAGAACCCTTGCTCCAGGATGTTAGTGGAAACATCACCATACTGCATGTGTTTTGGCTACTCCTCTCCAAGTGACTTGAATACAAAGCTCACCAAATAAATCTTGATTAAATACATATGTTAGACCAACCTACCCCAAACCAGCCTGTTGGTGTGCTTTATCCAAAAAGGTCTTTGGGTTTGGTTTGTCAAGTGTCTCAGGCAATTTTATGCATCAACATGGTGTGTGTATTTTTAGAATATCTTTATAATATGGATTAAAGGTTGATTACATAAGCAACAGGATGCAAGGTATGCAATCATAATAAGACAGTATCTTATGGGGCAACTTTAAATTTAGCAGCTGCATCACTGGATTTCTTTGCATTCCTGAAAGAATTTGCAAGCAAATAACCAGGTACTTTATCCCTTATCGTCACAGACATAGCAGAGTGAGCTCTACCATACAGCAGCCCAGAGTTGTACAAAACTATTAGTACAGAGAAACAAAAGACAAAACAGAAACGGAACCTTCATTTGGTCCAGTCTTGTTTTGAAACCGAAGTCCTAACCTATGATGTCATTTCTGGAACAGAAAAGCAGAAGTAATTTTCTACATTATTTATCTTTTTTTTTGGCGGGGGGGGGGAGTGGTTTTAAGATGCTTAGAAACCATCTTTTTAAGGAGTTACTTGAACTAACTCCTTTATATTATGTTGGAAACTCTAGGCACAAAAGGCACAGTTACACTTATATTCCAAGTTTTGAATCCTAGTATTTCTACTCATCATCTTAAGGCAGCTTAAGAATGACCAGGCAGGGCTGGAGAGATGGCTCAGTGGTTGAGAGTACTGACTTCCAGAAGAGCCAGGTTCAATTCCCAACACCCACATGACAGCTCACAACTGTGTAACTCCTGTTCCAAGGGATCTGATGCCCTCATACAGATATACATATATACAGTCAAAATACCACTGTACATAAGATAAAAATAAATTATAAAAGAAATTAGGAAATTTAAAAAGGATGACCAGGCAAAGTAGATCATGAAACGTGCGCCTTCCATATCAAGTCCCAATACTATCATTAAGTCTTAGGTTTATAGCTCTTTATATGGTCTTGGAACGTTTCCAATGGTCTCTGTCCACTTGCCCCTCTGCTTGGCAGGGGTAGGTATTGGCACTCTCCATGTTGCTGATGTCGTCAGCCCAGTCAGATGACTGCAGAAGACGCTCATTATTCAATGTTCTTCAAGTCTCTGCTCTGGTTTTGAGTCATTGCTGCTGGAGTTAGAGACTAGGGCAAGTAAGTCTTGAGCTCTACAGGAGCAATAGGATAACAGGACAGGCCCGCTGGATCTTAAGTGCAAGTTAGAGGGCTACAGAGGGGGGCTTCGCTTTGAATTGCAATGATCTGGGAAGTTAAGGGCAAGGGGAGGTCTTCGTTCCTACGTAGGGTGGAGGACACCCTTTCTCCCGTCCATAACTGATGGGAGGCCTGAACCAGGCATGCCCTGGCCTCAGGAAGGTTCCTTAAGGACCGGCTGCCTCGGAGTGGCGTGTGATCTGACAGCCACAGAAATACACTTAACCAGTGCTTTAATCGGCCGGTCCCCTCAGTCCAGCGCCCCGAAAGCCTCGACCCCACTCGGCCTTCAACCCATTCCTGCGGCAGCGTGCACGCGGAGCCGGAGCTCTGGAAGGGCATCGAGTCGTTTCCCGCGCCTCGCCTCGTAGGCCGCGTGCGGAACCAAATCCGGTGCGGGCTCGTACCGGGCCGGGCTGCGCGCGTCCCGTTCTCCGCGGAGGGTTCAGACCCGCCGCCGCCAGGCCGCAGAGGAGCTGGGCGGGGCCGCCTGCAGCCGAGCGCGCGGGCGCCGGGCAGGAAGACGCGGGCGGCCGAGTGTGCGCAGGCGCGCGGCGCCCCGCCCCCCCAGCGTCGGTCCGGGCGGGCGGCGCGAGCCCTCCCACTCTCCACCGCGCCGCCTCACGGCTGCGGCCCTCGCTTCACCCCGACGCCCGGCGTGCGCGCCTGCCCGCTCGCCCGCCCGCCCTCCCGCAGGCCCGGGGCTTCAGGCCGCTCGTCCACCGCCGCCGCCGCGGCCCCGCTCGCGTCCACGCTGCCTCCCGGGCCGGCGCGGCCGCGGGCCACCGCTGCCCCTCCCGCCGCCACCCCGCCCCCTCCCCGCCTGTTTCGCCCGCCCGCCGCCGCTCCGGATGAGGTGATGGCAACGGCCAACTTCGGCAAGATCCAGATCGGGATTTACGTGGAAATCAAGCGCAGCGATGGTGAGCCGCGTCTCTGGCCGCGCCGGGCCGGCCACCCCTTTGATTGCTCTACGGGTTGTGGGGGCGGGAAGGCGGCGGCCCGGCGCTTTTGTGTGCGGCGTTGTGCGGGTGAGGCGGGCGTGGGGTCCGCCCGGGCGCCGCTGCAGTGCGGGGCCCCGGCCGCAGGGCGGGGCCGCTCCCGGGTTCGCTGTCCTCTCCCCCGGGGGACTCCGTTAGGGCTGACCGTGCCTCGCGCAGCCCCGGCTCTGCTTTTTTTTTTTTTTTTTTTTTTTAACCGGTCTCTGCATCCGTGGCGTGGCGAGGGTGATAGCGTGAAGATCGGGGGTTTCAGCACCGAGTGACCCGACTGGCAGCCCGAGGCTGTTGGGGAGCCATCCGGTTGTTTGTAACTGCTATCCGGTTGTCAGGCCTCTTTGCCTGTCCTCTCCTAAGCATGCTGCTTTCTCTTGCTGGTCCAGGTGCAGAGAAGGCTGCACTCGGCCATGAAAAGGGGTGGGGGAGTAACGGAAAGAAATACTCGATACGCTTCTCCAAGGTGATGATACTGAAAGGGAAGGAGAGGATGGACGCAGTCCACGGGAGACACTACTGAGAGGGTGGGGATGGGCGACCGGATGTTGATATTTTCACACCCTCGGGAGGTAACTGAGAAAAGTGTAAGGCGAGGTGAAGAGACATATTTAATTCATTTTTTTTCCTACATCAATAGGCTTATGGATGTTGCTGTAGGTTCCTCTTAGGGGGGAAATATTTTTGTCACTTCTAAGTGTAAAGTGAAAATCATCTATATTGTAAAGGAAATACTAAGCATAAGGGGATGAATGAAATTATAAATGCTAGTGTTAGGAGTTGATTCTTGACTGCATCTCACTTGTACCCAATTACTTTTACTTCATTATGGCCTATTCACCATCTTTTACCCCAGTTAGTAAGGACATGGCTATGACATCCACTTCTTTTTACCAAATTCGACCAAGTCACATCAGTATACATGAGTAGATTGGTCTTCCTGTTATTTATGATATGTTGGAAGACCTTATATGGATAATGATTTTTTTCCCTCCCTCTTTGCATCTGAAGTAATTTGGTTAACTGGAAAGATTATTTTGTGTATGAGAAGATATATTGTAACTTGTAGAGCTTTAGAAGTTACCAAATGGGGAAGGGATGCTTTACTTGGATTGGAGTTTGTTTTATCAATTCTCTGCAGATTACTTTCTTGTAATTATGCTGTCTAATGCCATTTTATATTTTGGTGAACGTGGGTTGGCTGTATATTAACAAATATAGGACTTTCTTGTTAATTTAAAACTTGTAGTATAATAAAATATGTTCTTTACAGTCTTAAAGGTCAACTATGGCAGTTACAGAAATCGTTACATAAATAGTCAAGAGATTTCTGTTTCAATTTATTTGAGATGCCATTTTTTTATTATGTATTGGACTTGAAGTAATTTTGGTTCTTTGGTGATTCTAGGATATAGGTTTATAATGTTCTTTCAGTCTTTAGCTTCAGCCTATAGCAGAAATTGTGTTACACAGAAACTTTATATTCCAAGTTAGAGTAACCTAGACAACATTTCAAGTGTTTGCCCTCAAGAAGTAGGGTAAGTCTTATAGTGTGAATTGTCCTAACTGATAGTGTAAATACTTACATGTTTTAGATGCAAGAGAGCCAAAGTAGGTAACTTTTTGAAAACAACATTTAGAATTTCTTAGTTTTAGAGGCCTGATAATCTCAGGCTGGCCTTGATCTTGTTTTGTAAGGGAACAGCTCCTGCCTCCACCTGCGTGTCAGTTTGTGAGGCTTTGGCACTCAGGCAGTCACCGATTGAGCTGCATCCTCAGCCCTAAAAAGACTTTCAAAGGGAATAGCTGGAACTGAAAGAGTTCAACCTCGTTTCTGTGAGACTCCTCCATGTGCTCCCTGTTTGCACTTTAAAGAGGCTGTTTTTGTTTCCTTCAATAACAGATCTGTGACTGCATAAATTACTAGTGGTTATTGTAAAAACTAAGATTAAATAAACCTAGTGGTTGAATAAACACTGATATCCTGAAAACTCATATCCCAGGAGTAAAGAAAGAAGGGCCATTTCAGCCTACTGTTCACTGGGTAAATAGATACTGTGCTGCACGGGTGACTTTGTCCCTGACTAGCTTTTCCTGTCAATGATAGCCATGTATTAAAAGATGCCAAAGGCCAAAGCATAAGCCAAAAGGGCCTATTCGTATCTTTGAAGATCCTGCAAAAATGCTAATCCCAGTAGGTCCTCACTGATGATTAAAACCAGCTTACCAGTGGGCTTCTGAATTCCTCAGTCATGCTGTATCATTCATGAGACAGCATATTTCCTTAAGCATTGACACTTAGAACTGTACTGCTTTATGTTTTCAAACTATATGACTAAAGTCGACGTTCAGTGTAGAGCAGTGGTTCTCAGCCTATGTTACGTATCAGATATCTTGCATACCAGATATTTACATTATGATTCATAACAGTAGCAAGATTACAATTATGAAGGAGCAATGAAGTCATTTTATGGTTGAGGGTCACCACAACATGAAGACGTATATTAAAGGGTTACAGCCTTAGGAAGCTTAAGAACCACTGAGATAGAGAAGGCAACGGAGGCATGTGAAGATACCCATACTCACTTCAACCAGAGCCAGGATATTACAGGATTAAAATACTTAATGGCCTTAGGAATTGCTTCAATACATCTGTCATAACCCCCACATTCATGTGGGTAACAGTGAGTGTATTGCACACTGTTAGATGTTTGTTTTCAAACATTGTTTAGCGCTGGTGAAAAGATTCAGTCTGAATCCAGTCTCCAGGACATTGATGGTGGGAAGAAAGGACCAACCCAACTCCTTCCAGTTGTTCTTTGACCTCCTCACATGCCCATAGCATGTGCATGCACAAATACACACACACACACAAAGGTGGGGGAGCTAGAGAGGGAGGAGAGTAATGTAACAAAATTTAAAGTCCTTTTAGCCAATCAAGTGGAATTTTATCAGGAAGTGGAGCCCCATCTATCTATACTCACTTTGTGCTACCACCTTCCAACTGGAGATCCCCTTCCCCATGGCCTTTCAAGTCAGGATCCTCTTCTGAGTGAAATGAAGGGATCTAAGGTCAGGTTGGTTCACTGGTTATTTGGGTTTTGTTTCATTATGCCTTTCCCCTTCGTAGTGTTCTGAAGTCAGATATGGCGGGAATTTGGTTCTGAATCTTGAGATTGCTATCAGTCACAGGCAAACTAGTATGAAATTGGAAGGTTTCTTAAAATGAGACAACCCCATTTTCTTACATATATCCTACTTTGTTGCATATGTCTTACTATTACTTGATTCTGGTCCATTTGGAGTTTGGTGACTCTAAACATTACAGTTATACAGATGCATAGCTATATAGCCTTCATTGGGAAAAATATTTTTTAAAGATGCACTATTAAACGTTGTGATACCAGTGACTGATTCCCCTTTAGGGGACTGGGCATAGCTGAGAAATGCTGAATACCTGAAAAGTGTAGCTGAGGTGGTTGGTTTTTAGAGATCTCTTAGTTGTGTGTTATCTAATGCGAATTTTAAAATTTTTCAACTAAGAAAATCTTGAAAGATTATTTAATTCTCTTTTTATATAAACGGAAACTGAGTCACAGGTCAGCATGAGTAACTTGTCTAGATTGTCTGGGGGAAGTTAACCTGTTTTGCATAACAGAAACCTGACTGCCCAGAATTACTTTGAGAAAGGAATTCTCTGTTCTTCGGATTTATAAAGCTTCCTGCAGCCTGGTCAGTATGTGGAAGATTGTTTCTCGCTCATGGAAAAAGCACCACAGAGCATTGTGTAGAGCCACATTGTGTGATAAATAATAGTTACTAGAGTATCAAAAGACAAAACTGTAGGAGAAAAATATTCTTGTTTCTTAAACTCTGAGAAAACAGTGCCTTCATTAAAGCATCTGAAAAGCAGAGAAGATGGGGATTTTAACCACCGAGACATCTCTCTGGCCCCTGAGATGGGGATTTTAAAGGACCATTAGGAATGTGGAGCTTGGGGCAGATAGTCTGACCAAGATTTTTAAATGACCCAGTTCTTTACATGCTTTGCCATTTATTCTACTAGTTCATCCTTACATACCTTTTAATGGGCTTCTAATGAACAGTCACACTTCAAATAATAAAAGTGGACAGTATAAGAATGCAGTTGTAATTATGCGACTGTTGTGGCAATAGGACAGAGTGGGTGGTTTTGTAGATTGGTCATTTCCTTTTGCAGGTGACTAAGGCAATAATGCTTTGGTGTCGTTTTTGTTAGACATAGTTGTCCATGTGCTTTTAAACATTATTTAATTGGGTTCTTACATGGCATATGAAGTTTAAAAAGCAGGATAGGAAGACAACAGAAGAAACATTTCATGGGTGTAGAATCAGAATTTGCCAAGCTCACATGGTTCAAAGAGGACAGAGCCTGGTCAGGTGCTAACTTGCCATTACTAAGTGTAGCAAATGTTGTTATTGACAATAGGAAGTTTTGTACTTTGTGAATATTAATTTTTATTTCTGAGATATACAGACCCCTGCAACAGAATTCCCTCCACTACCACCAAAGAAGCGTAGACAATTATCGGTTTATAACATAGTATAAATTTACCAAATTGGTGAAATCAATTTCTAAGATTTTGTCATTTATAAAGATAGAGTTAATAATTGAAGGTTTTTAAGAGTCACCTTGGCCGGCCGGTAGTGGCACACGCCTTTAATCCCAGCACTTGGGAGGCAGAGGCAGGTGGATTTCTGAGTTGGAGGCCAGCCTGGTCTACAGTGTGAGTTCCAGAACAGCCAGGGCTATACAGAGAAACCCTGTCTCAAAAAACCAAAAAAAAAAAAAAAAAAGAGTCACCTTTGCTTCCACCAGTATCACAAAAAGTATCTATCTATCTACCATCTATCTATCTATTGTTTTGGTTTTGTTGTTGTTGTTTTTCAAGACAGGGTTTCTCTTGTGGCGTCTTCTCAGCGGCAAGTAAGACACGACACGCCTGGATTCTTCTTTAACAGCTCTTTTATTCCAGGCACAGTCTTCATCCATCGAAGGGGCCGCAACTCCCAAGCAGCTGAAATGCACTGCTTATATACCCTTCCAAGGGGGCGGGCCAGGTGGCCTGTTCTCTCAGGATTGGTTTAGGGCCAATCCCTCATTAGCATAAGCCCTGTGATTGGTTGGGGCTCGTGCCTCATTAGCATAAGCCCTGTGATTGGTTAGGGCTCGTGCCTCATTAGCATAAGCCCTGTGAGCTCGTGTCTCATTAGCATAAGCCCCGTGATTGGTTAGGGCTCATGCCTCATTTGCATAAGCCCTCTCGGGAGGGGCTTGAGGCTGACGCATGCGTAGTAGGCTTATACAGGATGCTGCGCCAGCCATGTTGGAAACCAGCGCTGTCTCTTCGGCTGCCTACATCTCCCCCTTATTTATTTTATAAATTTGAAATAGGTTACTTCAGGACCCTTCAGATTCGTCCTAGGCCTCCCATGCTTTGAACTCATTCACCAGGTGATTATCAAAAGGCTTTAGAAGGCACTTCTTGAAGGAGCCACTACTGTGGCAAAAGTCAGCGGGGGAAAGCAGAGGTCTGAGCCCTTGTGCAAGTGTTGAAGGCATTGTAATGGGGGGCGCCACCCCATACCCGCCTTTGTGCCTTTTTTCAGGGAGAGGTGTTTGACACAAAACCTCTATGCTCTCAAACATGCTTTCAGAGAATCTATCTCAGGATTGAGAACATCTCTAGTAGAGGCACTCCTCGTACTCCCCGCTTCTGAAAAATTAAAATGGTGCCATAGGAGCCTTATGAATGTACACCATTGGCAATGGTCAAGATGGTCAGGATCTAGGGAAAATGCCTGGACGGCCAATATCGGATCCAGAATGTTCCCCACTAGGTCTCCCTAAGGGAGGCCAGCCAAATACTTGGGGAAGCACCTTCCTCCATGGCAGTCAGCGCCTGATAAACTACAGCCTTATGTCTTGCATGGTCATGGCATAAGCGACATAGAAACCAAAGGCAGAAACCACATCCTAAGAGAACAACGGCTCCCCATACAAATACTCCCGCCCATAAGTCTTTTTAGAGTGACGGGATCTAGGCAAGTGCCGTTCAGGGTGGCGGTCTGCGACAGGAGCTTCAATATCAGGATCTACAGTTTCATCATCCCTCCTTTCGTCTGGGATCGCCGGACTGGAGATCTTCCGAGTCAGTCTCTCAGGGATCCAGATAGGGTTTTCTTGATCCTGTGGGAAAACACAAACAGAACCTCGTGCTCTTATGAGCACGGGATCGGGCCCTTGCCATGCGTTAGTTATGATATCTTTCCATTTTACCTTTTCTGGCGGAGGGCGTAAGTGATTATGATGTCTGTCAGCAGCAGACTGACCCTGATATCCAAATTTAGAAAATTTAAAGTAAATAGTGTTAAGGATAGTCTATGCTTGGGGGTAAGGCCGTGGCCTATTCCCTCTTTTTGTTTTGAAGACATACCTTGAGCGTGAGATGTGCTCGTTCTACAATATCCTGCCCCTGAGGGTTGTAGGGCAGTCCATGAGTGAGTGAGACTTCCATACGTTGGCAAAAGGAAGAAAAAGCTTGAGCCGTATAGGTTGGGCCATTGTCTGTAAATATAAATCTAAATAGGACTGTTATAAAACAGCCAACAACTAATTAATTTACATATCTATTAATAATAGTTTTTTATATTTTTTATAAAATTATTTTTCTATCAGCCAAAAAAAAAAAAAAAAAAAAAATTAAGGTTTGTATCTCTCTTGAGGCTTAAATTCTTTTGTGGAGAGCTTAAAAAAATTTTTTTAGCCAATTAGCATCTCCTAGAAACCTTTGAATCTTATGTCACAATTTATTTAGGAATATAGGTGATGTCTCAAATATTAAAAGATATTGTCATACATCTGGTTTTGAGTGACTCCAACTTTGAATTACCAGTTTAAATCTAGTTTTTTATTACCAAAATTATAAATTTGCAATCATACCCAATAAATATATTTTCTTAACCCTAGTTCCCTGTGTTCTGAAGATAGGCTCTTGGAGCTGTGTCATGAAGAGTGATTGCTTAGAAAATATTTGCCTCCAGGATCAAAAACTGGGAAGGCCATAGCGCTTCCTTCCAAGTCTGTGGGCAGAATGAGCATTGTGTCTCTGGGGACAGACTGGCCCAAGGAACCTCCAATAGGGAGGCGGCCTAGGGGCGGAGTTGTGGCATCTCCCAAGCATGCGTTTGAGCTTTTCTGCCATTTTGCCTTTCTTTTTCCTTGAGAGGACCATGGTCTCTATTTTAGTTAACATGTCCTCAAGGTCCTCCTCCATCTTTTCTAAGCTCTTTCCTTCCTCTATCTTTTCTAAGCTATCAGAGCTAGAAGAGCTCTCTGTATCTATATTGGTTATCTTTTTTGGTCCCTTGTTTCTTTTACTAGAGCCTGCCTCAGAGCCTTCTGACTGAGCCTCTTTCACTTGTTCAAAAACTTCCTGGTCCTTTTGGACAGCAGATTCATATTCACAATGAGAATTTAGGTACAAGCTAAGGACTATACGCCAGGAAAGGCATTATTATGATACCCAAGCCACCCACTCCGGTTGACAATAGATATCATAGCTTAGAAAATCTGCGGACCTTTTATTGCCTCTTTCCTTATACTCGTCCCTAAACCTTGACTTGTCCCAAACCTAGGGAACTTCTACTCGTCCAAACAGGGAACCTCAAACCAGGATCCTTAACTCGTCCCAACCCAGGGATCCTCCACTCGTTCCAGACTCGTCCCAAACCAGGGATCCTTTAATTCGTCCCAACCCAGGGATCTTTCACTCGTTCCTGACTTGTCCCAAAGCAGGGATCCTTAATTCGTCCCAACCCAGGGATCTTTCACTCGTTCCTGACTTGTCCCAAAGCAGGGATCCTTAATTCGTCCCAACCCAGGGATCTTCCACTCGTTCCTGACTTGTCCCAAAGCAGGGATCCTTAATTCGTCCCAACCCAGGGATCTTTCACTCGTTCCTGACTTGTCCCAAAGCAGGGATCCTTAATTCGTCCCAACCCAGGGATCTTTCACTCGTTCCTGACTTGTCCCAAAGCAGGGATCCTTAATTCGTCCCAACCCAGGGATCTTTCACTCGTTCCTGACTTGTCCCAAAGCAGGGATCCTTAATTCGTCCCAACCCAGGGATCTTCCACTCGTTCCTGACTTGTCCCAAAGCAGGGATCCTTAATTCGTCCCAACCCAGGGATCTTTCACTCGTTCCTGACTTGTCCCAAAGCAGGGATCCTTAACTCGTCCCAACCCAGGGATCTTTCACTCGTTCCTGACTTGTCCCAAAGCAGGGATCCTTAATTCGTCCCAACCCAGGATCTTTCACTCGTTCCTGACTTGTCCCAAAGCAGGGATCCTTAATTCGTCCCAACCCAGGGATCTTTCACTCGTTTCTGACTTGTCCCAAAGCAGGGATCCTTAATTTGTCCCAACCCAGGGATCTTTCACTCGTTCCTGACTTGTCCCAAACCAGGGAACTTCAAACCAGGGATCCTTAACTCAAACCTCGACTTGTCCCAAACCAGGGAGCCTCTACTCGTCCCAATCCAGGGAACCTCGACTAAAAACTACACCTTTTTACCTCAGTTTCTGAATCCACGAGGTTGTTGTCGTCGGCTCGTTGTCGTTAGTCTTCTTCAGCTGCCGCATCTCTTGTTGTCTCCGCCGCGTCTCTTGCCACGTCTCTGCTGCGTCTCTCTCGTTGTGTCTCGCCGTTTCTCAGCCGCGTCTCTCTTGTCTCTCGTCGCGTCTCTCGCCGCGTCTCTGCCGCATCTCTCTCGTCTCTCGCCGCGTCTCTGCCGTTGTCTCCACCGCGTACGGGCCACCAGTTGTGGCGTCTCCCCTCGCCGGCAAGTAAGACACGACACGCCTGGATTCTTCTTTAACAGCTCTTTTATTCCAGGCACAGTCTTCATCCATCGAAGGGGCCGCAACTCCCAAGCAGCTGAAATGCACTGCTTATATACCCTTCCAAGGGGGCGGGCCAGGTGGCCTGTTCTCTCAGGATTGGTTAGGGCCAATACCTCATTAGCATAAGCCCTGTGATTGGTTGGGGCTCGTGCCTCATTAGCATAAGCCCTGTGATTGGTTAGGGCTCGTGCCTCATTAGCATAAGCCCTGTGAGCTCGTGTCTCATTAGCATAAGCCCGTGATTGGTTAGGGCTCATGCCTCATTTGCATAAGCCCTCTCGGGAGGGGCTTGAGGCTGACGCATGCGTAGTAGGCTTATACAGGATGCTGCGCCAGCCATGTTGGAAACCAGCGCTGTCTCTTCGGCTGCCTACATTCTCTGTATAGCCCTGGCTGTCCTGGATCTCATTCTGTAGACCAGGCTGGCCTCGAACTCAGAAATCCACCTGCCTCTGCCTCCCAAGTGCTGGAATTAAAGGTGTGCGCCACCACTGCACTGCACTGCACTGCACTGCACTGCTCTATCTATCTATCTATCTATCTATTATCTAACCATTCCATTCTATGACAGATTGGGGGGGAGTTTGCATATTAACTTTCATTGTCAAGTGCATATACTTTAATTTTGGAGGAAACAGGAAAGAGCCAGTTAAATTGTCATTGTTGAAACACAGAAAAGCAAACTATTGTGGAAACGCAGAATAGGATTAAGGACTCAGGATGCATTCTTTGTAGTCACATGTATATTTGCCATTAATATTAAATTGACCAGCTGAAGGCTTATAATCTTTATAAGCTGAAGGCTTATAATCTCTAGAATGCAGCACTCAGGAGGGAAGCAGAGGCAGGAGGATCTCTGTAAGTTTGAGGCTAGTCTTGCCTTCATGGTGAGGCCCTGTATCAAAACACAAAACAGCAACAAAATTACTGTAATCTTTTGCAAAGCTTAGTTAATTCAACCACTTTCTGATTTCATATCCTCTGCTCTATAACCTAAAGTAATTGCTTAAGATGTTTGCTTGTTTTGAGGTCAAAGCAAATTCTTACCCTAAAGGATAGACATTTAAACTCTGGATAAAAACTAATTTTTACTCCTCTGGTCAACTTGTAGAAAAAAATGCAGTTCTCGTTCTGGCACACTCCAGCTTTTTTTTTTTTTTTTTTTTTTTTAAAGCTAAAGTAGTATTATTTCAGGTGGGCTATCTCTGATAAGAGAATCTGCAGTCTGAAACTGCAAAACCTGGAACTTTGACTACTTGATGTGATGTTGAAATTTAATACCTGGTCTTATATAAAGTTATGGTCAAAACATGGGCACATTGAAAAAAATCAAATAAAATTAACTTAATGTGTGTAAGATATATATAAACAAATGAGCTTCAGGATAAGGTCTTCAATATATCTCACTATGTGTGTGCAGACGAGCATTTCCAATGAGACTCACTAAGCCTGTTTGGTTCAAAACTGAAGTAGATATACGAAGGGAAGAGTGGCCAGCACTCTGTATTCAGCTTGCAGCACTCACATGGCAGCTTATAACAGGCTATAATTCAGTCCCTCAGGAATGCATGCAGGCAAGATGCCCTATCCCATATCTTACACACACAAGTCATTTTTTAAAAATTAAATAAATATTTTCTCATACTAAACATTTGAGTGCTTAGAGATTCGCAGATGCTGTGATGCCGCTCCACACAGATAATATATAGAAGAAAGTAAATTGAAGTGCGTGGACAGGAGAGCTGACCTAGTGAAAACATGGAATGATATGGTCTGTCAACTCTCTGTTGGTTAATTGTGTTAGCTTTTTGTTGTATTCAAAGAGTAAAATGAGCAAATGTCTTTTAAAAGTCATGCTTATGAGAATGTAGCTCAGTGGTAGAGTGCAAAGCCTTGGGTTCAGTCATAAGCACTGTTTACTTGTTCAGAGTAAAAGCTGTATTTCCAAGGCTGAGAGTGTAGCACAGTGGTAGGGCATTTGTAGGGCCTAGGTTCTGTTTCCCAACAGTGGAAAGCCGTTTCTAAATAGGGCCTTGCGTAGGTCTTATTTCTGATAATTTTTTCTTTTTTAAAAATTGGTTATTTTATTTATTTACATTTCAAATGTTATCCCCCTTCCCAGTTTCCCCTCCACAAGCCCCTTATCCCTTCTTCCCTCCCGAGCCCTGCTTCTATGAGGATGCGCCTCCACTCACCCACCTACTCCTGACTCAGCGCCCTAGTGTTCCCCTATCCTGGGGCATCAAGCCTCCACAGGACCAAGAGGCTCCCTTCCCAGTGATGTCAGATAAGGCAATCCTCTGCTACATATCCAGCTGTAGCCATAGGTCTGGTCCATACATCTTCCCCCTCCCACCCTCCCACCCGTACTCTTTGATTGGTGGTTTAGTCCCTGAGAGCTTTGGGGGGATCTCGTTGGTTGATATTGTTGTTCTTCCTATGGGGTTACAAACTCCTTCAGTTCCCACAGTCCTTGGCCTCACTTCTCCATTGGGGTCCGCACGCTCAGTCCAATGTTTGGCTGTATACATCTGCATCTGTACTGGACCAGCTCTGGCAGAACCTCTCAGGGGACAACTATACCAGGCTCCTGTCAGTAAGTACTTCTTGGCATCAGCAATAGTGTCTGGATTTGGTGTCTGCAGATGGAATGGATCCTAGGTGGGGCAGTCTCTGGATGGCCTTTTCCTTCAGTTTCTGCTCCACTCTTTGTCCCTACATTTCTTTTTGGCAGGAAGAATTCCGAATTCATATTTTTGAGGTGGGTGGGTCATTATCCATTATAACAAAACTTGCAAATTCAAACACTTAACTAGAGTCCAAAGTATTTTGGAGTATAGACCTTAAATGATTGTGGCATATCAAAATAATGAAATACCTGTTTCTGTTTTTTATGACGTTTCATTAAGTTATTCTATATCATACATTCAGATGTGTGCAGAAATTTAAAGAATAGAATCCTAACAAAGAAATAAATCATGTAATAATGTGACTAGTCCTGATAGACACATGCTATTCTCTATGTACATCTGTGCCTTTTTGAGTTGGGCTTTGCAGTTACACTTCCTGTGTTTCTCATGCTGATGCTTCCCTCAAGGACCCATATTCAGCTTACTACAGCACTGTCATTCTTGATAGCTGTGCCAGTTAGATGCATTGGCATTACTTGCCACTAGTGATCTACTATTCTTTATTTTCTACGTTTTAACCTTTGCTCTAATTTCAAAAGGTGTAAACTGTAGTCCAGTTTTAGGTTTCTGGCAGACCATCATTGGCTCTGACAGCTGTTTTTTTCTTTAGAGAACCTGAGTTGGAGTCCTTAAAGACAGACTAAGGAAGACGTGGAAGCCAGTAGAGTGTCTATCAGCTGCTCAGTTGAGTGTGATTTGAGAGTAGACTCCCTTCACAGTTGTTGCTGACTACTTCCCTTGTATGTTTTATTTACTCTAAAAGTCTTTCCTTCTTTTGTAGAGTTGGCATTAGTCTTTAACATATCATCTCTGCAAAATTATTTTTAAAGATAGGATCAGGAAGGAACATGTGCATGGTTACATTGAGTGAACAAAGTGTCTACCTATTAGTTAGCTTCCGTCTTTTACACTTGCTGTATACTTCAATTAATTTCTTTCTTAAAAAGTTGACCCAAGCAGGAGGATCTGTTTAAATTGGAGACCAGCCAGCTATAAAGTGAGACCCTATGTCAAAGAGTTTTTAAAAGTCACTTGTTACTTTGATATTTGAAGACATTTAGTTTTCATGCTCTTTGCTAAATGTGTAACATACAGTATTTGATTTTCACAACTGGCTATAAGGTAGACAGCATCTTCTCTACTTTTCAGATGAGGAAGCAAGCCTCACACAGATTCTAGTGTGGGCCAGGATTGTGACCCATTATTTAGAAAAAGTTAGATCTCCTAATGAAGGAGACCTGGCTAGACTTCATGGAGAGTAGAGGGTAAATAGTGGAGGATGATTGCCTTGAGGGCTGGAGGAGGCAGCAGTCTGGCTTATGGCACAACATGGGGAAGCTCCTGAGCTGGAAACACAGGGCTGTGTTGGTAAAGGGAATTTAAAATGTGGAAGGGTGAGAGATTAAGATGACAGGGAAGCGTGAGGAGGGGCTACCTAGAATACCTCGTTAAAGACTTGGAAACAAAGGTAAGGTAAGGATCTTGGAATTAGTTTCTAGGACACTTGGAAAGTCCTGTAGGACTTAATCTCCTGAAGTCAGTAATAGGAGTTAGCCAGTGATTAGTGATAGATTAGAGAGACAGTACTACAGAAAAAGACAATTAGCTTGGATAAGAGTGCAGAGGTCTAGGGGTGAGCAGTGATAATGAGGCAGATGAGATGATGAAAACATGGCAAGAAGAACCTTTGTTATGTGGTGGTCACTTGTGCTAATGAGTTTCACTTTTGGAAAGTCTTGAGTACAGCTTGTAAATATCTCTTTAGTTCTGTTTAATCAAGCTAATCCTATTCATGAATACAATGTAGAGTACTATAAAGCCTGGGTATGTTGTGACAACAAAGAGACTAACTCTGGCTGCTTTTTGCCAGTGATAATCTAAAATGAGTTTATAGGCAGTAAGCTTTAACAAATTACTTAGCCTTAAGACTGAGAAGACTGTCAGAATTCCTGGAATGGAATGGAAAGAAAGAATTCCAGCAAATCATCTCTTTAAAAGATAAATAATTAATTTTTAATTTATTTATTTTATGTAGGTGAGTGTTTTGTATGTCTGTGCACTGGACATAGGAGCCCATGGAACTACAGTTATAGATTATTGTGAGCTGTCATGGGTGGAATTGAACCCAGGACCTCAGCAAGAGCTGCCAGTGAGTGCTCTTAATTGCTGAGCCATCTCTCCAGCCACTAAAAGATAAAATATTTTGATTCTTGTGATGGGACTGGGAGTGTGGCTCAGTTGCAGAATGCATGCTTAGCACCTGTACTTTCTAATTGATGTCCCCTGTTCTCTGCTTTCATACACTGGCTGCACTCATTAAACTTCTGTGTTCTTATTTTTGGTCTATGTTTTCCTGTACTGGCATTTGCCTTCTCTCCTCTTCCTTGAGATTCTGTACTTTTTCATTGTTCAGAATATCTTAATTGCTATTTGAAATGACTTAGAAAGGGGTAGATGAGTAGGCACAGCAGAGAGAGTTTTGGGGCAATGAAATTATTTTGGAGAATAGCATAATATTGGACATATTCTAAAATCTACAGAGTGCTATCACTAGGACTAATCCTATTATAAGCTAGATAATGGTGTGTGATTATAGATTAATTGTAACAGGTGTACCTGGTGCAGGGTTTATGAGACAGGGAGGCATATGGGAAATCTTTGTGAACTTGCTGTGAACTTAAAGGTGGAAAGGGAAGTGCAAACTTGGTCTAGACCTCTTTTGAAGTCATGGACCAATTAATGGTAATTATAATAATTTAATAATGAAAATGAGTTAAAGCGTGGAATTTAGGTTTGCTGCTTTTTTATTTTTTATTATAGAATCTCATATATGCTAGGCTGGCTCTGCTTGAACTCGATATGTAATGGGAGATGACCTTGAATTTAAGATCCTCTTGCCTTGCCCTCCCCAGGGCTGAGATTATAGTTATGTGTTACCACATACAGTGCTGGGGACTGAACCCAAGGCTCTGCTTGCTAGGCCGTTACTTTGCTGAGTTTTGTACATGCTAGGCAGTTCTCTATCAGCTGAGCTGAACCATAGCAGATTTTGGGTTTTTTTTTTTTGTTTTTAAAATCACACTTAGTCTTTTAGCTAATATAAGAGTTGAGTTTGCTAACAGATAATTTCAAATGAGCTATGTGTTGTAGTGGAGGGATTCAGATATGTTTAACAATTGGAATAAATAAATTCTTGATTTTAGTCTATGGAAATAGTTTATAGTTCATATACTGTGATGAACGCCCAAGCATTGTGTCTTGAAGCGTTAATCTTGAGATTGGCCAATAGTGAATATAACCGGTTGAACAGCAGCAGGTCTCTGCTATAAGATAGAAGCACATGAAATCCATTTCCTGTTTAAGTTTGAGGTGCAGACAACTTTAAAGTTGTGGACTTTTGGTTGTGGGGTTACTTTTACAGATAAAACCTGTGATATACTGTGGGACACTAAATAGAAGTAGATATATAAGGATTTACCTTTATTTAGCAAATGAGAAAACTTAGAGGCTCTTAGTGAGATAAGTCTTGGAATTTAGTCACAAACAGCTCTTTGAAATACTGTTACTGGTTGTGTTAGTTAGGATTTTTGTTGCTGTGAAGAGACACCAATACCACAGCAACTTATATAAAAGAAAACATTTAACTGGGCCTGTCTTACAGTTTCAGAAGTTTAGTTCATTATCATGGTCAGAAGTGTGACAGTGTACTGGCAGACATGGTGCTAGAGAAGGAGCTGAGAGTTCTATATCTTTACTACAAATAGTAAGAGTGCCACACTATGGCTTGAACTTCTGAGACCTCAAAGCCCACCCTCTAGTGACATACCTCTTCCAACAAAGCCACACCTACTCCAACAAGGCCACATCTTCTAGTAGTGCCTATGGCCAAGAGTCAAGCATATGAATCTATGGGGGCCATTTCTATTCAAAGCATCACATTGGTCAAAACTTATTTGTACTGTTTCAGTTAAAAAAAAAAAATGACTTGTCAAATGTCATCTATAGATTAAAAGATGGGTGCTTAGCAACTGGATTGCCTCTAAAAATTCTATAGTTAAATTCCTTTTATATACTATGATTATGCTAGGGATCAAAAGTCTAATCATTAATTATATGTAATATTTCCATTTTCCTTCTTAGGGTTTAGTTTGCCTTACTCTTATAGATGTGGAAGGGATTGGAGAGGCAGGGGAGTTTCTGTTGTTTGTTTTGTTTCCTTTTTCAGTTCATCCAACTAATATTTGTTGAATGACTGTGTATCCTTTTAGTCAATGCTTTGAATGAAAGAAAGGGCTTTAAAAAAGGTTTACTAAACTGCTGTTGTGCTTCTTTAAATGTTATCTAGTTCTATAATTTCTTTCAAAAATGGGATGCTAATCTCCAGGCAGTGCCCTTTAGACCTTCCTGCTCACAAGACTCTGAGGCTTAGACAGGCAGATATTCTGTTATTCTGTCATATGAAAAATTCTCATTGTCACAAAAATGTGCTCAGTTACAGCTTGGAAAGAGTGCTGATATAATTGATCAGTTCAGGTCCCCATGATCTAGTTTCCATGGTGTTAAGTTTTATAAACCTGTTGTTTTAGAATTATGTATGGATTGTTGATGCTTTTCTCCCCTTACATAACCCTCGCCAAACAGTAGGTATTTCCTGTGTTCTTTAAGTTGTAATTTTATTTTGAGTGATACCTTACATATTATGTTTGTATTAGGGCCATTATCTAAAATAAGTAGAATTTTCTGTTTTCCTGCTACCCCCAAGTTTTTCTTTCCCAACCTTTAAGGGTGCTTTATCTATTCTCTGAGAGATGATGTACCTCAGATTTTGGTCCTAAATCTGAAATATTTCGCGCATAGTTCTCTATATATAGGTAAGGTGAATTCTCTCTTCAGCCTAGATATTATTTGTAATATTTCCATTTTCCTTCTTAGTTTAGTTTAGTTTGCCTCCATGGTTCTAGACATAGAGTGTATGTAATGGATTACTGAACATCTCTACTTGAGTGTTTCATAAATACCTCAAATTTAGTGAGCCCATATTTGAATCAATCCCCAAATGTAGATGTATGTCTCTCATTACTTTTCTTTATTCTTTTGCCTAACTCTGAAACCTAGTTGTCTTCATTGGCTCTTTGCCCTGAACCTCATATCTATCCTGAATTGTCTTAACTGCTCAAGTATCCCTTTATCTTTCTATCTATGCCTGCACTGTTACTTAGATCAGGTCTAGTCTGTGTTGCAGCTACAGTTTCCTGAAGGTTTCTCTACCTTTGCTTAGTTACTGTGTACTGGTGAGCCTGAGCAGTCTGACTCACCTGCTAGCATCATTCTTGCCACTGAATCATTAGGTATTCAGACATACTGGATGACTCCTGTTCTCTTTTTGGCCATTGTTAAGCATCCCACATTTCTTAATTCCTATCCTAGCATGAATCCCAGCTTTATGTGCTGAGTCCCTTTTGTTTATTCTGTCAGAGTGCTCCTGAGAGTAGATTAACTGTCATTTTGTCTGGTCTACTCTATCCCCACTGTCTTGCAGATGGTGTGTACACAAGATTGCCTATTTACTGAGTCAGTGATTAAATGAAATAACTGTACTACTCTTTCTATATAAGTTTAGACATTCAGAAAAAAAAAAAAGTTTGTGTTGCTTATCTCCAGCCATAAAAAGTATGACATGACAAAGTGCTATGTATACTTTAAACTTTGTTTTTAAATGTAATTACCTATTTTGATTAGCAATACAGTCCTGTAATTAACATTAAGTTCCAGAGAGCATGTGCATATATTGAAAGTCTCCATCCTTTGCCCATCCCCATTTGTCTTTTCAGTAGACAGTGTTACCGACTTCTAGTTTAGTCCAAAGCTTTTTTTTTTTTTATCTGTCTGTCTGTCTGTGTCTATGTATCTATATTCAGGAGAGATATGTGTAATTGTATACCTCCCTACACCATAACTGTATAAGGTGATAACAATTTAGTTTTGTTTTCTGAGATGGACTCATTACTCTGCTGTGTACCTCAGGCTGGCCTAGAACTCATGGTAGACCTTTTACCTCAGCTTCACCCTGTCCTGGGACTATGTGTGTGCCTCCCTGTCCCCAGCATATGAATACATAGAGTCATTCTTTCTCATAATTACATTTTGTTAGTAACTGAATACACCAGTGTTTTATTTACTCATCTTTTATTGATATGTATACTTGAACCTTACTTGCTGTCACTGTACGAAGGGAGTATATGCATGTGCCGTGGCATGCATGTCGAGGTCAGAAGACAAATTGGGGGAGCTGGTTCTGTCTTGCCACTGTGTATGTAGGTACTGTGGTTCAGCTCAGGTTGTCAGGCTTAGTGGCAACTGCTTTGCTTTTATCTCCTTTATCCATCTTGCTTACCCTTTTCCTTTTTTTAATTAAAAAAGATTAAATCAGTAAGGATTAAAATCCTTGAGGTAGGATCAGTGGTCAAAGAATTGTTTATTTTCAGTTTGCTGGAACTTGCCCATTTGCCTTCCAATAAAGCCAAGCATTTAGTGCCTGCTTAGATCCCTCATCTGGCTTTTACTTCTAGGCATTGTTCTTATGTTAACTTGGACTGGAAGCAGAGTTTCATTCTTTCTTGTTTTGAAATACCTTCAGTTGTGTTCTAAGATTTCCCTCTTCCCTCTGGCAACTTTTGGGTCACCAATACTGCCTTATGACAAACTGAAACCTAGGACTTCTGTACTCACTCTCTGTGTCATAATTAGCCTTTAGATGCTATGTGGGTATTAGTGTTTTTATAAGTGTTTATTATTATTGTTATTTCACCCAGAGAGCCTTTTTGACCTTTTTTCCCTAGTCACTCCCCTCCCTCCTAATGAAAATTTAATACCGTAGATAACTGTGCATTAGTTTATGTGCATGACGCTTAAGAATGCCACAGACTATTGTGATATCTGATATAGATTCTTCTGAGAGCCATGTTTTTCACTCCCTTTACAACATTATCTTAATGGTGAGAAATTATGGTATATTGAGAAGCTTTGCTCTTGAGTTGCACTACTCCCAGAATACCAGCCAGCTTACTTGATAACACTATTAGGTAACCTCAAACTTGATATGTATAAAACAAAACTCAATAGTTTGTCTTTCAGCCTTTCCATCCACATTTGAGATTCTATGAGTCCACTCTTCTTTTGTATATCTAGATATGCAGGATTTTGTATTTTACTCTAATTATTTAAGAGCTTGAAAGAATGGTTTTTGTCTCAATTCATCCAGGCACTGAAAGCAGAAATTTGAAAAAATTGCTTAGCTACCTCTACCACAGGTTTCCATTGGTGGTGTAGCGGGGATTGTGGTGAGAAATTGCTGGGGAAGTAGTTATAGCTATAGTGAGTGTTAAATCACTACTTAAGATTCTCCATCTCATGTTAGGATGTGTTTACGCACAAGAGAAGAAGATCCCTCTATGTAGCCAGGGCTTGAATGGAATTTCCTTTGAGTAAGAATTTGAGCCAGGGAGCCAGGTGAGATCGATCAGTGTATTTAGCAGGACATCTGTGAAGACAGCTCTCCAACGTTTTGAGCCATCAGCAGAATGTTGTTTTAGCAACATGGGTGTGTAAAATCTTTTTCCTTAACAAAGGTATATTTTGGATATTTTACATGGAAGGACATGTGAAGATGTCCTTTAAAGCGCTTCATTGTTTAGATTTACTTAGTTAAGTAAGGTTTCTTACTTAGTTTGGAAGCTACGTGAAGTGAGTCTTCAGATTTTTATGTGTTGTGTGTATGGCCGAGTGTGTGCTACCTAGAGCATGCTTGTAGAGGTCAGAGGACAATTTTTGTGCAGTAAGTTCTCTCCTTCCACCTTTAGGGATGTTCTGGAAGTAGAACTAAGATCATGCTTTCTTGTCACCACAATAAGTGGACAGACAGTTGGGTATTTAATAAAAAGTGGGTCGCCCCCCCCTTCAGCTATAATCATAAACGTTTTAGAAATTGAACTTTTATATTCCCTTTACAATTGAATTTTAAATCTTTACTTACCAAACTCCAAACATACAAAACATTAGCAAACCACAGTGATTTAATACCCTTTAAATTTACAATGAACTCTTCCAAATTATTGCTGTACTGTAGAGTGGTTCAGTTATTCCAGGACAACAGAAAACCCAAGTAGACCTTCAGCTTCCATGTCATCCCAGAGGAACTTATAGTCTCTTCAAAACAGTGGGCCGAAGATGAGAAAAGATTGAAAAATAATAATTTGGGCGTAGTATGGATAAAAGTGTATCTCATTTTAAATTTATCCTTTCTTCATGAACATCTAAGCTATAGTGTGTCTCCTTTCCCCTGGTATCAAATGTTAGGTTTATGTTTAAAACCTAAGAAAGACTACTAGAGCTTTTAAATTTGGTAATGACAGCATAAAGGTGAACCAAAATAGAACTCTCTGGCAAAATCCCATTCCCTAGGGATTTATTAAATAGCAACAGTACAGTTAGTTACCAGTGTCAGCTGACACATTATTTTGCCCTTTTATAATGGTGCTTTGTTCCAGCAGAGATGTTGATGGTGTATTGCTTATAGTAGTCCTGATTAAGGACTTTATTCATCACTGCTTAGATTAGTTAACAAAACCTGGATATCAGTGACTTATGCTGTACCTGCCTACTCATCTGTGACTGTATAATCTGAAAATCTAGCTGATTCTTTTCTGGCCTTTTACTTATTAGGAATAAATCTGTATTTTGTTGTTGTTGTTGTTGAGCATAAACAGCTGTTAGACAGTTAATAACTCAAGATGCAATCCATTGCTATTACTATGTATATAACAATGTCTTTTCGTTTTCTAAATGATGTTTTTCATAGCATTCTTGATAATTTTAGTCTTTCTGTCCTAAGATAATATTTAGTAATCTTTATTTTTCCAACATTCTGACATTGTATAGCTAATGATAGTAGATCATTCTATTGAAGTTTTTTAGCAACAGGTTATCTTTAAGTTCCTGAAGAGATGTGCTTTTTAGAATACTTTGAAGAAAGGAATATTATCTCTTTTTAAAAAATCTTGAGACAGACCTCCTTAGGCAAAAAAAAAAAAAATCAATAAAAAATATTTTGCTATGACTGGAAAGAATGCACTCAGATATTTCAATTTATACTCCACACTGGCAGTTAGTTCTTGTAACTAAATATAAAATGATTAGAATCAATATCACATGTAATTGAGAAGCTAGACGTGATAGTAAGTACTTTCATCCCAAAACTCAGAAGGCTATGGCAGAAAGGTTTCGTGCTCAAGCAGCCTTGATTATGTAGCCAAAAACAGTAAGAGAAGGGAACTGGGAGAGAAAGGAAGAAGAGACAAAGAAAGCGTTTAGCAAGTCACGAGATGCAAAGTGGCAAAGTGTTGCTCAGGAGTCTATCTGGTAGGGAAGGACTCTGAAGAAAGTCCTTTCAGATACCTATTTACCAACTGCTTTAAGTAACAGTCCCTCCGGAAAGACCCAGGCATTTAATCTTGAGTATGTAACTATAAAATTAAGGTTTCATAATAAAAGCTACTTCTTTGTTCTGAGATGAGTATTTATGCATGCTTTTCTTTTCTCCTGTCTGAGATATAGGCTATATGATATAACTAAGTTTTATTAGCTTAATTTAAAGGTCCATGCAAAATTGCAAGTAATATAATCAATCATATTCTTGATGAAAATTTGAGGAGATTGCACATGGCTTTATTAATAAATAAACTAGAAAAGTGTGTGTGTGTGTGTGTGTGTGAGTGTGTGTGTGTGTTTGTTTTACATGTGTGGAGGTCAGGACAACTAGTAGGAGTTGTTTCCACTGTGTGGTTCCTTGGAGTTTGAACTCTGGTCATCTCTGTATCTAACCTTGCCCAAGAATCTTACATTTAAATTTATTAGAATGCAAGGTGCATTTTTTTTTATTACATGGCTGTATATATGTGAATCACTGATTTTTTTTTTAAATATATGATTTTAAATTATATTTTAAAATAGAAATCATCAATTTTTGTCTTTTAAAATTTATCATACCTCAGGTATAACCACTAGAATTTACTAACTCCAAAGGGTTTGGAAATCATCATTATAAACAATTTTTATAACTTGTTTTATTTTACTTATCATTTATTAACTTATATTTTGAGTATATATGTAGAATTTTTGTCTTACTTAGATACTAAGATGTTAATAAATGAGATGAGAAAATTTTATAGAAACATTTTAAGAATTCCTGATGAAATATTGTTACTTTGGGGGAAGACTTGTCATTTATATACTCAAGTATCCTCAACCTTATAATTTGAATAATTACACACAAAACATTGAGTTTGTAATTCTAGGTGCATAATAAACAGCTGCAACCTTCTTAAAAGCTGCTTGAATCTCAAAGGAATTTTTTTCATGTTTGTCCTTTTTAAAATAAAACACATACCTGCTACATATTAAGTATTCTGCTTTTTGAGTGTGAAGAAATGAGGTTTTGTCAGTACTCTTGATTGATTTATTTTGGCTCTTGCCTCCTGCATTTGCAACCAAATTATACTTTCTATGCTAGACAAGGTTTGTGCTAGCCTAATTGGTTGCTGGCATTTCTTAGCTTCACAGCTGCTGTGAATTCAGCTGTAAACTAGGAAACATATAATGGGGTCCTGTTCTCAGAGCCCAAAATGCAGTTGTCAACATGTGAAACCTGTTTTTGACAGTTTGATAATTATATGAACTTTACAGATTAAGGATCACAATACCAGCTTGAAGGAATCATATTGATTTTTAAGTAATTAGAACATTATTGTAGAGATATTTAAGTAGAGTGAACGTAAAATGACATTGAAATAAAGATTTGATTTCAAAATATTATCTATTTATTTAGCCAGTTATATTTTTATAAATTATCTTGATATCTAAACTTGTGGAATTTACTTTTCCATTAGGATCCATCATGAAGTTGCCTGCCTGCCTTCCTTCCTTTCTTTCATCTAATACCTGAATTTTGGGCTAGGGAGATGGCCGAATTGGTACAAGCACAAAGACCTGAGTTCTAGCCCTAGACTACATGTAAAACATAAAAGTTGGGCATGTGGACTTGTAATCCTAGCACTGGGATGGGCAGAGAGGTAGACCTCTGGAGCCTACTGGCCTATCAACCTGCTACTTAGTGAGTTTCAGGCCTCTGAGAGACCCTGTATCAAAAGAAGGGCATCTCCTGAGGGATGACACCAGTGGTTAGCCTCTGGCCTTTATATTATATGTGTGTGAGCACACACACACTCCTTCACACACTCCTTGACTTTTGACTTTCTTACAGTTCATCTGAGAATTAGTTTAATATATGTGAAAATGTTATTGGTTCTTTCTCAGCAGAAACATATGAGCCTATTTTGGGGCAGTGCATAGGCATGATCCATTGGAGGCCAATGAGCTATTTCTTAAGAGTGATATGTGTAAAAATGCTGATGGGGAAGCTGTGCAGTTAATTAAAAGGGAAGAAAATTTTGTGTATTTATCAACCAAATGCTAACTAGCTTCAGTAGTGTAGCTGATGCAGTGAGTCAGTCATTTGTACATAAACACAGTACTGTCTAGGGTTACTATTGCTGTGATGACACACCATGACCAAAAACAAGTTAGGGAAGAAAGGGTTTATTTGGCTTCCACCTCAACATTGTAGTCTGCCACTGAAGGAAGTCAGGACAGGAACTCAAACAGCAGGAACCTGGAGACAGGAGCTGATGCAGAGGCCATGGAAGGTGCTGCTTACTGGCTTGCTCCCCATACTGTATTCAGCCTTTTTTCTCGTAGAACATAGGAATACCAGCCCAGGGGATGGCAGTACTCACAATGGGCTGAGCCTGTTGTAGTAAATCTCTAACCTCAATAAGCCTGTGTAAAAAACATACAACCCAGTTATTATATTTATAAGATGTACACCTAGATTGGCCAGATGTATCACTACACTAATCTATTCTTAAGCTATGAATCCCTTGCTACTTTGGCTTCTCTAGGTCATGTGGTTCTGTTCTGTCTTCTTCACCTCTTCTTTCTCAGTCCTTCCCCTTCCCTTCTTCCACTTTCTAAGACTTCCAGCCCCACCTTTCTCTTCCACTGCCCAATTACCGGCTCTAGTCTTTATTCGACCAATTAGAATGAGGAAAAGATTCACATGAAATCACCTGAGTATGTGATCCACTCCTCCTGGGGGCAGCCCCTCTTGAGGAAGCAGAATTAACATCAGAATACAAACAACATCTGGGCAACCCACAAATTGAGCCCTCATCCATCAATCACCAATTAAGAAAATGCCCTACAGCAGGATCTTAGGGAGGCATTTTCTCAGTTGAGATTCCATCTTTTCAGTTAATTCTTGGATGTGTCAAGTTGACATAAAACCAGCCGCACAATGAACAATAAATAAGCTCAAATTAAATTTATATGCAATGGCTTTTTTTTATCATTGTTTTCTGCTCAATCCCTGTATTTTCTTCCAACACTTTTTAAATGCTTTAGTGCTCATTCAACATTAAGCCAAACAAGGTAGTAAATAAGTGTGTTAGAGGCTTTGAAAATGCATTGAGGACCTTGCTAGAAAAGTTTCCACTTGAATATGATTAAAGCATTGTCTTAGTTCACTCTTACTATACCATAACCAAGACCACAGAATTGACTATAAAAAGCAGGTCTATTTAATGTACATTTCTGGAGGCTTGAAAGGCCAAGATTGTGTAGATGGTCTGCCCAGGTTCTGTTAGGCTATCATACTATATTATGCATGAAGGGAAGCAGAAAGGAAAGTGGGGACAAGAAGGGGAAGCAGAACTTGCTTAATAATCAGTTCCAGTAGCAACTAATCTCATTAAGTGAGAAGGTGAGCTCCTACAGATGGTATTCAATTATTGATTAGCACCCTAGATCCCTCCTTGGCCCAGATGGCTTCCTTCCACTAGACCTATACCTCTGAATGCTTTGCCTATGGAATTAAGCCTCAGTATGGGGTTTGGGAGGTGAGAAGATAAACCATATTCAGATCTACACCTGACTACTCATTGCCCCTTATACATACATCTAAGAATAATAACCTTATCTCAGTAATCCGAAAGCCTTAACTCCTTCCAACTCAGAGCCGGTAAATCAAACAAGTTATCTATCCATTTGCAAGATAGAACGGTGGGCAAGTCATAAGGTAAAATAGTCTCCAAATCAACAAGGATGCCTTTTTTAAAGCTCCCAAAGCACCAGGATAAGGCCCCAGCTGCTCTCAGTGCTGTTGTTGGTGTTTCCTGCAGCTTTCTTGGGTGTTGGATGCTGCTGGTAGCCCTACTTGTTCTGAGGGCCTAGATAGTATTAGTACTGATTCCTCTTCCATGGGTCTAGTAGGTGCTGCCCTCACACAGCCTCTCCTTCGTAGTCCTTTCATGCCTGGGCTCTCAAGTGGTTCCTTATTTGAAATTTAGGTGATGGCAGTCATCATCATGCTTAGCTATGCTCTTGAGAGCTGTGGCCTGAACTACACTTGGGTACTTTAGGCCTTTGCTGGAACCCTGGTGCTGTGACTGCATAGTGGAGACAGCTCCCAGGACTCTAACATGAAGTGTAGATAGAAGAAGAGTGGCGGCCAAGCCCATTTTTGGACTGTTTTTTCTGTTGTGTCAGCCAGTTTTGTGTCACTGTGACAAAATACTTGAGATAATGAAAGATGGTTTATTTATTTTTTTTGTTCACTGTTTCAAAGTTTCAGTCCATGGTCACCAGGCTTTGTTGCTTCTGGAAGACAGAAGATTATGACAGGGAGGAGGAGGGATGATGTGGGGCAAAGGGACTCAACTCAAGATCAGCTAAAGGCAAGATGGTAGGCAGGAGCGGAAGGTAAGGTAAGAGGTCCCTGGACCAGTAGTGTTACCAACTTTGGGGTTGGGGACCATTTTATATCCAGACTACAACACCCATTGTCTTAATGATTAGTATTTAGTTTTCTTCTTTTTTGGAGCTAATATGTTTAGCTTAACTATACTTGTAGGTGCTTCATGTACCTAAGATGAAAATTTTCTGAACTTTCTCTATTTTTGACAGTTTTTTGTTCTCTTTTAAGCCAGGGTTAACAGTATGATCATACAGCCCCCTTTGTATTTGGTTTAGCAATCAGTTTGGCATTGTGGTGATGAACACAGTACATTCAGGTTCTTTGCAATGAATACATAGTAAGGGTGGGGTTAAATAAAAGAGAAGGGGCTGGCAAGATGGCTCATTTAGTAAAGTAATTACTGTGTTAGTATAAGAGCCTTAAGTAAGTCCCCAGCATCCACATAAGAAGCTAGACTGGTAGTATGTGCTTATAATCCCAGCGTTGGGAAGACAGAGATAGGCAGATCCTTAGAGCTTGCTGGCCTAGCATAACAGTCCCAGGTCCCAGTGAGAAACCATATCTCAAAAACAAGGTGGATGCCTCTTGAGTAACCCCATTGACATTTAGCCTTAAAAATGAATACACACACACACACACACACACACACACTCACACACTCACACATGCACACGACTTCATTGATATTTAGCTTTAAAAATGAATACACACACATACCTGACAATCTGCAAAATATATTGATGCAATATTTCTTGTACACTTTTGTTTAAAATGTTAATTTCTTTGCCAGGCTTAATGGTACACCCTTTAATCCTAGCACTTGGGAAGCAAAGTCAGGCAAATCTCAAGTTTGAGGCTTGACTGCACTACAGAGCAGATAGTACTACACAGGGAAACCCTGTCTGGAAAAACAAAGTTAATTGCTTTGACATCTCTAAATGCAGGTCTTTTTCAAGTAAAAATTGACCTAAAAGCCCAACTTTGGGCCCTAGAAACCAGGAGACGTGCTATTGGAAATAATGATTATGGACATACTTTATTCTACATTGAAAAAGAAACAAGAAAAACAACTCAACAGGTAGTATTTCCTTCAGGTAGCTTGGAGTAAAGCTGAAAATTTGAAAGTCTGTACATTTTAAGTTTTTGAATCTATAGGTTATTTATTTTATAGTAGATTTTATGAAATATAAACTTAACAGTTTTCAAATCTTAACTGTTTTCTGTGAATATGATTTGGCAATGGACAAAATGTTCTAGTCAGAGACAGGATAATATGATCATGTATTGGCATCAGTCTCCATTAGACATGTATGTGAAAGCCAAACAGACATAGCTCAAAGATAACACCATCAAGTAGAAGTGGGTTAGAAATGCTAAGTGGGTGAGGCCAGAGTAGATGATGGCAGCAGAAAGACAGAACTAATGCCGAAAAGTCAAGGTATTCATCTCTTGTGCACTGGGAAATTTATACCAATTATTTGTGACTTTTATCTCTTTAGTCAGATGTTATACTTCTAGAACTCATAAACAGACTATTCAAAGAAGTGCCATGTATTTATAATTTAAGAAATATTTCTAGAAAATGCATGATGCAACCAACCATAAGGAAAATTAGAACAATAACAAAAATAGTGCATAGAAAACTCATTAGATGTTGAAGCAGTTCTTGAAGAGAAATAAGTAGCTTTAATTGCTGTGAGAAAACAAGGAAATGGGAAAGGTGAACAAGCTAAACATTCTTTTAAAAAATGTAATGGGAGCCATGAGATGGCTCTGTGGGAAAGGGCATTTGCTGCCAAGCCTGGCCTCCTGAGTCTGATCCCCAGGTTCCACATGGTGGAAGGAAAGAACCAACTCCTTCCTACAAGTTGTCCTCTCACCTCTACAGGCTGTAGCAAGTATGCACCCCAGTTTACACACATGCATGCACGTGCACAATCAATCTGATGAAAATAGTTTTAAATGGGAACCATAGAAGTCTAGAAAAGTTATCAAAATTCAGTAGTAGAAGACTATAATAGCCAGGCAGTGGTGGCACACGCCTTTAATCCCATACTTTAACTTGGGAGGCAGAAGCAGGCGGATTTCTGAGTTCGAGGCCAGCCTGGTCTACAGAGTGAGTTCCAGGACAGCCAGGGCTACACGGAGAAACCCTATCTCGGGGAAAAAAAAAAAAAAAAGACTATAATAATCTTGTAATTATACAGGGGATTCTTCTCAGAAATAGCATCAAAAGCCATTTGAAGAGTGCTTTCCAAACACTAGAGGTTCAAATAATTGTGGCTTAAAAAAAAAAAAAATTCTAGGTTTTGTTTGGAGTTTGGGTCTATATAGTGGGTTGACCTCTAACTTGGCTATAGTCAAGTATTACCTTGAACCTCTTGATTTCCTACCCATCACCTACCAAGCCCATTTTATGATTTTTGTACCCATTTAATTCCAGAGTCTAGGAAGGAGAGATACGCCATTACATGTCATTTTGTGAGCTTATGAGATGGCTCAGTGGGTAAAGGTACCTGCTGCCACACCTAACAGTTGAATTTGATCTCTGAGGTCATCTACATGGTAGAAGCAGAGAAGCAGCTCCTGCAAGTTGTCCTTTTCAGAGTAGAGCAAAGCTCTCCTAACAGTTGTCTTAGAGTTTCACTGCTGTGAACAGACACCATGACCAAGGCAACTCTTCTAAGGACAACATTTAATTGAGGCTGGCTTACAGGTTCAGAGGTTCAGTCTATTATCATCAAGGCTGGAGCATGGCAGCATCCAGGCTACATCTTCATCTGAAGGCTGCTAGCAGATTACTGGCTTTCAGGCAGCTAGGATGAGGGTCTTAAAGACCACACCCACAGTGACTCACCTATTCCAACAAGGCCACACCTTCTAATAGTGCCACTCCCTGGGCTGAACATATACAAACCATCACAACAGTGTACCTTGGATTCAGAGATATGAAAGTCAAATCATGCGTGTGTACTTCAACTATGAGGAAGTAGTGGTGCAGAGAGTGGAAGAAAGTGCTTTTCAGGAAATGGTGCTGAGCAAGTTGGTTTTCCTAAGGACAGGGAAGGAAATTGGTTACCATATACACTAAGTGCTCAGAGATTAAGGACATGAATATGAACGGGTGTGTTATACTTCTGAAGAAAATATTAGAAACTGTCTTAAGTGATCTGTCTGGTGAAAAAAATTATGCAAAAAAGTCAATTATAAAAAAGTTTGTTCTTAGAGGTATGTGTTGGTAAAAATGAAAGCTTCAGATTGCATGGTTTCTAGTTAATCTGGTCATGTGGCAAAAAGCAAATATCACTTTATTTTGTTACATTTTACTTTCTCTAGAGTTTAGTGTTAGCTGGTGCATCTGGTTGGTTTTGTTTTGTTTTAAACTAGATTTATGCATTAAACTTTTTTCTTAGTGTGTCCTTTGCCTGCATGTGTGTCTGAGCACAACTTGCATGCCTGGTGCCTGTGGCAGCTAGGAAAGGGCATTAGCTACCCTGGAACAGGAGTTACAGATGGTTGTAAATGACTTATGGGTGCTGAGTCCTCTGGAAAAGGAACAGGTGCTCTTAACCACTGAGCCATCTCTCTAGTCCCCACCTGGCTGTTTTGTATTTTAGGGCTTTCTGCATTTCTGCCGTGGTAATTGGAGTTTCAGATGTTACAACATCTTGAAGCCAGTTCATGATGGGTGTTCGTGATTTTCTTTTATTTTCTCATTGCCAATCTGTATAGGCTGTTTCTAGAGGTTCAAGACTTCAACATTGTAATTTATTGTGTTAATAATACATATTTTACTTTACATTTTATCATACCCAGTTATTAGTATAGAAAACTTGGGGTGTGGAAATGGATCACAGACAGTAGGAATATTTTTTTAAAGACTTTTTTTTTTTTTTTGGTTTTTTCGAGACAGGGTTTCTCTGTGTAGTACTGGCTGTCCTGGAACTCACTCTATAGACCAGGCTGGCCTCGAACTCAGAAATCCACCTGCCTCTGCCTCCCAAGTGCTAGAATTAAAGGCGTGGGCCACCACTGCCTGGCACATTTATTTTATATATGTGAGTGTACACTGTAGCTGTCTTCAGACATACCAGAAGAGGGCATCATATCCCGTTACAGATAGTTGTGAGCCACAGTGTTGTTGCTGGGAATTGAACTCAGGACCTCTGGAAAAACAGTCAGTGTTCTTAGCTTCTGAGCCATCTCTACAGCCCCAGTAGGAATATTTTTATTGGTTGATTTTTAAAAAATCTTTTGGAATGTGTATTCCATTTTCAGGTGTGTTCATCACATCATAATTTTATAGACCCAGTCACACTCTTCAGCCCCTACCATAGCCTCTCCACTTCTTGCTGGTTGTTCTTTATTGTCTTGCTCTGAGACAAGATCTTGCCACACACACAGACAGACACACACACACACACACACACACACACACACACACACAGATTTCAGACTAACCTGGAACTTGCTATCTAGGTCTCAGTTGTTGTAGTCTTCTTCCCTCTGATTTCTGAGCACCACTGTGCCTGTCAGGCTGAGGTTTATTAATCAGGGTATCTGCTATTCAGACATACTTTCCTGAGTCTCAGGTTGTTCCTTTTCTTTTCTTATTTTTTCTTTCTTTTTCTTTTTTTGGTTTTTCGAGACAGAGTTTATCTGTGTAGCCCTGACTGTCCTGGAACTCACTCTGTAGACCAGGCTGGCCTCGAATTCAGAAATCCACCTGCTTGTGTCTCCCAAGTGCTGGGATTAAAGGCCTACGCCACCACCGCCCGGCTGGTTGTTCCCTTTCTTGCTGTTGATGGAACACTGTCAATGTCTCTTACCTTTCTCAAAACTTGTAACTGTGATCTTCTTTTTCTGATTAATGGTTATTACTTTATGAGATTAACAGGGATGGTATGGGCTAGGTAGCCTCTGGGTTAGCTTGTACTCACATTTGATAAAGCAGTGATAGATCCTCCCAGACGGATGAGAACTAGGTTCGCTCCAGCATCACCTCTCATGATATTCTTGAGACCATTCTCCATTTTCACTTATAGTTCAACTCATTTTCTGTTTTCATGATCTTGTTAAATGTAGGTGCACTGCTTTGGCCTCACTAAGGAAGACCTTCTTCCATTGTAGGAGAACAGTTAACTGATGACCTGCATTTGTCAGTAGCTCCACAATCCTTATCTTTTGACTGAGTACTTAAAATTTCTTGGGAATCATGGATAGGTAGCTAGTATGCCTGTTTTAACCCAG
Source organism: Mastomys natalensis (assembly GCA_021653895.1). Classification (NCBI taxonomy): domain Eukaryota; kingdom Metazoa; phylum Chordata; class Mammalia; order Rodentia; family Muridae; genus Mastomys; species Mastomys natalensis. The sequence continues at coordinate 243,716 of JAJTUV010000781.1, read as the reverse complement.
GGCAGGACTCCTCTAGTGCGTGGTCTTCCCTGTGAAGCTCCCTACTGCACTGACCACAGTCCTGTTTGAACTGCATGAAGGTCTGAGGCTTCCTCTGCTTAATGCTGCTGCATCACATCAACAACCTTAGCTTCATGGGCGTCAGATCTCCATCATGGTCTGGGCTTTCCATGCCAGTCTTCCTCCTCTTCTGTTATAGTAAATCTCCTTTACTCTTTTCTTAACATTTTCTCTCAGAGGACCCAACTGATGCATCTTCCTCTAGTTATTTACATCATTTCCTCTGGTTGAAATGAGGACTTAAAAAAAAATTTTAAGTTGCATTTAGTATATTTGTGTTTGTGTATATATGTGTGGAGGGGGGCAACTTGTGGGAGTTTCTTCTTTTTTTCTTTCTATCATGTGAGTCCTAGGAATCAAGCTCTCAAGCTCAGGGCATCGGGCTTGGTGGCAAGTGCCTTAACATGCTAAGCCATCTCCTCCAGCGATTCTTTCTCAGCTTTTCTATTTCGATTCTTCCCGTTATTTCATAGTGATTGTCTCTGTCTGTCTGGGAGCTCTGCTTTCTCTCTAGTGCCCACTGGGAGAGAATGGCAATGTCTACTCAGTTGTTTTCACACCTCTGACATTAAAGTCCTTCATTTATCGTTTTTCGGATGAGAGACAGTAGAGACAATATTGTCTGAGATTAGATTAGTCAGTTAAAAGGAGAGCAAGTCACTCTAGTAAGGGATAAATGAAGTTAGAGGTTATAAAATCAGGTAGAGTTTTTTAAGGGGAGGGGAGGTGGTTATTAAAAGAGTATTGGCTAGGCATGATGGTGCAAGCCTTTAATACCAGCACTTGGGAGGCAGAGGCAGGGAGATAAACTGAGTTTGAGGCCAGCCTGGTCTGCAGAGCAAGTTCCAGGCCAGCTAGGGCTACATAGTAAGTGCTTGTTTTATTAATCAGTTAACTGATAGACTAACATTTTGTCCTTTACTCAGAATGGGCACTATTGGAAGATTTTTGAGCTTCCAGATATCTGCATACTGTTTGCATGCATATGTGCGTGCACTTGTGCATGAGAGTTTATGTATGTGGTGTATGCTACATCGTAAAATTGGTATTTGGTAGTGTAAAGAAAGTGGAGATGCTGTCATCCTCCACTTTAGTCCCCTGAGACAGGGTCTCTGCGCCTGGACCTGAGCTGGAATCCAGCAAGCCTGCTACCCCTCCATGGCCAACAGTGTTAGGTTCACAGGTACATGACCAGACTTTGCTTTTTATATGAGTTCTGGGGATTTGAACTCAGGTTCTCCAGCTTGTACAGCAAGTGCTTTTACCTGCTGAGCCATGTCTCCAGTCTTCCTGTTTATTGTTTGTTTTGTTCTGTTTTGAAGTAAGTTCCCATCTGGCCTGGAACTCACTGGGTAGCTCAGGCTATCCTCAGACTTGGAGTAATCCTCATGCCTTAATTTCCCTAGTGCTGATATTACAAAGGTGTACTACTATGCTCAGCTATAATTAAGTTTAAACCAGAATCATTGTGGCTGATGTGGGGAGAACAGAATGGAAGGCAAAGCGGTCAGAAACGGAGACTAGTGAGAGAGTATTACAGTCATACCATCAAGACAGAAATGCAAATCTGTCTTTGGCTGTTTTTGTCTTTTCGTTGCTTCATACATTCATGCAGTGAATCTTGCTCATTCTCTTACACCCTTCCTACTTTCCTGTCATCCCACTCTACTGTTAAATCATTTAAGTCACCTCCCACTTGTTTCCATGTCTTTCTCTGTGTGTGCGTGTGTGTGACTCACTAAGTGAACCAGAGTTGTAACAAGGCATCCCTATCTACAATCAAGTAGTAGAGTTAAAATTAATGCGTAGTATTGACCACAGAGAAGAAAAAAAATCTTGCGGTTGCAAACCTAAGTGGAAGGCAATTTGTTGTGTTTACTCTTTTTAGTTTGCGTGTGTGTGTGTGTGTGTGTGTGTGTGTGTGTGTCTCACACGTGAGCACTTATAAAGTTGGTAGATTCTCTGGAGTTGGAGTTACAGTTTGAGCCACCTGCTATGGGTGCTGCAAATGCTCTTAACTGCTGCTTTCTCTATAGCCCTTAATTACACTTAATAAAGGAGTGTCTAAATCATGCTGTCTGTGTAACAGATAAAATTAATAACCATGCCTCTGTGTGTGTGTGTGTGTGCGTGTGCGTGTGCGTGTGCGTGTGCGTGTGTGTGTGTGTATCATGGAAGCAGCAGTTTGTGCATGTGTTAAAAAAAAAAAAAAAACCATTTGGTTGCATATTCCTGTAATCCTAGCATTTACGAAGCACAACAAGGAAACTGGAGATCAGATGTTCAAAGTCATGGTCAGCTGCACAGTAAATTCAAGTACCCTGTCTCAATCAGTGTATCAGCTGCTGTGTTAGTCAGGCTTCTCTACAGTCACAGAACTTACGGAATGGCTTTCTATATTGAGGGAATTTATTATGATGACTTACAGTTTGTAGTCCACCTCCCCAAAAATGGTCAGTTGTGAATTGGAAGTCCAAGAATCTAGTAGTTGCTCAGTCCCACAAGGCTACTTGTTTCAGCTGATAATCTGTAGAAGTAAATTCCAACAGAAGTACATAAAAGTTTAGTTATCTGTCCATGTGACCATTTTTCAGGGAGACTTTGTTCTTAACAAATACTGTGAGTTTCTGGGTTTGATGTTATGAACCTAATGAACAAAGTTTATTTTTGTAAAAATTCCTTGTAAGAATGGTAAGATCATACATATATGACTGTGTTATGTGCATATATGTGTGTATGTAAACTGCTAAGGTGTAGTTAACCATGTTTTAAGAATGCTATGATTCATTGCTTTTAAAATATGTTTTATTCCTACTTAGGCCGAATACACCAAGCAATGGTAACATCTTTAAATGAAGATAATGAAAGTGTAACTGTTGAGTGGATAGAAAATGGAGACACAAAAGGCAAAGAGGTACGGTTGCTAAGTAAACGTCATTTCTAGTCAAGATTTTGAATACAAAACAGAACGTAAAACTATTAATTTTATATGGTGTAGATATTCTGTATCATTCCTTTAAGAACTTTCAAATAGGAACTGGAGAGATGATCAATGGTTGAGACTAATGGAGGACCCTGGTTTAATTTCCAGCTCCAACATGGTGGTTCATAGCCATCTATAACTAGTCCCAGGGGATTCAACACTTTTCTGATGTCTATGGCACCAAATATACATGTGGTATGCAGACATTCCTGCAGGCAAAACACCTGTATTTTTTTTTTTTTTTAAATCTTTCCAATGAGTTGTAAAAATTAGCTCAAAGGAAAAAAACCTTCTTTCTATTCATCATCTGTTCATTAGCTCAGGGCACAAAATTTGAAAATTACTATATGTTTAAGTAACAATTCTGTAGTTTTGAAGGTCACTTTACTAACAGTTCTTAAAATCAAGTGTAAAATATATGTAGATTATTGTTCTAAACGGTCTAGTTTACAAAGTGGTGTGAAACTTTAGGTTGGAGTCATTTGCTCTATAACTTACATGTGTTTGTTTATACAGATTGACTTGGAAAGCATCTTTTCACTTAACCCTGACCTTGTACCTGATGAAGACATTGAACCCAGTCCAGAAATACCTCCACCCTCATCATCCTCAAAAGTAAACAAAATTGTAAAGGTTAGTTAGGGGCGAGTGCACATGTGTGCTTGCTGATTTGAGACTGGTAGACAATGAAGAATATGTATAGTATGTATTAAATATTGATTGGTTCATTTTTACAAAGTTTTTTCCCACCATCTGTATTAGTGCAGTTCTTAGGTACCTTCATAAGTCAGGTTGTCCAGTTCACAATTTATGACATTCTTTAGATCAGATCATAAAAATTCCTTGCTTAATTAGGATTTTTTTTTTTTTTTTTGAGACTGATAGCTTCTAATTTTAAAATGATGAGAATGGTAAGTGTAGTTTACCTACCTGTGTCTTGTTGCTGAGGAGAAACTTTATAGAGTAATACTGTGTCCTCTGTAGCAGCTATAGCTCTGCAAAGTAAAGATCCATTAAAGATAGCTCTGCTTCCTTCTCTTGAAACTCTGACCTCGTAATAGACTGCATAAAAGTACAACCAGAGAGTCCTGTCTCGTTGTTGAACCTGGACTTCCTAATGTTTGATTCAGTTGCATCTGCTGATTTCTGCCTTGCGAAGGTACTGTGTTAGAATACACAGATGAATTTGACATGGCTTGCAAACCTATAGGAATTCCACATTTTGCAAAGAAAACATGCATAAACATACAAATGTATTATAGAGATTAACCATCTATATTCTGCTTTGAAATTACATATGTGAATGTAAATCGGAGTTTCAGTTTGTATAATGAGCAAAGTGAGAGTTACGGCATAAAGATCCTTAATATACATGGAGTGTTTCCATAACAACTTCATAGCCTTCATGGATCGGCATAGTTTTATCTACCACCTCCCATTCCCATGTTGAATCAAGCCCAATAATTCTCCTTTGCCTTGGCATCCTACCACCAAGCTCCATATATCTCTAGGCCTTAGGGTGTTAATCTTTGCTTTCCTTTAAAATCACTTGAAGTTTAACAATCCTGATTTCTGGGCTCCACTGATTACCTTCTTAGATCCAAAGATGTAATTTACTACCAGTCCCTCAATCCAAGATCAAAAGTGCCCCAAAATCCAAGGTTTTAATTTTTACTTACTATATCTTATTCATGGTTTGTGTGAGCATAGGTGTGTGCATGCCCTGACATTCAGGTGGCTCTCAGAGGACCACTTGGAGTTGTTGATTGTCACCTCCTACCTTGTGTGCCTTGGACTCCTGTCTTGTAGGAGTGTTGGCATTACAGGAACACACAAGCACATCTGACTTTTTGTAGGGTAAGGTTGACTCTGTTTAGACTTGAGTAGAAAGTGACTTTACCTGCTGAGCCATCTTTCCAGCTTCCAAATGCAATTTTTTTTTTCTTTTTAAGGACAAACATTAGATCATAGAAAAGAAATTACACATATTACAAAATTATCTTCAGGGAAGTTGGAAGTCCCTGAGTAAGAGCACCACCATTATTGGATTTGAATCCACATAACTAAGTAGAAAAAGCAGCTGTGACCCTTGTAACTACAGCTCTGTGGGAGACAGATGGAAGGATTACTGGAGCTTGCTGTCAGTCAGCCTAGTTCCAGGTTCAAGTGAGAAACCATGACTCCAGGAATAAGGTGGAACATGACAGCAGATACCAGATGCCCTTCTGGGTTTTACACACACACACACACAGTCTTCAGGCTTTCAGGCTCTGTATTCAAGGTATGTATGAAACATAAATGAATGTGCATTTAAAGTTGAGTCCTATCACCAAATACCCAATTTTACACACATGAGAGCACATACACAAATATTCTAAGATGCCAACAGATGTGGAACATTTCTGGTTTAGTGCTTTTCAGATAAGAGATTTCCCCTAAACTACACAGTTTTGACAAGATAGAATAGAGTATAGTTACTTAACCTCACTGCAGATTCTCTCCTGAAATGGCAGTCACAATAAAATGGTTTCTGACATCTGCTCTGATTGTACTGAATCAGTGATGGAAATAGCCAAACTTGAGCATCAAAGGACCTTCTTGTGTGCTTTGATGAATTATCTCCATAGTTTGCGAAGCAAAAACTACAAAATTTTCTCTCTTCCACCTCTCTTTTCTCTTTTTCCCTACCCTCTGTGGGTGTGTGCATGTGTGTGTTGGTGTGTTCATTTCTGAGTATGAAAAAATTGTATTACAGAACTTTATAAATGAGAAGATGTCTACATTTGACCTGATCTTGGAATTAAGAAAATAATGATTCCATAGAGTTGTGTGAAACTGAAATGAATAAGGTCTTTAGAAGCAATATCTTTGTCATATTTATTAATATATGGGGAATTTAGATATATAAACCTCCTCAAGGACGTTGGCTATTGGTGAATTAGCAAATTTTAAATTATTTATAGTTTTTCTCCATTTGGTTTTATGTTACTATTATCTGTTTGCTTTCATTTAATTAAAAGTAACCTTGGGATAGTTGTGAGGAATGAAGGGGGAAAATCAGTAAATACTATTTTTTTCTGTAGAACCGACGGACTGTGGCGTCTATTAAGAATGACCCTCCCCCAAGAGATAATAGAGGTAAAGTAACACTTTATTCCTTAATCTTTCCTACTGTCTTTATCATGAGTTTCATAAGGTATATCAAAAGTTAAAATATTACCCTTGCCATTTAAACCATACATGGCTAATTTTAACATTAGTGTTCCTGATTTCCTAGTATCTCAATAGCGTTGATAATCTTTCTCTAGTTTAAGAATATAAACTACTCTGGTGAGGCATGCCTATAATTTGAGTACTCAGGAAGCAGAGGCAGGAAGATCCCTACAAGTTGGAAACCAATCTAGTCTATATAGGGGATTCTAGGCTAATAGGCTACAAAACAAGACTCAATAAAACAAAACAAAAACCAGTTTAAATGTATGTGGTGACTAGAGACTCAGCAAAGTATGTACTGTTTATTCAACTTACTCAATTTTGAAAAATTACTGTAGAGGGCATTAGAGAAAGAACAAAGGAGGAGAGATTCAGATGGTGATGGTGTCACAGGTGGATTTCACTATCACTACTTTTATCATAGTTTCTGACTAAGGCTTCGAGAATGTTTAATAGTTAGCTATGGAGTTGGCAAAAGAAAGTCTAAATGGGCATAAATTATAGTTGACCTGGAGTTTCACAGCCAGGTCACGTAGACAAAACTAGCTTCTCTCACTGTTCTTTAGTTGAGAACTACTGTAATGTTGTATATCTCTGTATGCATGGATGGATGATAGTACAAGATGGGCCAGAAGCACTAGAGAAGAGATTAGAAGTAGAGAGGAGAAAGTCCTTTCATCACTACCCTGCAAATCGTTTAAGAATTTCTATAACTTGGTAGATTTTTCTGAGGGTCTCTTTAGCCCGGGTTTGTCTTGAACTTGATAGACAGTGGAGAATGAGCTTGAGCTCCCGGTCTGCTCGACTCTTGAGGGTGCTGCTCTACATATGCACCACCTCACCCAGCTTTCTACTTATATTTCATTTTAAGTCCCTTTTGGCATTGTCAGGACATCTACAGTGGGGAAATACTCTTCTGAAGATTTGTATGTTGGGGAGAAATGGAGTCTGGACAGTAAGGAAGGCTGGAAGGACTTTTAGGTTTGATTTCAGTGTGTGACCATGTATAGAAAAGTTCGGCAGTTTGCTAAATGTGATTGATTCATTGATTGATTGATTGATTAATTTTTTTTCTTTGAGACAGGGCTTTTCTGTTTAGCCCTGATTGTCCTGGAACTAACTTTGTAGACCAGGCTGTCCTCGAACTCAACAAGATCCACCTGCCTCAGCCTCATGAGTGCTGGGTTTAAAGGTGTGTGCCACCACCTAGCAGCATTTATTGAATTTTTGAGGCAGGGTCTCCTTATTACCTAGGCTTGTCTCCACCATGTATTGATTGTCCTGCCTCAGCCTACCAAGTGCTGGGATTATACGTATGAGCCATTGTGCCTGGCATGAGTGTACTATTTATGTATCAGATTTGACACGAGGATGTCTTTTCTTTCACCATGATTTGTTTTTAACTTTCCTGAATTAACTTTGTTTTCTAGTGGTTGGTTCAGCACGTGCACGGCCTAGTCAACTTCCTGAGCAGTCATCTTCTACACAACAGAATGGTAGCGTTTCAGATATATCTCCAGTTCAAGCTGCAAAAAGGAGTTTGGACCTCCTTGTATGTAAATACTGTATCAAGGACTCAGTCATTTTAGGCATACATGTAGTCTCTCTTGGTCAGCCTTACAAGTTCCTATGCAGTAAGCAACCCAATACAAACTTGGCTAAAGATTGCATTTTGCCAACAAATTACAATTGGTGCTTAGTACTTTAGTCATTAATTAGAGATATATAACATTTTGTGTGAGGTTATAACAGTTGTTTTAAATTTAAAAATCTGGCCAGGGTTTTTTTTTTATTTGTCTTTTTTTTTTGTTTTGATTTTTTGATTCTAGAAGAAATTATACTTCTTGATCATTTCAATTCAAAGGTCTGTGATTCTAAACCAAGAGATGACATGTATCGGTGTGTTCGAGTCATTTCCCTTGACTCATCTGTATAATGTCCTGTTCCTGCTTTTGTTAAAGCAGCTCATAAGTAAAGTTCACCTAGGTATTTGACATGCTTCATCCCTGTGGACTTTGTGTGTGTGTGTGCGTGTGCGTGTGTGCGCGCGCATTGAGATTATTCATAAAATATATGTTAAGTGTAATTCTGTAAATAGAAACTATGCTTCAGCTCATCCTTTTCCTTTTAGCACGTAGAAAATCTAATTGTGTGAAAGAAGTAGAAAAATTGCAAGAAAAACGAGAAAAAAAGGAGATTGCAACAGCAAGAACTTAGAGAAAAAAGAGCCCAGGTTTGTAACGTAAATACATAAATGTTTGTTGTTTGGAGAAAAGATTAGGCTGTATCAGTGAAATAGTTGATTTTAAAATAAGTTTAAGGACTTCCTTAAATTGATATGTTTTTAAATAAATTACTGCTACAGACTTTTCATTGCATTCACTTATAGTTTAGTGTTACATGTTAGCCCTAAAATTGGTTCTCTTCTTGAACGTAAGTATTTGTGTGTAGAATCATAAATTACGAGTTATAATATTGAAAACTTGTAGGCTTTTATTTAGGAAGATCGGAATGAAAATAGAAAGCTTTGGAAAACTACCCACAATAGATATAAATTTAATATTATTGTTTGGACATATCTTGGTTCAACTAGGTATGGTAAAATTGGGAGAAACAATTTTGTATTTTGGTTTATTGTAGATACAGCAAGTGGGTCTCCATTGTGTTGATCTTTCATTCTCTTCAGATGTTAGCAAATACTTAATAACAGTGGAAAATGTTTACATATTAGAAATTATCATATCTTATATCCATTATTTGTATTGTTTCTATTTAATCATAGAATGTTTCCTGTATAATTTAAAGCATCAAGCTGTTTTTTAATAGTCTTTTCAAATACCCTTAATTGTGTTGAGCCTCCAGTTCATATGTTTTATTGTAGAATTACAAACCTGACATAGTATTCAACTTGAATACATTGGTTTACACCTGAAAGTTACCTAAGACTATCTACTTGAAATAAATACTACAAAGCGAGGCTTGATGCTGCAACGTTTGTATTCCCAGCACTTGTATTGGTAAAGGCAGGGGGATTAGAAGTTCAAGGCCCCTTCACAGCTACATAGTGAGGTTGAAAGCAGCTTAGGTTACCTGAGACCTGACTCCAGAAGACGCCACAGAGTAAGTTTATTGATACTTAACATAAGTGCCACCTGGCGTTTCCTGGGAGAACTTCATAATACTTGATCACTCCAGTGAGCTCTTGATTCCTGCTTCACATTCTGCTTCCCACCTGGCAGGTTGCTGTCCTTTTATAAAGATGAGCTGAAGATAAATTTTATTGACAGTTTAAAAATTTTTAGTGTAGTCAGAGTAATAGAAAAACCTGACTTGAGTATTACTGATTAATTATTCATTTCAGGAAGGCATGACCATGGCTTTTTATAATTTAAATCAAAGCCTTACTGGTGTTGAATTTAAAATAAATTGCAGTCAGAGTTCAATTCCTTGATTTTTTTTTTTTTTTTTTTTTTTTTTAACTTTTAAAATATTATCTTGGTTTTGAGCTGCTTAGCATACCTGTCAGCTAGTACCTGGGAGGGAGAGGCAGGAGGACAAAAGTTCCAGCCAGCCTGGACTGCTTGAAACCCTGACTCAAAAAAAAGCAAACAGATTCTTTGTTTGTACAGTAAACAAATTATCAGATAACTTTGTAGATATTAAGATAACTAATGATCGTATGTTTTACATCATAATGGCTTTTGTTGTTTTGTTACCTCTTTCTTGACTATCTTAGAGTTAACAAAGGGGAAATGAATGTAAATGAATCTATATTGTAATTTATTTTTAAGACTATTTATATTTAAAAACAGGACATTTATATGTAGCTAAACAGCATACTTTCATCTGCAGACCAGCCTTTTAAAGACTCCTTTAATGTGTTGACAATAGCACTGGTATGGGCAGAGAAAAAATAGTAGTAGTAGTGCTTTGGGAGATGAGGAGTGATGGACAGGGTAGGGAAAGGGGGGCTCGTATGGATGCGACTGCAGGAACCTCATGGTGCCTCATGCAGAGTCCACGGTGCTTAGATTATTGAAACACTAGGTGAGGTAGTTCTGAGAGTTGGAATGTAGAATGCGTCTCCCCAGTTCCAGCCTTTCTAGGGTCTTTGCCAGTGTCTTAGAGCACTCTTCCATTGCTGCGTTTTCTGACATAGTTAAAGGAAATGTATTGTAGATGATTCTTTTAAACAGTTAAAGGGTAGTTTTAGTGAGGAAACTTTGGAGTCCACCGGATAAATGCAGATTAAGATAATTGTGTTATTTATGTGAAAGTGATTTTGAACACATTAATCTGAACTTGGAAATTATGTCATAGTTTTAGTTTTACTTTGAGTTTGGTTAACAAATGGCAGTGTCTGATTTGTAATTTTCAAAATTATATGCAGCACATACCATGTAATTATAAGTATCATAAGTTTCAAATCCTGTTTTCCAATAGGATGTTGACGCTACAAATCCAAATTATGAAATTATGTGTATGATCAGAGACTTCAGAGGGAGCTTGGATTACAGACCCCTAACAACAGCCGATCCTGTAAGGTCCTTTTTGAATTATTGCTCTGAAGATGTCATACTATAAATAAAAACATTCATACTCACTATTGTATGTTTTATTTACCTGTATGGTTTTGTCTTTCCTTATGAGACTCAGTTCCCATATTTTCACAAATCATGACTCATCTGTTTTTTTGGGGTTTTTTTGTTCATCTTCTTTAGTTTTAATATTAGAAGTGCTGCCTGCATAACTGCTCTTTGCAGACAAAGCCTCCTTGTCTTCAGATGCCTGCATGTCAGCTAGTGAGTCCATAAAGAGACCTAGTTTCTTTTTTGACCTTTACACAGGCTTTGAGCTCAGTTCCAAACTTATTTAATTTCAGTTAAATCATTCTAATTTGCTATCAAACTAATTTGTTGTTTTAAAATACACATTATTCTGGCTTTTGCTCTTAAAGGGCTGTAATAGACCAGAATTCCATTGCTGTAAACTATTCTGTAGTTTCATTACCTGATGCAAAGTAATTTTTTTATCTTTAGAATTTTTAAATGTGATTTGTCATTAGTGGGGCTGGATACGTGTCTCATCTCCACCTCTGATGAGCACATCGGCTCGGTGAAGGACACAGTCTGGGCCGTCAGATTTCCAGCAGCACTATGTCAGGCCTGTCTGCCTGTACCTGCAGCTCCAGGAGAATCCAGCACTTACTTGCACATAACTATAATATGTGCATATAATTAAAAATTAAAAGTCTTTTTGTCATTCATAAAAGATTTTGTTTGTTTGTTTGTTTTGTTTTGTTTTTTCCTGTTAATGTTCTTTGCTAACAACGTTATCTACAATAAACATTTTGAAAAATGCCAATTTGTAGAATAGAAATTTTTACTTTTATTGTATGTATCACGTCTTGAGATGAATGGGAGGTACCTTCTTAATAAGAACTAGTGCTAAGAATAATAATACTTCTAAAAATTTTATTTACTAAGTAATAGTAAATAGTAATAGTTTATCAAAAACAAAGTTTTCACAGTGCTCAATTCTAGTAATAATTAAAATTTGTGCAGTGCTAATTTGCTTTTTAAAAGTTAACCACTTAAAAGTTATGTTAAGAAACTTCTAAAAACCATAACTTATTTTTCATTGCTTTTAATAGAATTTATAAGTCAGTGAAATAATGTTTTTTAATTCCTAGATTGATGAACATAGGATATGTGTTTGTGTAAGAAAACGACCACTCAATAAAAAAGGTATGTTGCTTTGTAGAGGACTCAATTTAGAAGTCAGGCATGCTAACACATTTCTGTAATCCCAACACTGGGGAACCTCAGGGAGATTGTGAATTCCAGGATAGTCTGGACTGTGTTGTGAGACTTGATCTAAAAGAACATGGAGATGGTTTAGTAGGATTGCCTACTACCAGTTCTAATGATCCCTGAGAGCCTGTGGTAGAGGAAGGAAACTGACTCTTACAGATTTTTCTCTTATTTCCACATGCATACCACACCATAGTGTGTGTGTACATACATTCACACACAAATTTAAAATAATTTTTTAGAGACCTCAAATCTTTTTTTTTTTTTAAATTTGGGTCATTAGATCAAACGCTGTGAAAATTACTGAGCATTGATTTTTGTTTATTCTTTTAGAAACTCAAATGAAAGATCTTGATGTAATCACAATCCCTAGTAAAGATGTTGTGATGGTACATGAACCCAAACAGAAAGTAGACTTAACAAGGTACTTAGAAAATCAGACATTTCGGTTTGATTACGCCTTTGATGACTCAGCTCCAAATGAAATGGTTTACAGGTAAGTGAATTTGTTTTAAGTTAAAATCATTTTCTTACAATTTATTACTTCCTTGACAACTTAATGTTGTTGTTAGTATAGCTCTGCAGGGTGTAATGTGCTTTCTTATTCTGACATTAATTGAAGAAAATGTATGAAACTCTTTGAGTTTTAACATGTGATCTCTAATATTTCAAATTAGTTTCTGTTTTGTTTTTTTTTTTCTGAGTGTGGTAGCAATGAGGAAGAGACAAAGCAGGAGGATCTCCTCAGAGTTTGAGTCTGACCTGCTCTACATAGCAAGCTCCAGGAACACATAGACCCTTGAAAGTTAGCTTTTATACTAATTAATAGTTAATTTGCACATATCATATACGTACATATGGATACGATATTTCTGACAGGGGTTGGAGAGATGGTTTTGCATTGAGAACACTAGTTGTTCTTCCAGAAGACCTAGGCTAATTTTCCAGTACCGGTGTGGCTCACGACCACCTGGAACTGCAGTCTCAGGTTATTTAACATGAACTTTTATCATCCATGGGTACTGCACTCAGGTGGCACACAGAGATACCCATTGGCAAAACACTCGTACACATAAAAGGAAAGAAAAAATTCGGGGAAGTACTAACATAAGTAATGGTATGTGACTCACAGAAAACATAAATTTTTCCATTTAATCCTTGTACTGATAAATTTGAAATATTTGAAAAAATTGTGAAATATTTGAAATATTACTAATTAGTCCAAATCTTTACCTAGTGTGTGTTTACAAATAAAAGTTAAAAACTTCTGTAAATCTACTTAAATTTGCTTTTTTTTTTGATGGTTGTTTGATGGTCAGTTTGATGGTTTGTTTTAGTGAATGGAATTTTTAGTTTACATTTTATGTATAGGAATAAAACTTGCGCATATGAAATAGATATTCTAATTTTTATGTTATGTAGATCTTTGATATATTCTTATTTCTAATAGTTACCATAGATTTTTACAACATTGCTAGTATATTCTATGTAGAAATATTTTTGCATTTATTTGATGCCATGGTTTATTTCCTAATTTCATTATATAAAAATTCCCAGAAAAAAAAATTAGAGCTAATAAGAATTCTAAGAATTGAAAATGTTACCAGTGAAATACTGTTTAGGGATCTTATGCCAGTAAACTGGGAGAAAATCAAAGGGCATTGAAATACTAAGTACACTTTGAAGTATCTATTTCAAACAGGAATTGTAATCAAAACTGGTAACTGTTTTTTAGTTTTCTTCAAATCTTTCTTCCCTCCACGTTTTTATAAAGTATAAGACTAGTTTTTAAATAGTTTTTGAGTGCTGATGCAGGTATTTTTGTAGGATACAGTTAATAAACATTTTGGGCTTCACCCTGTATTTATACCTAACTTCACCGATATACAACCCTTATACTCTGTTTTAACTGTGTGGACTGAAGACATCACACAGTTTCTGACCTGGGCATTGTTGAGATTTATTCATAGTTCATTAGACAAGAACTCTCTCCCTTGTCCTTCTCTACCTTCTACCTTCTTCAGGTTTGCGTTGAAAAAAAACCTAGCAAAGGTGTATAAAGCATGGTTTGCTTTTTAGCATGTTGATTAGTGTTCTGCTCAATAAAGAAGCATTTCTTATCCCTTATACACTTTAATTTTAATTATATCAGTGAATTTTATCAATACATTTTTTAAAGCTGTAATTTTTTGCCATTTTTAAAACTATCAACTAAAAGCTCAGTGTTTTATAATTGATTTATATTCAATTTCCCATTTATACATCAGTCTTCCATGTTCAGCATTTGAATCAAATTGGAAAGGTGACAAGGCTAGATGTGATTATAAGCTTATGAGGTAACAACAACTACAAGAAAATGTTATTTTGAGCTTTTGACTTTTCTTATCCTATGCAACTATGGACTGTTTTCAAGCTGATTATGATACTCAGTTCAAGTGGTTGGACCAAGAACAAGCTCTGCTGCACTCCCCAAATCCAAAGTTGGACCCAAGAAAGCTCATGGTCTGCTCTGCTGTTGACAACATAGACTACTGCTTTCTGGATCTTGGAGAAGCCACATCTGAGAAGCTCCCCAGCAAACTGATGAGATACACCTAAAGCTGCAGTGCCTGTAACCGCAGAGGTCAATAGGAAGGGCCCAGTTCTCTGTTACACCTGACACACATTGTACATGAGCACTGAGTAGTTGGAAAAAATGGGACTATAAAGTTGTGCCTCACCCACCAATTTCACCTGGCTTCTTGTCCACCAACTACCACCTTTCTTTTTTTTTTTTTTTTTTTTTTTTTCTTTTTCTTTTTTCTCGAGACAGGGTTTCTCTGTGTAGTCCGGGCTGTCCTGGAACTTGCTCGGTAGACCAGGCTGGCCTCGAACTCAGAAATCCGCCTGCCTCTGCCTCCCAAGTGCTGGGATTAAAGGCGTGCGCCACCACCGCCCAGCAACTACCACCTTTCTAAACTATTATTGTAATAGTTTGGATGCTAAACTGACAAATTATTGGAAGGAAACCACTTTCACAGCCAACAGAATGCAGAAAATACTTGCCACGAGTTCGTAGAATCCCAAAGCAAGGGTTTTACTTAACACTGTAAGACTAGACAGAAAATGGCCCCAAAATGTGTTGTCATGTTTCCTATTTTTCTTGATAAAAGTGTTTGGATTTAAAATTCATGGTCCAAAGCAAGTTTTTTTGTTTGTTTGTTTTACCAATCTAATATTTAAACTACTGCTATATTTTGTTAATGAATTATATTTTATAGTACTTGGGTTGCTTGTCTAACTATGTATTTGTGACACTTTTTCATTTTCCTTTTAAGGTTTACTGCTAGACCTCTCGTGGAAACAATATTTGAAAGGGGCATGGCTACATGCTTTGCTTATGGGCAGACTGGAAGTGGAAAAACTCATGTAAGTAATTAGATAAAACTGTATGCTGCTATGATGCTATAGTCTCCCTCTTATAGTATAATTATATAGCCTAAAGTTTTTGGTCATGTGCATGTGAATGTAGAGGCCAGAGTACAACCTTAGGTGTTACCCTTCTGATGCCGTCCAGTTTGGTTTTTGAGACAAGTTTCTCATGGGCCTGGAACTACCAAGTAAGCTAGACTGGCTGTCCAGAAAGCCCTGGACATCTATCTGTTTGTCTAAACCTTCCCAACTCTGGGATTATAATCATGTATTTATACTATGCTTGGATTATTTTACATGGCTTCTGGGAGATAGAACTCAGGTTCCCATAGTTGTGTGACAAGTACTTTATTGGACTGAATTATCGCCCCAACTCCAAAACCTAAATTCTTAGAATTTATTCCTGAATAATGTTTATTTTTATTTTCTTTCCAAATGTAGACTATGGGTGGTGACTTTTCAGGAAAGAACCAGGATTGTTCTAAGGGAATTTATGCATTAGCAGGTAAGTGTCCTTTGTGTACATAGTTTATGATATTCTTGAATATTATTCAAGTCTGTTTGAGTAAGGCTCATTGTTCATTTTTGTTGTCCAGCTCTACACAATATATTAAATCAACTGTTCGATTTCAGATTACTTAAGAAGAGATGTGAGGTCATGGTCAGGCGTGGTGGCATATACCTGTAATCCTAGTACTTAGGAGGTGAAGGCAAGATCACCTGGGTTCACAGCCATCCTCAGCTGCATAACAAATTTGAGACCAACCATGGCTATCTGAGATCCTGTTTGAAAAAGACAAAGTCATAAAAGAAATATAAGATTAAACTCTTTTTTTTTTTTTTTTTTCTTTTTTCTTTTTTTTTTTTTTTTTTTGGTTTTTCGAGACAGGGTTTCTCTGTATAGCCCTGGCTGTCCTGGAACTCACTTGGTAGACCAGGCTGGCCTCGAACTCAGAAATCCACCTGCCTCTGCCTCCCAAGTGCTGGGATTAAAGGCGTGCGCCACCACCGCCCGGCAAGATTAAACTCTTGATGACAAAAATCTTAATATATTTGGTCACTAATAAAGATAGAGTAATCTCTATTAGCGATTACTATAAATTATGCAGTGGCTAATTGTTACTGGATCAACACACACACACACACACACACAGAGTTCCTGAGATAGGAGCTCATGTGTTTTAAGCTGACCTTAATCTTCCTGTGTAGCTGAGGATTTTTCTCTCTCCAACATCTGAAGGCAGGGATTAGAGTGTGGTATATCAGTATGCCTGGTTTATGCAGTGCTGCAGACTGACCCCTGGTCTTTGTGCATGCTAGGCAGACACTACCAACTGAGTTTCATGATGATCCCTTTCAAGGATAAATAGTAGCATCCTTTCATGGCATGTAAAAGACAATAGCTTCTTTTACAGCTTTATTTTTCAAACTAATGTTTTAATATTTTTATTGATACTATTAACATAATATTAACTGATTCTTCTAAAAATAGAAATTTATAAAATTGTTGTATCTTAACAAACTTCATATGTGACATTTTCGACAGCTCGAGATGTCTTTTTAATGCTGAAGAAGCCAAACTATAAGAAACTAGAACTTCAAGTATATGCAACATTTTTTGAAATTTATAGTGGAAAGGTATGTGAGAAGTTTGTTTTCTTTTGTGTACGGGAGTGGGAATATGATATATGTCGGTATGCATGTGTGTAGGTGGATGTGTATGTTTCTACACGTGTACATGTCGAGGCCAATAGTCAGCCTCAGGCGTTATGTCTCAGGAACTGTACATTTTATATTTTTGAGACAGAGACTTTGACTGTGGCCTGCAACTGAACAGTTAGGATAGGCTAGATGGCCACTGTGTCCCAGAGTCTCCATGTGCCCAATACTGTGAATGATGGACTGTTTTGTTTCTGGGGATCAAACTCAGGTCCTTGTACTTGCAATTTTTTAACATGTGTCTATTGATACATATTAGCCATTTTTAAGTATACAGTTTGGTGGTAGTACGTATATTGCTTAGTTTTATGACCTACTACCACAAGATTTATATGATTGTAAATATAATATTCGATGTGTTTTCAAGCTTTCAATGTTGGACATTGTTCTGAAAATAATAGTCTTATTACTTTTAGACTCTTTTGTAGAGGTGCTTTTTTTAAAGCTAGTTTTCTAATGGAAATATGTTTTTTTACAGGTGTTTGACTTATTAAATAGGAAGACAAAATTAAGAGTACTAGAAGATGGAAAGCAGCAGGTGCAAGTGGTCGGGCTGCAGGAGCGGGAGGTGAAGTGTGTGGAGGATGTGCTGAAGCTCATCGACATAGGCAACAGCTGCAGGTGAGTCTCAGCAGGGACTTGTGTGTCAGGTCCTGTGCGCCTAGCATACCAGAAAAGACTATGGATAACATGTAAATAAAAGTGCTAATGTGTCAATATGTCCTTAATCACATTGTAGAACATCTGGTCAAACATCTGCAAATGCACATTCATCTCGGAGTCATGCAGTGTTTCAGATCATTCTTAGAAGGAAGGGAAAACTACATGGTAAATTTTCTCTCATTGACTTGGCTGGGAATGAAAGAGGAGCAGATACATCCAGTGCAGACCGGCAAACCAGGCTTGAAGGTGCTGAAATTAATAAAAGCCTTTTAGCACTCAAGGTAAGCAAAATGTAATTATGAAAGGCCTTTTTCTTCTGACCTTAAGTTTGATTACTCAGTTGTAAAACCTGTATCCCCTTGTAAAAGAGAAGGTTACAAATTTTAATTGTTATACTGGAAGTTACAGATTTTATTGTACGTAGAATTTTTCATGCACATATTTTTATTGTTCTTTAACAAGTTGAAGAAAACAAATTGACAGGCTGTTTTGAGGTTGCTTAGCTAGATTGTAAAAGGGCTATAGTCAGCCTGGCTTTCATAGTGGGGCACACAACTATGGAATTGAGCTAAGAAAACTTATTCCCATCTATCAGACAGACCCCAAAAGGAGGTATACAGTGTCCTCTCAGGGTCTCACAGAGCCTTTACCCTGCTGTGTTAGCCTCTAAAAGACCCACAGGCAACAACCTTAAAGGGAAAAGGAGAACGTGAAAAATGTTTTAAAGCAAAAAATAAAAAACAGAATACTGTCCACAAAAAGCAAACAAGCAAAACTTGGGCCAAAATAATTTAAATACTTTTCCCTTACTAGACAATCAGAAATGGGAAGGATTTTACAACAAGGCCACTGTAGCTCTGGGATTCCATTTTAAATTCTCAACTTTTTACAGCTTTCCTCGTGCCTGAAATTTGAACACTGGTCATGTTTTCAGGCTTTAGAATAATTGAGATTTGTTTTTGTTGTTAACTCATTCTCTTGAATTAATATTTAAGAAACCATTGTTAAGTACTGTAAAACTTAGAATTTTCAGAGCTCATTAATCCTTAAGAAACCTCATTAAAATATTGAAGTTAATATTAAAATGACTCATTAATAAAACATAATTGGTAAGAAATGTTTTCTTATTTCTTAGGAGTGCATCAGAGCCTTAGGTAGAAATAAACCCCATACTCCTTTCCGAGCCAGTAAACTCACTCAGGTGTTGAGAGATTCCTTCATAGGTGAAAATTCTCGTACTTGCATGGTAAGTTGGCTTTGGATTTTTGTTGTTGTTGTTTTGGATTTGCTTTTGTTTTTACCCTGAAGGAGTAAAAATTAAAAAAAAAAAAATAGAAGTTTTAGATTTTTGCAAATTATAGTTAATTCCCCTTCTATTTAGATAGATTACATTTGAGATGTGATCCCTGCTAACGCTGTGGAAAGTATTATGTTGCAACTGTAACACCTTTTAGTTCTAACAGCTGAATACTTCATTCAGCAGATGTTAACTTACTCCCATGTTCTTATTTGCCTGGTGGGATGGTAACAAATATCTCTGCATGTGCTTCGCTGTATTGCCTAGTTTGTTGTTCATGGCAAGCTAGGTAATCAGCCAGAGGTTTGTGCAGTTATTACAGTTGGAGCTTCCTTCTCAGTCTTCCTCTCTCTTTCTTATAGGACAGCTTACCTTTTCCAGATGCTAGCTCTCCACTTCCAAACGGCCTTTCACCAGAAACTCTAGTTCTAAACAGACTTAAGTAGTCCTGTGTGACATTATTGAGGTGTTGTGTCTGGAAGAATACCATCCCATTAGTAATAGTAAAAATAGGTGGAGGGCGAGTCTGTGTGGTTCCTTTTTCTAAATGTTTGCCTTCAGTTTCTATTGGATTTTAAGTGACTTTCTGGTACCTTGAGAAAATTTGTAACTAGATTTTATAATGGTTATATGTAATAAATAGATAGGTCTTAGAGTTAGATACCAGTATAAACATTCAAAAGTAGATTGCATGATTAGTTCTTACTGAGCTATTTGTCGGAATTATTGTCTTGAGTATTTATGATTTTATCTTTGCTTCCCCTTTATAGATTGCCACAATCTCTCCAGGGATGGCATCCTGTGAAAATACTCTTAATACGTTAAGATATGCAAATAGGTATGAAAGCAATTCCTGCATTTTAAATTTTGAAATCTAATATATTAGAGCAGTATATAGTGTGTCTCTATGTCTGCTAGGGAAACCAGGCATGGTGGCACAAACCTGTAGCTGCAGCCTTTGATGATACAGGCAGAATGATCACCAGTTCTATGGTGTTTCTAATCTCTAACATGAAATTTATATCACAGCTACCACAGAACTCCATAGGCATTTTTCTTCAAAATTTCAAGATAAAGTTTTTTTTCTTTAATATTATTTAGAATTGTTTTGTAAAATTAAAAAAAAAATAAGTAGAAAAAAATGTATAATTAGATAAGACTGACATCTTTATTAAAATTGACCTTTTTGTCCCATAATGTGATTATATTTTTCCATTTCAACAAGTTATGATTCATGATATTATACCACATTTCAGTGATAGAAATTATATAGTTATATAATAATAAATATTTTTATATATTATATTAGAAATTAGGGAGTTAATTTCTTAAATTGTTCTGTTTTGTGTTGGAATTATTCCTTATGGTATCCAATCAAATACACATACACACACAAACATAGACACATAATCGCACACATATAGGCATACTTGTATCATTTAAGTGATAACAGCTCTTTCTGGTGCTGCATATGGATGATAGTTGTTCACATCTGTAACATTTCCAACGTGAGCAAGCAGCTGAGTTGTTACATATGATCAACACTGAGAACTAAAAGCGTCTATGCCTTAACAATCATGATCGTTTCAGATGACCTTGGAATTCTGAGTTATGATAGAATTATTATTTTGTATCCCCACCCCAACACACGCTCTTCTCATTTGGAGTGATTATTTACATAATTTGTAAATAAATTTATATTTGAGAATCTGATACATGTATACAGTATTTTGATGAAACTCCACGTACTCCTCCCCCTAAGTCTCTGGATCTACTCTTTGTCTCTGAAGGTTTAAATGTCTATAATGATGTTACACTTACAATCTTAGCTTACAGATAAAGTTCTTTATGGCCTACTTCTAATATGGAAATTGTCTTAATTTTTTTTCAAAAACAGTTTTTCTTGTTTAGTAAAAATAGAGACTTTATTTTCCATCTTTTTAAAATATAAATTCTTATACATAGAAAAATATGGCCCGGTGGTGGTGGTGGTGGTGGTGGCGCACGCCTTTAATCCCAGCACTTGGGAGGCAGAGGCAGGCGGATTTCTGAGTTCGAGCCTAGCCTGGTCTACAGAGTGAGTTCCAGGACAGCCAGGGCTACACAGAGAAACCCTGTCTCGAAAAACCAAAAAAAAAAAAAAGAGAGAAAAGAAAAATATGTAAAAACTGGCCAGGCAGTGGTGACACATGCCTTTAATCCCAGCACTGGAGAGGGAGAGGCAGGCAGAGTTTATTATCATTTAAAAAATCTCTTGAGTTGAAGCTGGGTGATGATGGTACATGCCTTTAATCAAAGCAGCTAGGAGGCAGATGCAAGGGGATCTCAGCTAGGGCTATACATACAAACTCAATTTGGGAAGCAGCTCTTAACTAGCTTCCATAAAAGTTCTTGTGTGTTCCTTCAGAAAAGAAAATTGCTCAAACCTATTGCTCTCTACCTTGAGGTCACCTGATTTCTTTAAAATAATTTTGTTTTCATTTTTAAAAAGTTGTTTCCATACCTGTAAATGTACCTTTGAGTAACATTAGTAACTATATTTTGATTATTCTTTTAGACTTTTATATTATGCTTTTATTGTTTCAGCCAAAGAGATTTTTTAGATGATAGCAAGGATTGTTAATAAGCACTGGCTGATTGGCTTAGGAGTATAACTCAGTGTCCATGTTTGCTAAGCATGATAGGCCCTGAGTTCTTTTCTCATTCCATGGTGGGAAAATCCACAAAAGTACAAAATATAATAGCTACTTAAAAATATAATAAAGCTTTAAGTAGGTTCAGTTTTTAATAACTTTTAAAGTTTGAACTATGAGTTCCTAGCCACAGACATTCTTGTCTTTTAATTAATTTTTTAAGTATTGTAGGAGTTTTTAAAAATAATTTTTTGATGCTTTTCCCAGAGTTACTCAAAGAGGGATAGAGAATACTTTTTGTGGTAGATTCTTATTACAGAATTTAAAAAAAATTGTTTTAGATATCTCATAGAATTAAAACAAACCCCTCCATGTCTTACAACTTTAGCCCAAAAAATTCCTTTTAACATGAAGCTACTATATACAGTGAGATCCCAAGTTTTTCAAATTTTTGACTACTTAAACCACTAGTTTGAGGTATTTTGCTAACCCAAGCTGTCCTCCTAACTCACTATGTATCTGAGAATGCCCTTAAATTCCTGTGTTGTTCTTGCCTCTGCCTTCCCATTGCTGGATAGAGATGTGCACCATCATGTCTAGCTAGATATGGAGGGGTTTTACTCTACTCTGTTGTCCTAGGGCCTTGACCATTCTAGACAAATGCTCTATAATAAGCTACATCTCCAGTCTGGGAATTGTTTACTTCATTTTTAAGATTCAGCATGGAGATGGAAGAATAGTTTTTAGGACTGCCTCCCTATTTCCTGGCACCAAAGCTTTAATGTGCTCTGCTTTCCTTAACTTTAGCATGGTGAAATCAATGACCATACCTGTATTAAAGGGCTGTTTTGAGAACTGAGAGAAGTAATTTTTGTAAAATGTTGAGTACAACACTTGGAAATTATTTTTCAGTCTCTTTTAGTTAAAACTGTATATTTTAGAAGTGTTTTACAGAAGTTTGGGCAAAGTTTATAACAAAGCATATTAGAGTTAATAATCAAGATGATGAGTCCAATTCAGTCAATTAATAAAATTGAGATACACTGTCAGGTGTGTGGCACTTGCCTGTAAGCCTAGCAAGTCAGAGGGCACGAAGGAGGATCAGGAGTTTAAGGTCATCACTAGCTACACAGAAGTCTCCAGAAGGAAAAGGAAAGAACTGTGGAACAGAAGGAACAGTAAGGGAGTGGTTGTTCCAGAAGAGAAGCTGTCCTGGGTGCTTGTGAGACAGTTTTCTGAAGCAGAGGGTGTGCAACACAGAATAGTTATTGAGAGCTTGCTTCTTACTTATTTTTAGTGTCATTTTAGAAAATTTATTAGTGTACATAGTATAGTTTGGCTTGCACAGGAGGATATGTAATAGAGAAAAAAATCTATAGGTGCCACTAATAGTGTTTCTCAATGAGGAGATTCTGAAGCATATAAAAAATAAGAAATATATGTATACATACATACATACATACATACATGCATACATGTCTCCAGTAAAAGGGTAAAGAGACAATCTGATGTTAAACCTTTGACAGTGAATGGCTACAAGTAGAAGTCTGTGTGCATGTGTTCATTTGATCTGTATGTAATTAATGATACTTGACTAGGTTTTGGCTTATGAAGAAAGATATTTAGTTCGACCTAAGAAAAAGAATTCAGATTATCTTAAATGGCATAGAAATAATTTGGACTCAAGTAAGCTTAGTTACACCATATTCTTTCTGAATAACAGTAAATGATATACTTGATTATTAAGTCAGTTTTCCCATCTGTGAAATGAAGATAACCTAAGATTCTTACCAGGTCTATATAATGCCTAGGAGTTATAAATTATGGTACTTAAAAAATAATGGCTACTATAAAATGTCATGTGATGTATGTAAAATGTATATAATTCAGTTATATGTAACTTACAGTCATTAGCAAAAACATGTCAGAATTCCATTCCTAAAACATTATCTCCACTTCATAATCAAAGTCACCAAACCATCTTACTTTTCCAGTCATATGGAGCCTTCATAGCTAATACAGTTCTAAATGGTAAGTTAGAGTTAAACCATTGCAAAACTGTGGATAGATACTACTAAACATTATAATGAATTTCATTCTCATTCTTGTTTATGAAGCATTGCAAAAGTTGAGGTCTCAAGGCTAGAAGATGGTTCACGTGGTAAAAGTGCTTGCTGGCCAAGCATGAAGACCTGAGTTTGCATCCCCAGCATGTATATAAAAAGCTGAGCACTGGCAAACACCTGTAACCCAGAGCTGAGAGACGGGAGGAAAACAGGCCAGCTAGTCAAGCCAGATTGTTGAGCAACAGGCTTGGTTGAGTCTTGGTCTCAGAAAATACAATGGACAACGTTGTCATTCCACATCAACTGTAAACATACACATACACATATATGTGTGCATATGACACTGAGATGCACACAAGCACACATACACAGACACACACAATGTTGATTGATTGAGATGGATAAACTATGCTTCTGTCCACATGAAGAAATTAGATTGATTGGGTCATGTAGTTAATGTAGGGGACCTTCAGATTCAGGTAGAAGCCTTGACATGAGAAGTGTGTAGGAAGATTTATGAGAAACGGGAGAAGTAAACTAGAAAGGAAAGATTTAGGGTTTCATTTTGTTTTGTTTTTTCCCTTTTTCTCTCCATTTTCTTAGTTGGGGATCAGTAAAACATAAGTGTAGAAAGCTATTTATGAAATCATATTCTAAACAACATAGATACTCTTTCTAAGCAAAAGTTGAACTGTGCATTGCTGTGTCTACCAAGAGCTTTCTTAATTCTCCCTGTTTTGGTACTGCAGAGTAAAGGAGTTTGGAATTAGTCCTTCAGACATTCCCTTCTCCCAGGGTAGTGGCAGTCGCCCTGATCTCTCTCCTTCTTACGATTATGACGACTTTTCTCCTTCGATTACCAGGTCTTACTTCATTCTATACTTAAGATTTTTCTTTGACTAGCTTGTTTTGAATTGTGCTGCATATAAACATTTCATCTGTTACTTTTGTTCCAAGCCATTTTTCATTTTCACTTCATTTAGCAGGTGGTGGTTGTACTGCATGATCTGCATTTTTATGTCCTTTATTAATTTTCTTTAAAAGGTTTATTTAGAATTTAAAGTCCCATACTTCCCTTTTTCTTTTTAAAAGATGATGTCACTTTTGCATATTTATCTTTATTGTGTGATAGTTTCTCATCTGCAAGGAGATACTGATCCTTGTGATTCAGAAAGTATATCCTTTTTAAAGTGTGTTAACTTAAGTAGGAAGTTCAGCTTTAAAAAATGACATAAGATTCTTAAGATCTTTAGGCACTGAGCTGGTCATGGTGGCACAAGCCTTTAGTCCCAGTACTTGGGAGATAGAGACAAGCAGATGCTTTAAGTTTGAGGCCGCTCTCTGATCTGCAGATGACATCCAGGCATACATAGTGAGACCCTGTCTTAATAACTTAGAATGAAATTACTTCTTACTTAGCTATTTTAGCTAAACAGCATGACTGCTGAAATCTTCATAGGGTATATAAACTTCCCTGGTTTCATTAGTGGTTTCTTCATAGATATTAACAATTTTTCTATCATAAGCTATAATTATAATTATAGCTTATTTCTTAAAGTAGTTAATATGTATACTTTGCCAACTTTCCCTGATTATGAACAATAATTACACTTGAAGTTAGCACAAAGTTGTTTAAACTAGCATTAAACAAACACACAGATTTCAGATAAATTTGACCTATAAAGTGACATCATCAGTCTTACTGTGCTAATTGAATTGCTTTTGTATTGAAATATTTCTTTTCTTATTGTGTGCATGAGTCTTTGATAATTTTAGATAACTTTTGTGTATTTATAGGGTGAAAGAATTGACTGTAGATCCAGCTGCTGCTGGTGATGTCCGTCCAATACTGCACCATCCGCCAAGCCAGATGGACGACTTAGAGACCCAGTGGGGTGTGGGGAGCTCCCCTCAGAGAGATGATCTAAAACTTCTTTGCGAACAAAATGTGAGTGACATAATGTCATTGTTACTGATCTAACCTTAGTTTGCTTCATCTATAGCAGAACTTAATTGAACACTGTCATTTAGAGCAGGAATCCACAAGTCCACCCAGTGACCTAAGCAACCATCTGTTCAGATAAGTACAGCTTTGCTGGAATACAGCCATACTTTTCTGGCTGCTTTCTTTCTACAGTGGCAGTGAACAGAATGCAACTTTATGAATCCAAAATAATTTCCTGGCTTACTAGCCCTCTGATAATAGCCTTTTTAGTTTTCATATTCTATGCCTACATTAAAATTTAGTGACTAAATAGTTGAAGATTGTATGTAAGTACAGCATATATAAATCTTTGTAAAAATCTATAAACATAATTATATGCATTAAACAGATAAAGTAACTATTAAAAATTACAGCAACCCCAGAAACACCCCAAAACAAAGAGAAACAGACATACCCCTAGCAAAATGCTAACCTCCATCAAATCTATATTTTTCTATATTCAGAATATAAAAACTTAATTTCAAAGTACACTTATTTAGTTATTTTTATTTATTTTATGTATATGTGTACATTGTAGTTGTCTTCAGATACACCAGAAGAGGATATCGGATCCCATACAGTTGGTTGTGAGCCACCATGTAGTTAGTTACTGGGAATTGAACTCAGGACCTCTGGAAGAGCAACCAGTATTCTTAACCATTGAACTACCTCTCCAGCTCTAGTTATTTTTAAAAATATATATTCTATAAGGATAGGCAAGTATAAGTGAGATAGCATGTGATCTGGACATTTAGCATAAACCATAGTCCCAGGACTTAGGAGACTGATGCAAGAGGATTGCTGCAAACTTGAGGCCGTAGTAAGTTCCCGGCTAACAAGGGCTGCAGTGTAATGTCAACAATAAGCAAGGTGGACAGGCCTGGGAAATGACTCAGTGGGTTAAATGCTTATCCAAGTAGGAAGACCTTAAAAGACAAAACTAAAAATGTGATCCTAGCTTCAGTCCATCCTCCTAAATTTTGAAAGACTCCACAGTTGTTCTTAAACTCTCAAGGCAAACCCTGAACTATTATACATTCCAAAGATAAAGAAAACCAGAGGAAGATACAGACAGGCACCCCCTAGAGTTTATCTTTGTATTTTATTGAATCTTACTAGATCTACACAGGCCAGAATTTCTTTTTTAAGAGTTAGCTTTTGAAGCCGGGCGGTGGTGGCGCACGCCTTTAATCCCAGCACTTGGGAGGCAGAGGCAGGTGGATTTCTGAGTTCGAGGCCAGCCTGGTCTACAGAGTGAGTGCCAGGACAGCCAGGGCTACACAGAGAAACTCTGTCTCGGAAAAAAAAAAAAAAAAAAAAAAAAAAGAAAGAAAGTCAATTGTCCACTTAAGTTTTTTCATGCTTTTAGAATCTTGAATGATTTTTTTGTAAATGCCATTTCTACTCACGTTTCTAAATAGATTTCTACATAGTTGTCTTTGCCACTAAAGCCAGATTATGAGAAAACAGTGAGTTAACAGGCAGGAAACTCCAGGATAAAGCTAAGCCTAGTAAGTTTTGAGTTGATGTAACCATCAAAACATGCCTGTATTTCATGTGTTTCTTTGTTGGTGAGTACAATTATGATTTGTCATTTGAGATTTATATTTAAAAAAAAAAAAACAAACTATCCGCCTACCTAGCCATGTGGTATACACCTGTAATTCCAAAAGAGGCTCGAAGCAGGAGGATTGCTGAGAATGTGATGCTAGCTTGGACTACATATCTAGTACCGGCTTACCCAGGAATGCAGACAAGTCTGAAATACATCAAGTAGTTCCAACTATATGGGAAGCTAAGGCAGGAAGGATGATTAAGTCCATCACTGTGAAACCATCCTAAGCAATATAGAGATTTCCATTTCTTTCAAAGAGAATTGCTACTTTTTACTGTAAAAATTAGTGAATGATTTATATAGCATATAAATAAGATTTTGTTTTTAAAAAGTTTAGTCCTTGGAAATACTGATTTTGATAGTCACTGTGAAATATATTGTACCAAAGATTGTGTCCTTACATTTTTCCTTTCATGAGAAGAAACTTAATCTGTGCATGGTGGCATATGCCTGTATGCTTGGCACTTGGAATGGAAGGCACCTGAACTACATAGTATCAGGCCAGCCAGGGTACAGAGCAAGAGCCTGCTTTTTCAAAAAGAAAATCTGAAGTATGGTCTCTGTGTTTTGCTTTCATGTTGTCATAAAGTCATGTGTATGTGAAAGAAATAGTTACTGAAGAGAAACCAGCACAAACTAGTAAAGCCTGAAATAAACTTACAGTAACTAAAAAGCTGGACTATTTCAAGAGACTTTTTTTAGGGTACGTCCACAAATAATAATAAATTCCTAAGTGAAAAGGATTTACTTATGAGTTGGTTGATTTACTTAGATTTACATTATTTTGACCCAGAGAAAGACATTGTGGCTTTTCCATTTGTCTCCGAAGTTTAATTTGCTTTTCAAAAAAGACTGCAAAACTGCTTCTGAGTCTGAGCTTATAGCTTAGTGGTAGAATATGAGTCGCTTTTAAAAACATGAGCTTCTGAGTAGGCTCCCAAGTAAGGAAGAAAAGTAAAAATAAAACTTAATGACATTTAAAAATAATAAGCTTTAGGTCATATTTTTAAACTTTGTGTTTTAAGGAAGAAGAAGTTTCTCCACAATTGTTTACTTTCCACGAAGCTGTCTCCCAGATGGTAGAGATGGAAGAACAGGTTGTGGAAGATCATAGGGCAGTGTTCCAGGTATGTAAGAAAAGGCCTAATTACAGGCAGACCTTAAATTAATCAGTACTTTCTGAATTCTTTATATAGAACACTATTCTTTTAAAATTGCTTAGTTGAATATGTTTATATTTGTAGGGCATGTGGTAGTAAATATCTCTCTGCAGTGTTTTTCTTTAGTATAATGAACAGGCTGTGGGTTGGTGGCTCACACTTTTAATCCCAGCACTTGGGAGGTAGAGGCAGATAGATCTCTGTGAATTCAAGGACAGCCAGGACTACACAGAGAAACCTGTCTTGAAAAAGGAGGAAAAGCCGGGTGGCGCGCACGCCTTTAATCCCAGCACTTGGGAGGCAGAGGCCAGCCTGGTCTACAGAGTGAGTTCCAGGACAGCCAGGGCTACACAGAGAAACCCTGTCTCGAAAAACCAAAAAAAAAAAAAAAAAGAGGAGAAAAAAAAAAACCCACAAATACATACATATAATAATAAATGAACAGGTCTGCAGATGTAGTTCAGTGGTAGGATGCTTGCCTACCACTCACAAAACATACCAGGGTTCAACCCCTAGCTAAAAATAAAGTTTATGAAAATATTTAATTTGACTGAATAGAGAGGTCATGTCTCCTAATAGTTTTGAGAGTATCAGTTTAAGTATGTTTGACTTCGAATTCACAATATGTAGATATAAGTATTTGTGAAACATAACAATTCACGTCTTTTATTGAATTTTTATCATTAGGAATCTATTCGCTGGATAGAAGATGAAAAGGCTCTTCTAGAGATGACTGAAGAAGTAGACTATGATGTAGACTCATATGCTACACAACTTGAAGCTATTCTTGAGCAAAAAATAGACATTTTAACTGAGTTACGAGGTAATTATTTTCAATCTTTGTGTTTATTTGAACTTTGCATGGTATTAGGATGTGTAGTACTGAGGTTTTGCATGATAACATACAAAACAGATTGTTATAGACAATTTTAGCACCTTTGTTCAAAATATAAAGATCATTATTTCTCTTAAAACAATAAAACTAAAATATAGCTTGGGGGATGATTTCATGGGTGCTAAGTGCTTGCTTTCTAGTGAGAACCAAAGTTTTGATCCCTACAACCCATGTAAAGAAAGATTAGGTGCAGTCACACACATCTGTTGTCCCAGTGTTCCTGTGGTAAGTTGAGAGGGAGGTAGAGACATAAAAACCCTGGAAGTCGCAGCTACTCTAGAGTGGTTTATGCTATGGTAAACAAGAGACCTTTTAACATAGCTGCAAAGTAGAATTCCTGGAAAGTAACTGTCTAGAGGCTGACTGCTTAGAATTTCAGTGACATGGAAAAGTTGGAATGTTGCAGATTCTGAGCCTCTTCACAGTTTCTCTAACTCCCAGGAAAGAGGCATTCCCAGTTCATGTCTGTGTTGAATCTAACTTTGTATAACTAGCAGATAAAACCAGACCTAACATCCTGATAAACTGATAAAAACTTTTGGAATGTATGAACAAAACCAATCAAAAGATAAATATTATGAGATAGCATCTGAGGCTAACAGTTGAATACCACCTTTTAGATGTTTCCACCATTGCGTTTAAAAAATGGCTTCATGATGTTCTTTGTTCCATTAACTATAAAAACCTTCATAAAATTATTTGTACTTGAAACATGGAATTGCCATTGCCACTGACATTTGGCTCCAGAATACACATGTCCTATCTCCCTTGAAAGAGGCAAGGACATGTTCCTCTGAACACTCTAGTACTTGTGTACTCACATGAACCTGGACACTATTACCCTGTATTCCACACATACACACAGATTAATAAACAAATTTACCATCTTCCATTGTCTCTAGTCATGTTTCATGCCCTGGCTTTCTGCCTGTGTACCTTTAAAAATACCTTGTATATATTGATTTTGTTCCTGCTTCCCTGAGTGTTCATGTTTGTATACATGAAATCAGAATGAAATTCCTACTTTTAGCCACAGTTTTGCTGCTTAAAATTTTAAAGCAAGCCCTCCATGAAGTTGGTGATTGGACACACCATGTCAAATATGGTCATCAATGGCTGTTTCTGAAAGTTCATTTTGTAAAATACTGTATTTTTAAAAGGGAAACTTAAGCTTACCATTTTTTCACATGTAGGTCTCACCACACAGCATTATATGTTGTGATGATTGAACTCGGGGCCCCCTGCGTACCAGTTACATTGCAGCCAAAGTAAAATTACATACTGGTCATTGTTAAGGGGTGCTGTCCCGTGCAAAGTAAAATGTTTGAGCATTCTTGCTTAAGCATTTATCCACTAGAGGGCAGCACCATACTGGCTGTGATATTAGAACACCTCTAGGCATGACTAAATGTCCCTGGAAAAAGCTACTTCCATTTGAGCACCACTGCTGTAGAAAAATGTCTCATTTCCATCAGTTCCTTGTAAACAATTTTAACCTCTAATAACTTATTAACTTATTTGGTAACCTGGTCAATAAAAGGTAGCAGAATATGTAAGAGCAATTATGTGTTGTTCTGTTAACTTCTCTCATAATCCCTGATGAGAAAACAGATATTATTTTTTGAAATCAGGTTTCAAATTTTCTTAGCTAAAAAATGGTGGAGTAGGGCTGAGTAGAAATGTCATAATACTGAAAGGTGCGTGTGCTTTACATCTGAGTAAGACTCATTGCTTCCCTTTTAGATAGGATTGCACATTTAAACATTTAAATCCTTCCTATATTCTCAAAAGAATAGAAGCAGACTAAAACTCAATAGTATAAAATGTGTATAAGAGAAACTAGTCGAAAATAAGTTTCTACTAGGTATGTGTGAGTTACAGTTGAGCATAGTTATGAGGTACTTGACAGACGCTATAAAAGTTGTGCACTGTATCGCTTGTTTTATAATACTTATTCCCTTGTTCTTTTCTTATTCAAAGATAAAGTGAAATCTTTTCGTGCAGCGCTACAAGAAGAAGAACAAGCCAGCAAGCAAATTAACCCCAAGAGACCCCGAGCCCTCTAAAATGGTATTTGCTACTAAAGGATCCCCAGAATCCCCAAAACTGTAACAATGGTGGTCCAACTGTAAAGGCCACTTGAACGTTTTTGAAATCTTAAGTGTGTGGAAAATATCTTGTCCTTCATCTGAATGACATTTCAATTTTGTGAAACACTCCTTTGTCTACAAAATGCTTCTAGTCCAAGAGGCACAACTAACAATTCGGATTAGTGAAGTATTTTGTTTCATTTACCCAGATAGTGATTGCTTTTGGATATCCTTGCCAATTTTATGTAAAGATTGTGGAAGTAATCCAGAAGTGGAAAATAGGGGAAGCCACAGAATTTCCTTTAACTCAGATCCATTTTTGTAGCAAGACTGAGCAGTTTTGAATACGTTGCGTGCATGCATACCTCATCAGTGATTGTCCATACTCTGCCTACTCCTAGAGACAGTTGTGCTTACTCATCCTTCTGTGCCTTGACTAATAAGGCTATTGACCCTAGATTTCTGAAACACAGCCAAGATAAATGACATTCCTTATTTGTAACTGTAAATTACCTTTATTGTGTGTACATTTTTACTGTATTTGAGACTTTTTTTTGTGTGTGTGACTAGTTAATTTTGCAGGATGTGCCATATCAATTGAACGGAACTGAAGTCTGTGACAGTGGACATAGCTGCTGGACCATTCCATCTTATATGTAAAGAAATCTGGAATTATGATTTTAATACCATGACATGTGATTATAATTTTCTTAGCATTTTCTTTGTAAAAAACTAAAATATAAACTAGTTGGTGTATAATAAAAAGTAAAGAAATTCTGAGAGGAGTTTTATCTTAGGATAATACATATATATATGCAGTGTGTGTGCCAGTGGTGTTAACAAGACTAATAGTGGAATTTGATCTTTAACAATGCCATTATTTAAGTTGAAGTGTTTATTCGCTCACCAAAATTTAACGTACTGTTAAAGGAAACTGGCTTCTGATGCATGAACATTTGTATGTACACTGAAAGTAGTCCATAATATAAGTTAGATAAACCAAGCATAGACAGTATGTAACCCCTGAGAAGTGTTGATGACTTATGAAGCAGGTCATACCAAGCTCCAGCTCCATCTAATACCTAGTGTGTGATGGCTAGCTATTTGGTGATAATCATATTTCACCTATATGATTGATGGTAAAATAGGCTACTCTTTAAATGGCAGCACTCATTTTTCTAGCTGCTAATCTAAGAAAGAAAACTGGCCAATGTTCATGTAAATATTGTTTAAAGATATATATATATATATCTCTAGGAGTTTTCCCTTGGATCCCACTACATTGTCCAGTAGGTTAACCAAAGAACCTCCCATGGATCTCTTGGTTAACTCTAGGGAACCTACTGATTTACTCAGTAACCAAGGAGAAATCTATGAATAGAGTCAGTGAGCCAGATTCTTTACTTCACTAGTCATAAATGAGAGGGTAGCTGTGAGGAATCCTACACCATGGTGAAAAGCTCTGTAAACATGAAATCTAAGTCAAATGTAGATTTTTTTCACAATATGCTTATTAATAAATGAAATTTATGAAACAAATTTAGAAATAATGTACTTCAATATAATCACCTTTGTTTTAGAAGAACTCAGGTTTTCTTGCAGTTTTTTATGATACATTCTTTGTATTTGTTTCAAAGACAAGAGGAAGAATGAAGGATTATTTCTATTGACCTTGCAGAGTTGTTTAAGAAGGTAATTTTTGCTGGGTATAGTGGTACATGCCTATTTTGGAAGCAGAGGCAGGTGGATTTCTGAGTTCTGCGACAGCCAGAGCTATGTATAAAGACCATGTCTCCAGTTGTGAGGATGGCTCATGTAATGGGCAGTAAGGACACAAACTTGCTCATAACTTGCCTAACACTTTAGCTTTAATGTTATTGGCATTGGACAGGTATTATCTTTGAAGGTCCTTATAAATATATGTTGCCTTTGGCTTCGTCCTGATCTGTACTCAAGAGTATATCAATAAACACTGGAGGTAAAATATGATTCAGCTTTACAAAGGAAAAGCTTTAGTTAGAAGAAAAGCTGAGAGAGCCTAGTCAAGCAGAATTGTTTCCCTAAGGTAGAGACGGTACAAGTGAACTCCTTTAAATTGTTCTCTGACAATAAACATAAACTTTAAGAACGATTACTATTAATGTGACAAAAGTTGCTTTAGCAGCTAAGTAAAACTTTTTTGTTCTAGATTAAATATTCTTTAGAAATAATATTTTTTGTTCTAGATTAAATATTCTTCAGAAATTTTTCTCAAACTTAAAGGCTGCTAACTATTCATAGCTAACATCATAACTGTTTATTATATGACTTTGAAGCTAGATTTTGAAGGAAAAAAACAATTTATATTCTTAAGTTTACTTAATTGGAAATATTTCTTTTAGGTTTTAGGTATAAAGAGAGCCAAATATCC
This sequence comes from Mastomys natalensis, assembly GCA_021653895.1. Taxonomy (NCBI): domain Eukaryota; kingdom Metazoa; phylum Chordata; class Mammalia; order Rodentia; family Muridae; genus Mastomys; species Mastomys natalensis. The sequence goes on along the minus strand of JAJTUV010000781.1, from coordinate 209,704 downwards.
AATGAAGCTAGTTTAATTTCCTTATAAATGGAACAACTAATTTATTAAAATATATAAACAGTATTTATCTTCTATCTGACAATATTCAGTTAGTAGAATTTTAATTATCTTGAAGTCAGGAATAACCAGGAGCCTGTAGTTGTAGTCTGTTCTTTTAAAAAGCTGAAACTGGAAAACTTCTTTGCAGTACACAAGTGCAATCCTAGATTTAATTTAGGGGCTGAGGCAAGATTCTGAGATTAAAGCCAACCTCAAAAGCCCCTCGCATTCAAGAAAGGAAATAAATCATAAATTAATAACCTATTTGATTGACAAAACCCTCCAGAATTTTCTAAATCTGAAAATTGTAGATAGACCTTGTCTCTTAAGAAAATACATGATTTAACATGAGGGTTTTTTTTTTCTACTGTTTTAACAGGTAGAGTCATATGCAGAACATGCCTGTACTGTGTCATGGCATCAGACTCTAGCTCCCAGAATTATAATGTTTGTGTTGCAACAGGCAAACATAAACACATAGGATATATATGGGATGAAGGTATGTGAAGAAAAGTCACATTAAGTACCTTACAGTATATGTGAATGAGTAGTAGTATGGGGGCTTTTGATTAGCTGAGTGAGCTGTAGGTGTGAGCATCACAGTCTAAAACACAGTGAATAAAAGTACCATCTTCATACAATAAATTGTTAGAAAGCATAAATGTATGGTTGTGCGAGTTCGCGGCTTTCAAATTTGGGAAGGCCATTATATTCATATTGAACCCTGCCCTTTGTAGTATATTTAAAACACTAGAAGCAAAACACACACACACATATATATACCAGCCACCTTTCACATACAGGATAATAAATGGTATAAAAGTATTATTAAATAATGTAAGAAGTAAATGATGTCCTGTAGAACAAAATCAGTGGTATTCTCAAATATTAGGATTATATAATTTCATTTTTTTCTTGGTCTTGAAGAAGAAATAGTTTTGAAGTGGCTAGGAGAAGTGGATACCTTCTGCATTGAATCCATGTAGCAACCTGAAGGGGAGGAGACCAAAAAGGAATGGTGTTAAACCACAAACCCAACTTCTGATACATAATGTACCTATACCACTAATCCTAAAACATAAACACATCAACATACTTAAGGCACCTACTCCAAGCACTAGTCATTAAGGAAACTTAAGAACACCTTAGTAAAAACCATGGCATGTTTGTCTTTTGTTGTAATCTGTTTGAAATTAAATTGGTACTGACTGAAATTACCTTAAAGACTTTCTATTCTTAGCCTAAGCTCAACAGCACTTTTTGATTTCAGCATGATTAGCTGAAAAAGAAACTAGCTGGAATCTGAGGCAAAGTGAAATGAGTAATCTCTTACCTATTCTCTGGACTGTTACTGAAGTTTAGTAAAATATACAGTACTTCTCTTTGAGGATACTATGTGCTTATCTGACTTTTATTAGAAAATGGCATGCAAGCCGGGCGGTGGTGGCGCACGCCTTTAATCCCAGCACTCGGGAGGCAGAGGCAGGCGGATTTCTGAGTTCGAGGCCAGCCTGGTCTACAGAGTGAGTTCCAGGACAGCCAGAACTATACAGAGAAACCCTGTCTCGAAAAAACCAAAAACCAAAAAAAAAAAAAAAATGGCATGCAAAGGAAGTTAAGAATGAAGCTTTTAAAATAATGTATTTGTACCTGAAGTTATTTTTTAGGATGGCCTATAGGAAGAGGCCCATGTGGACTAAAATGTCTGGAAAAGCAAAGTGTAGGTACTAGGATTAACATCCAGTGAAGACTCAGTACTCCTGCTAGCCAGCCAGCCAGTAACACAGTAACTATTGTTCTAGACTGTCCTACTGAAAAAGTAAACTAATGTCTTACAGCACTCCATCTTCATTTTTTAAATTCAGTCTCTAGAACAGTAATGCTTTAAAATTGAGTAAAAGTGGGGAGACATCCTAGAGAGTACCTGTCCCTAGCAATGTAAGAAAACATTTAACAAAATGTCCAGTAACCTCTGAAAGTTAGTGTCAGTGATCAGTACAATGGGTAATTAACTGAAACTTACTTAATAGGAAGTAAAACAAAATTTAGTCCACATCACCGAAATCTGTGGTACCCTTTAACTTACACGTGTAAAATTTGCCTTCAGGCTACATAACTGCTATTAAATGAATAATCAGATGATGTGGTTCTAACTGGCATTTCATGCTTCTCTGTTTAATAAGGAAATAATGGGTCATCAACTCCAGTTGTGTGTGTTACAATGCTTTTTCTAATGTGAAGAGGGGAGCAGAAGCTATTAAGATCATGAATGAGTTTGGAGCAGGAGAAAAGAAAAACACAGCACACATAAACCCAGGCTGTGTTCTGGCGCAGACTGTTCTTTACTACTGTTTGTAACACATTCATTCTGCTGCAGCTAACTAGCTGCCATCCTTTACCCCAGTGCTTCTCAACCTGTGAGTCATGACCCCCTTGGGGTCAAATGACCCTTTCACAGGGATTGCCAAAGACCATTGAAAACAACAGGTTATTTACGTTACAATTCATAACATTAGCAAAACTACAATTATGAAGTAGCAATGAAAATACATGATTGGGGGTCACCACTTGAGGAACTGTACTAAGGAGCTGCAGCACTAGGAAGGTTGAGAACCACTGCTTTACACCAAATAACTGTTTTCCACTCCATGAAAGTGCTATGCAATAACTCACCCAGGTAGCACCTTATGCTGCTTAAAAGCCTTTAAATCTCTATCTGAAGATACCACAGTAAAGAAATGTAAGCATTTAGAACAACAAATGTAATTACCTGATAAAGTCATCTATGTCCATGGAACGGGCCCGTTTGTCACTAAAACCTGTGCTGGTTAGGATTTGCTGTATTTTATCTGCTATACTGAAATCTTCTGGTATTACCTATCAATATAAGATCCAGAATAAATGACCAACATATCTTTAATGAAGATACCATGACTCTTCTTTCAAGTTCAGTAATTATAGTCACCTTTAATCTATAAATGACAGCTGAGAAAATCTGACGGTTTGGGTAAGACTTTGATTTCTAATAAGAGGCTGATTTTTTTGACATAATATTGAGTTATGCATGCATATATTGCCTTTCATCTTTAAAATGTAAAAATGTAGGTTTCAGACTTCATGAAATTTTAAAGCAGTTACTGGTCTTTTAAAAATAATTCATACATTCTTGATACATAGTTCACCCAACCAGATAACTTACTCTCTAATTACTCTCAGGAGTAACTTCTCTTTAAGTTTATTACATGTTGCTGGGTATAATAGCTCAACCCTGTAATCCTAGCACTTAGAAGGCAGGAGGACTAACCCAAATTTAGGCCAAGCTTATGCTACAGAGTAAGACTCAAAACAATAGTGATTGACTTTACTTGATTTACACCATTTATGCAAAGACCTTTTAAAATCTAACTTAGTTTTTAAAATTAGCTTCATATATTGTAGCTTTTGTTCCTATTAGAGAATGGAGATAGTTCCATGGTATATTAAACTAGAAGAGAATATGGGCCATAAAAAAATACAAAGGAAGCTGGGTAGTGGTGGCGCACGCCTTTAATCCCAGCACTTGGGAGGCAGAGGCAGGCGGATTTCTGAATTTGAGGCCAGCCTGGTCTACAGAGTGAGTTCCAGGACAGCCAGAGCTACACAGAGAAACCTTGTCTCAAAAAAAAAAAAAAAAAAAAAAAAAACAAAGGAAGAGTCCAGTGTATGTGGTTGTGTATGCCTTTAAAACCTTTAATCCCAGCATTTGGGAGTTTGAAGCCAGCCTGGTCAACAGAGCTATTTCTGGGACAGCTAGGGCTACAGAGAAACCTGTGTCTCCAAAAATAAAAACAAAAGCAAAAAGAAATAGTCTTAATATGTCTGCTCTGTCAAATTTAGAATGCTTAAAAACCAACAAACTTAACATGTACCTGAACATGTATGCACAAGGACTCCCACACTTGAATTCAAATCAAACTGTTAAGAGGCTTGAGGCATATAACCGGAAATCAGCTACTCAGCCTATATTTTGTTCTGATTATTTAAAATTTCTAGATGTTTAAAATAAAAGCAAAACAGAAACTTCAAATTTGTGCCTACAAATTTGTTTGATAAGGTAACATATATGCCTTTAATCCCAGCACTTGGGAGATAAGTAGACAGTTGGAGGTCCTCAACTATACAGTGGCAGCCTGGGCCACTATCTGAACAACAAACAAGATAATCACAATTTAGGGTAATGTAGTGTGGTAGCTTAAATAGGTTTTGGATCCCATAGACTCATGTGTTTGAGTGTTTGGCCCTGTGGGAAGTGGCACTATTAGGTGTGGTCTTGTTGGAGGAAGTGTGTCACTGTGGGGTGGGTGTTGATATCTTGACGCAGCAGCAGCTTGGAACAGAAGACAACAGAGTAGAGTTCCACGAAGGGAATATTTATTTAGGCGGAGGGAAGAGAGGAGAGGGAGAGCAGAGAGAGGTAGAGGCCGGCCATGACCACGTGGAGAGAGGGGGAATGGGAGAGGGGCAGATACAACCTGCAGGTGAGGGTCACAGGCACAAGAGAGAGAGGAGGGGTCAGACAGCCCCTTTTATAATAGTGGTCAGGGCTACCTGGCTGTTGCCAGGTAGCTGCAGGGAGGAGCATACCTGACTGCCAGGTAACTGTGGAGGTGGAGTTTAGACAGAATGCTAACAGTGGGCTCTGAGGTCTCCTAGTGCTGGAGCTCCACCCAGTGCAGAATCAGCCTCCTGGCTGCCTAAAAAGAAGACAGTTCCTTTCTGCAGCCTGCTGATCAAGATGCAGAACTCTTGGCTCCTCCAGTACCAAGTCTACATGTATGCCTGCCATGCTTTCCACCATAATGGACCGATCCTCTGAAACTAAGCCAGCCCCAATTAAATGTTTGCCTTTATCAAACATTAAAGATTAAACACTATTATTAAAGGTTTGCCTTGGTCATGGTTTCTCCTCATAGCAATAAAACGCTAAGACAGGTAGCAAGTTACAGACATTTAAGCCAAGAAAACTATTAATCTATATATTTGAGGAAATTATAAATCAGATGAATACAACTCTTATTAGGGCTAAATACAAATGTTAAAGAGGACAGAGTTCATAGAATTCACAGCCTGTTGAAACTCAAACTCAGCCTGAGCTACAAAGCAAGACCATTCCAAAACTATAGAAAGAGATATACTATTTACAAATTATGTATTGACTTTAAGGGCCCCATAGGTTATGTAAGTTAAAAAAAGTTTTTGGAAGCTTGAGGGTAATTTTATCAAGGGTTTAAAAAACACTACAGAACAGGCAAGCTGCACGTCTTAGCAGCTGCTCTGAAGAGAACAGAGGAGGAAAGGGAGAGAGCTATGCTGTTTCAAGTAAGCTGCCATCTCTGTCAGCCAAACAGCAGGGAGGGCCTCCTTAGAGAACAAGGAAGAGATCCAAAGTGTTAGGGAAAACCTGCTTAGAACAGATGAAAGTAAAGAAGGTTATGCTTTTGTTTGTAATCCAGACAGGCAGGCAGACTTAGGAAGCAGTATGGTTGTATTCTGTAAGAGACTGGTAAAAAGAAGATTTTAAAAAATCCAAGAGGTGTATGACTTTAAACCCAGCACTTGGGAGGCAAAGGCAGATCTCTGAGTTTGAGGCCAGCCTGGTCTGCAGACTGAACTCCAGGACCATATAGAGGGCCTGCCTCACAAAGCCAACCAAAGTCAGTGGGATGATCTCTACTCACAGTATTCTGTACTGAACAGTGAATTCTGTAGTTTTTTTCCAACAGCTGTTGTACTGCACTTGATCTGAAAATTAAATGACAAGTATAAAATCAGATTCTACATAATTTAAATTTAGACAAGATGAAATATGTTACAAGTTTATCAGTTGGTTCAGTGGTAAAGGTACCTGCTGCCATGACCAGCAACCTAAAACCAAGCCCTAGAACCCACACAGAGGAAGGAGAAGACCACTCTTGCAAGTTGTTCTCTGACACTTCCCACATGTAAAAAACGCCACAAAACATACTTTAAAAAAAACAAACTTGCTGGGCGTGGTGGCACACGCCTTTAATCCCAGCACTTGGGAGGCAGGGGCAGGCAGATTTCTGAGTTCAAGGCCAGCCTGGTCTACAGAGTGAGTTCCAGGACAGCCAGGGCTACACAGAGAAACCCTGTCTCAAAAAACCAAAAAAAAAAAAACAAAAACAAAAAACTTGCTGGGTCTGGTGGCAATGACCTATAATACTAGCTGCTAGAAACACTGAGGCAGGGGGATTGCAAGTTCAAGGGCAGCCTAGAATTCAAAAGGTAACAAGAGGTTACAAGGAATCATTGAGTGATAAGAGTATTCACTTAGCATGCTTGACCATAGGCTCAATCCTTGGCAATGCCAGGAATAAATGTTCAAGCTCTTTAAAGTCACATCTTACCTCTTTTGCCTTTGGATATCCCCAAATAATGTTAGATTTTTTTTTTCAAGTTAATAAACAGCACAAAGACTAGGAAGTGGCTGAGCTACTAAAGGCATTTGCTGTCCAGTTCCATTTCCTGAACACATGTAAAGCTGGGAGAGAATCAACAACTCACAGTAGTCCACTGACCTCACACATGCACCATGACACAAGTCCCCAGCCACAGTGAAATGTACAGAAAACCCAAAAGCAAAAACTTGGCAAATTTGTGACTAAATTACTGGGGTTTTTTTTTTTTTTTTCTGTTTTGCAAAGAAAAACTAATTTGACTCCCAACTCCAATTTTCTTACATTTTGCCTCTCAGAGTAGTATGAAATTTTAAAAGATGAAGTCTGTCTGACATGAGTAATATTTATTTGTACTTTAGGGTACCTGTTTATGGGTAAAGGACCAAATGCTATGACAATCCTGGAAAACTGGTCCTTCACCGTTATAAAATAGTAAGCTACTTACTTGAATGCAGCGGACAGTGTCTTGTTTTTCCGAACAAAAGTGATCCTTACTAAGCCATCCCATTCCTGAAATATAAGATGGATATTTCCTTCAGAATATCCAACTTCTTATCTACTCCTCCTTCATTTTTAATACATAAAGCCAGAGGGAATGAAAATGATGTACATTTTGATCTAGCTAGTACATATCAAAACAATGCACAATTCTGCACTTATGTGAATCTCACTGAATATATTATCATTTTTTAATTGGGGGGGGGAGTTGTCACCATTCATAATATGGCATTAGGATCACTTTCCAAACAGATTCAACCTAGGCATAGTGGCATATGCCTGTGATCCCAGCACTTACAATAGGAGTCTAACTAAGGTCTCCAGTACATACATAATTTGAGCCACATGAGACCCTACCTTAAAAAAACAAAACAGAAACAAAACAAAACATCAAGTTTAGAACACTAACATGATTTACAATGTAACTTGTCCAACAAGTTTTTCTCTTATGTAATTAGTTAAATTTTATATCAAATGGCCTAGTTTTTTTTTTTTTTTTACCCCAAAAGCAGTAGTAATTTGAATTCAAACATGTTTGCCCCAGGGCTGAGGATGCAGTCCCACAGGAGCATGCTTGCTTCGGGACCACCAAACAGTGTTATCACAGTATTGTTCACACAGTTATTTTAACTTTACATTCCTTTTCTGCAGCTATCATCTTAAGTTTTGAAATGCAACTTTACTCTTCTCATTCTGCCTTTTACAAACATTTTCCGTGTTTCTGTGTGTACTCAGAACTATTTTACATCAAGTTGGACCCCATTCCTACCTTCCTCTATCTGGATATTTAAGTCAACTCAGTATTGTTCTGTTGCTTTAGAATAACATTTTACAACCTAGATGTTTTTTGCCTTTAATTTTGGCCTCACCTGAAAATTGATCGGTGGTGGCGGATTCTTAGGTTCTATCCTTACCACGCTAGACTCCACCTTGGGGGGCGGTCTGAAGTTATTCTTCCCCACCTGTTAATCAGAAAATGTTTAGTCCTCTCTGAGGCAACTTTATTTACTTCTTGTTTGTTTTGAAACAGAGTCTAACCATGTAGGTCTGACAGGCCTGGAACTCACAGAGATTTTTACCCCTCTGCCTCCTGCTTGCTGGGATTAAAGGTGTGTACTACCATAACTGGCAAGGGTAACTTTTAAGTTGTTAATCAAAGATGTTCTGTTGGCCAGATACAGTGTGACTTAGGCCTTTAACTCCAGCTTTAGGGAAGCTGATAGTTCTAGGCTAGCCTGAGTTAAAGAACAAGACCCCTATCTCAGAAAGGGGGTGGGATGGAAGATGGGGTTTCAGAGAGTAAGGCAAAGTGCTCCAGGATGAATTAAAACAAAATAAACCTCATACCTTCATTAGATGGTCCACGCGTGCTAAAAGCTGTGTATTAATGGAGAGTCTACAGTACAATTTATCTCCAGGCTTGGCAACCAAACGAAGAGCAAACTCTCTTTGAAACATAAGTATAGCACATCTGAAAAGGAAGCAAAAAGGAACAAAAAGAATCATTCATTTTCAATTATTGACATAACTTTAATTAAAAATTGTTGTTTTTTGTATATCTGAGTGTTTTGCTTACATGTATGTATTTGCATTGTGTGTGTGGATTTAGTGCCCATGGAAGTCAGATGTGGGCAGTGGATCCTGAGAACAGGAATTAAAGCCAGTTGTTAGATGCCATGCGGGTACTCGGAATAGAACCCTGGTCCTCTGCAAAAGCAACATATGCTCTTAACCACTGAGCAATCTCCCCAGTCCTTACAGTTGTATTAACTACAGTGCATTGTCCTGAGAGGATGTATGGTTAATGACAATATGATCAGAAGGCTGAACACTTCAAGCCTTAATGTTATTATCACAAAACAGACAGTTATACTCCTAGCCTCAATGAAGATGACTTTCCCTCGGGTTAGTATTTAGATCTTATTATGTACTTATTAGTCTAGGTGCCTTCTGAGGGAAAAAATAGTAAGGTTGACTCCACAGAAGAACTATATTTGTGGTGTAGTTGGAATTACATCTGAGAAATGGCTTGGTAGGTTGTAATGTCCAGTATTCCCTTGGTTTAACAATTTAAAGTATGTGGACTTTTTCTTTTTTTTTTTTTTTTTTTTTGTTTTTTTTTTTGTTTTTTTCGAAACAGGGTTTCTCTGTATAGCCTTGGCTGTCCTGGAACTCACTCTGGAGACCAGGCTGGCCTCGAACTCAGAAATCCACCTGTCTCTGCCTCCCAAGTGCTGGGATTAAAGGCGTGCGCCACCACCGCCCGGCTGGACTTTTTCTTCTACAAGCAATGGTAATACTTTTAAATGTTAGTGAAGAGCAGAGTATTTTCAGAACTGTATTTGACTTTTTGTGTGTGCTGTACTGGGAACTGAAGCCAAGGCCTCATGCATGTGGGTAAATGCTCTACCATGGAGCTTCGTCTCCAGTCCTTCTACTTCTGATTTTGAGATCAGGGCTCACAACGTTGCCCAAGCAGGTCTTAAATTCACAATCCTCCTACCTCAGCCCTCAGAGTTATCTATGTATGTCTATATATCCCACACAAAACTTTATAAAACCTATTTGCAGTTATCTTCTAATATGAGCTATTCTATGTCATTCAAAAGGGAAATGGGAGGGGTAGGGGCATGTTACCAAGCCTGAGTTTGATCCCTGACAGCCTTCAAGTTGTCCTCTGACCTCTGTAGATGCAGGGACAAACACTCCACACAAACATACAACTTTTAAAAAAGGATGGTTATGGCCCCCACATTTTATGAACTTATTTTATAAACAGTAAGTGGGTATGTGACTTAGCTTCAAAGAACTGGTATAAAACATACTATTTTAATAACCATTTAAGAAGTTACTCCAATGGGGCTGGAGAGATGGCTTAGTGGTTAAGAGCACAGACTGCTCTTCCAGAGGTTCTGAGTTCAATTCCCAGCAACCACATGGTGGCTCACAACCATCTGTAATGGGGTCTGATGCCCTCTTCTGGTGTGTCTGAAGACAACTACAGTGTACTCATATACATAAATAAATCTTTAAAAAAAAAAAAAGAAGTTACTCCAAGTATCTAGACATAAGAAAAAATTTTATCGATGTTTATTAAAGATGAGAATTTAAAATGTAGAAGGAATGGCATGCACACACATTTATCAGCCCAAAGAATTTATCAACCTAAGAGACCTCCCTAGAAATCAGCACTTTCATATGTGTGGGCATTCATGTGTTATGTTCTTGAGATAGACTATTAGGCAACGTAGGCTGGCCCTGAACTAGCTCTGCTCTGTCTGTGTGTGTGTCTGTGTGTGTGTGTGTGTGTGTGTGTGTATGTGTGCCCCTGTATTTCTGAGACAGGGTATCATGTAACCTAGGCTGGCCCTGAACTAGCTGTGTAACCAAAGATGAGTATGAAGTGATCTCCTGCTTCCCGTTCACAAGTGCTTGGAATACCAGTGCTCACCACCATGCTGAGTTTTCTGAGGTGCTAGAGACTGACCTAGGGGCTTTCTGGATGCTAATAAGCACTCCACTTAATCAACTGAGCTACGTTCCTGTCCCAGAAATTGTTATTTTCTACAAAGTTCTCTGGCAGTTTTTTGTTGTGTTTACTTTTTGCTGTGTTTCTGGCCAAAATTGTCTAAAGTTTAGCAGTGACTGTTTTGCACAAACCTGAAAAATGGCCGGTGGAGCAGCAACTTGAAGACAAAGGGAGAGGAGATCTGAAAGAGAATTATAGTTAGCTCTGAGGAAAGACACATCAGAGAAATGTTTAGTAGGATGCTTCTGATAGCCTCCTGAGAAATACCTGATAAGGCAAGTTTGCCACACAAGCATCAAAGAATGGCAAATCCGATTTCAATACATCTCCCACCAGGACCTGGAGTTTGCTGGCCAGAGGCCTGAAAATAAAGAAAGAAATTTTAAGAGACTGTTGTTTCAGAACATTGAAATGTACTTTAATTATTACATATACTCACGTGCCCTGAACTCTTTTGTGAAGCTCAGCTACTAGCCTTGGATCAAGTTCACAGGCAACTACCTAGATTAACAATAACAACAACAACAAAAAAAAAACTTAATTGTGGAATATTAATGTTTTACCATCCAAGTAATAACTCTTATGAGTTACATGATTTAAGCTTTTTTCAATCTTAACAACATCCTGTTTGATCTGTCTCCATGCTGCGTTACTGAGCAGATGATGACAAGAATACACTTTATGTAGCTAGTATTTTGTAGACAGCATATAAGGGATCTGCTCCTACAAGTACTCTCATCAGCTGACATCCAGAGCAGAAGCCGTAACACTGCAAGTGAATGGAACTGGATGAAGCCAAACTATCTTCTGGTAACATCAGCAGAGGCTTGACCGGGTGTCCTGACTGTTCCTACGACGCAGTCATTTGAACTGCTTATGCTGACTGACTCCCTGGCCCATTCTTCACCATCCTACCCTCTATAGGTCCTCGGTCGAGCTTGGTCCTGATGACATTAACTTCATGACTTTGTTCCTCCCGGCTTCACAGTGGTTAACTGCTCTTTGGGTTATCTCAGTGTTTCTATTTTATAATTACTCCTTTAAACATGTGGCCCATTCCTATATTAGATCACCCACCAATATACCAAGTACAGATCTTGTTTTCTTGATAGAAAAAATCTTATTTTTTAGAGATAAAATTTCTAAGGGCTCAATAACTACTACTGGACCAATGTCAATGTATTGAAACATTTCCATCTGTAAACCAGCTGAGCTAATTTGAGAGTAACACTTGAAGGCCTCCCCTTTTACCTTTTTGGCCTTTTCTAACAGCTTGACAGTCATGTTACCAGTCCCAGGCCCGACTTCCAGCACCACATCAGTCGGTCTTAAAGCGGCCTACAAACAAACACAGCTCCTTTACACTCCGGCCCACTTGACCACACAGTTTATAAGTGACTGTAAAGACATTTTCCTCCAGCTTCATTTTTCTTCTGGGTATATGTGGTTAACATTCGTACCTCAAGGGCATTAGGTATAAATAAAATCTACATTTCCTAACCTAAGGGAATATACTCAACTTCTGGAGTCAGAACAAAAGCAAGAGCAGGCAGTTCCACTGGTGAGCTCCTGCTTTCTTACACTGGCACTAATTCCAGCAAACCGTAACTACCTCTGTTCCTTTCAAAGAGGTCTAATGGTAAAAGCGTGCATTCAAATGGAAAAGATTTCTCAGTTCTTTACCACTGTGTAGTTTTAAGAATACAGTAACCATACAAAACTGAGTGTGCATATACATATGAGTAAAATATCCTGTGAGCCTGGATAACTATACTCTTTCCATGGCTCCAGGATGCTTTCCTTGTAAGTATAGAAATCATTTGTACTGTCTATATTTTACCACCTGGCACTCAATCATCCATAACCACAGCACAGTAACACATACAGAAGCAATCAATCCAAATAATTTATATGCAGTCCCATTTATTTTTCTGAGGAACAAACTCAGTGTGATTTGGACATAAATTTACCGTCTGGAATAGAGAGATTATCGGTGATGTACTTAGAAACGATAGAACAATACACGCTTGGGAAGTGGAGTCAAGGGACCACAAATTCAAGGCTGGCTTTGTCTACATACCATGTTTGAGGGCAGCCTAGTTACATGAGACCCAGTTTCAAAAACAAGGAGCCTCCAAAAAGTGCTTAAATAATCTGGAAATCCCTGGGCAATTCTTAACTCATCCAACATATACATATAGAGCAACTATTCTATGTCAGGTATCCTATCTTAGTTTATTTTCATTTTCTTAGTATGTAGACAAGCTGCGGTCGAACATATCACCCTGCCTCAGCCTCCCCAAATGCTGGGGTAATTATGGGCACACAACATGTCATACAGGCATAAGTATTCAGAAAAATATTACCGACACACAAACGCTCTGCCTTTCATTGTTTACACCCACCTTATCGATGATGCTGTTAACAATTAAAGGGTTTTTCAAAATGTGTTGTCCGATCCCTGTGTTGAACATGAGTCCTGAAATAAAACACGAAGCAGCCTTAGTTTCCCAACTTTCAAGAATCGATCTCAGGCCGTCCCAGAGAAGCAGGACGGATGGGGGACAGTTTCTGCTCCAGTGCATCCACAAGCGCCGCGTTCACGGCTGGGGTTGGGATGTATCTTTGAGTCCATCCATCCCTCCCACTGGCAGAAAGGTCAGCCGCGGGGAAGGGTCAGCGCTGAGCGCCCACCCTCCTCAGGGCGGCTAGGGGCGCAGGCCACGGGTCAGTCCCAAGCTTCCTCCACACCGCACCTCCAGCTCGCTTCAGCTCCCGGCGCTGCTCCTGACGATTCTGCCGGCGGCTACTCGCTGCGGACTTGGCCTTAGGCATCTTCTCAGAGGAGTCGCTGGGACAAGCGAAAGCTGCTGGGAACCGCGTGGAAGTCGCCGTCAGCTGCCGTCACGACCAAGCACCGGAGAGATCCACTTCCCCTCCCACTGCGATCACCGACCTACCCAGTCAGCGCCGGCTGGAGCCCAGTGGCTGCTGGGAATTGTAGTCTCCGGTGATCTCCTCCGGAGGCAAGGCCGGCTCGAGTCCAGTGGCTGCTGGGAATTGTAGTCTCCGGTGAGCTCCTCCGGAGGCAAGGCCGGCTCCAGCCCGTTAGACGCCGGATTTTGGAATTTTGGCATGAGCAACTACTTCTCACAAGAGCCCGATCTCCCAGAGAACACCGCGCCGCTCAGGCAGGCAGGCAGGCAGGCAGGCAGGATTGGCTGGGTCCAGGCAAACTGGGTGCTTCATTCGGCCCTACCCTGGGATCTGTGATATCTGCGCAAAGATCTAAGTGTCTCCTTCCCGTTTCCCCGCAGGTTTGTGGGCTGAGAAGCCTAGGCTTGATGGACACAGAGCTTTGTGGTTAAGGGTAACGTGTCTCTCGGCTGTGCAAAGGAATTAGAAGATTAGAATAGCTCTCGTTCCATCAGGGCACTTACTGGTTACTTCTCTGCATTTTCGTTCATTCTTTCGTCATTTTACTGAGTTCCAGCACTGGGATGTCATAGTTAAAAATATGTTGCTCTCAGTGTTTATTCATTGAAAGATAAGGGCTATAACAATTTCAAAACACTATAAATGGGATTGATTATAGGTACATATTGGATATTATAATGGGACTATTCGCCGGGCTGTAAGATACGTAATAAAATAGACTCCTGGCTGTTTTTCCTGCCAGTGTAATGTCTCGGTTTTAATTTTTCTGTTTGTGCTCTGAAGAAGGTCTTTGTAGCCAACCACTAAAGCTGACTGCTAAGAACCTGTTTCCTAGCCTAGGTTTTAGTCCTTCCTTTCTTTGCTTTAATTCGAGCTCAGGAAAAGTTCTAAAAAATATCCTAATAGAATCCCTAATATTCTATTATGGGGTTCTCACCAAAGAACACTTGAACACTGCCTATGAGTCAATTGAAAGCCTTTATTCCAGCCAGTAGGTGACTACAGCTGGATATTCTGGACCGAAGTTCATTCATCTCTTGAGCCTGGAAAGTCCTCCAAGTTCCCATCCCGAAAGCCAAGTACATAGTTACAAAAGCCAAAATAAGCGATTAGCAGAAAATTATGGAGTTGTTTTTCTTTCTGGGATTGTTTTTCTTAAGCTTCCCCTTAGAATTACTGGCACTCAACAATACAAAGTTCCTCTGAGGTACTAACATGGAGTCTGAACATAACATCATCACTGCTTTTTAAAATAGCTTATATTTAAAAGGGGGAGGTGCACAGTCTCATACACCTAGTAATACCCCAGACTCCTGGGCTACCTCCTGGGAGCACAAGACTTCTCTTCTCTATGGCAGCAGCACTGTGCATGCTGGACTTTACACTAGGCATCAAAGCTGACGGCTATTCTGAAAGGCCTTCAGTTCATTTTCCAGGAGCAAGGTCACGGCATACCTAACAGGACCACAACAGTTAAGCAACCTACGTACACAAAAATGGCAGCTTTGGCAATTTGAGAATTTATCCACATGGATCAGCGTTCATGGGAGGTCAGCATTATGACGGTGATGAACAAGACAAACAAGAAACTGACAGCTTTTTAAACAAAATAGAAGCAAAAAAATGAAAGAACTGAATCAGGACAGTGTAGGGGTTGGTTCTGATGCTAAGGTCCCCCAATTGGTTCTTGATCCATCACTAAAGATAACCAATGACGGGATGGGGTGGGATGCGTGGGAGGCCGAAGGCAGAATGGAAAGAGCTGGGTAAGAAAGAGGAGGAGGAGCTGCAGGAAATAACGCCAACCAGTTTTCAGTTTTGAGTGGCCAATGGCCACTCTCTCTGATTATACCTGGGGTGGCAGGAGAGGTTTAGCAGTGCTCAGTCATTGAATTAGCAAAGGCATTTAAAAATTAACTGGTGTGCCAGGCAGTGATGGCGCACGCCTTTAATCCCAGCACTTGGGAGGCAGAGGCAGGCGGATTTCTGAGTTCGAGGCCAACCTGGTCTACATAGTGAGTTCCAGGACAGCCAGGGCTACACAGAGAAACCCTGTCTCAAAAACCCTTTAAAAAAAAAAATGTGTGTGTGTTGTTTTTTTATCCGTGGATGTAAGGGAATCTGGAGCTTAGGCAGGGTAGCAGAAGCTACACGCAACAGTACAGTACTTGCCAGGTGAAGCATATACAACCCATAGTTCAAGGCGAGCCCATAGATATTGAAGTGGTATACAATGAAGATTTGACTTATCAAAACATTAAAATTCTGCACTCGCAGCATTATTTACTATAGCTTAGGCCTTAGCTGGCCACTGTTCAGCTAGCTCTTCTAACTTTATTAACCCAATTATTCTAGTCTACATTTGCTACATGGCCCTTGACTTCTTAGTCCTCGTATGTCTGACTTCCTCCACGTGCTGATGGTGAATTCCCGTCTCTCAATCCTTCCCACAGTTCCCATCTCTGCCCATCGTTCCTGTCCTGCTGTTCCAGCAGTTGGCTGTAAGCTCTTTATTCAACAGGAGAGGTTTAGCAGTGCTCAGTCATTGAATTAGCAAAGGCATTTAAAAATTAACTGGTGTGCCAGGCAGTGATGGCGCACGCCTTTAATCCCAGCACTTGGGAGGCAGAGGCAGGCGGATTTCTGAGTTTGAGGCCAGCCTGGTCTACAGAGTGAGTTCCAGGACAGCCAGGGCTACACAGAGAAACCCTGTCTTGAAAAACCTAAAAAAAAAAAAAAAAACCAACTAAATTAAAAAACTGCTTCACTTAAAATTGTAAAAGAAAAAGATAGCTTAGCAGGTCAGAACACTAGCTGGCACCTAGTCTTGAAATTCTTCCTCTCATTTCCACACACACAAAGGCACTTTCCCTGCATCCTCAGCCCTGGCCAACACACACACACACACACACACACACACACACACATACATACACACACATTTTCTTTTTCTTTTGAGGGGTGGGAAGGTTGGAAGTGACAAATACAATAACAGCACCCTAATTTGTATTCCAGGTACCATGTCAGCACATTAATACCCTTGTTAACTCTTCTAAACAGCCTTGTGAGGTAGAGATATGTAGCATGTAGTTTTTGCTACCTCAATTTAAGCTCCAGGAGGACTGTGCTACCAGCTCTGCTCAGGTTTCCTCGGATCATTTTGATAAATAAAACAATTTAAAGCAAATAAAACAATAAATAAATATTAATTGATGAGACGGTATTTCTCCTGCTTCCTGTTTTGACCTTCATGAGACCAAGGCCTAAATTTCTATTGTCTGAGATAGGGTAGGCCTCCTATCCTCTGTTTTTCAACCTATTTTTTTAAAAAATTTATTTAGTTATTTAAATCACATTGTAATCTACTTATTTACACAGAGGTTATAAACACAAAAAGGCAAGATGTGGGGAAGGGAATGGCACTGGAGCATAGGTGTTCAAGGGAAGTACAGATACCTTTCAGAACAGGGTATCAGCTGTCAACCTAATTTTTAAAGATCGAAAGCCTCAATTTTTTTTATTATCTATGTCTACTTATTGTATAAGCTTATTCTTAGGATCTATTCCTGTCACACCAGGCAAAGAAATCCCGTGAATAAACCATGTTCAAAGATTTTGAGTATTTTCCCTGGCAAGACCTTTTTAAATCTTCTCTAAAGGATTTTTTCATTTAATCTCTCTAACTTCTCCCTTTTGTGGTGGTTAATATCTCTGTATATTTGAGAACATTTAAACGATAATCATTCCATTTTATCCTTAAAAAGAAATCAAATTTTATGTACCTCTTTTAATAATTTACTTGTAGTAAGTAGGCTGTTTACCATCTGATTCTTTGTCTCAGAGCAGTCATCTTGTCTCTTTGTACCACAGGGGCTCTTAGTGTCTCAGCTAAGGCTCTCTGAGGTGGCTAGAATCCTTTTAAAGGTGCCCGGGGTAAATCCTGGCTGGCTGTGGATTTGTTCTAGTGTCAAGCTCTGGAGCCACATGACTTGGCCCTGCTCAGCTAAGAAACCAGTCCGTCCCCCCCCCCCGCCCCCTATTATTATTGTGTATATGTAATCCATCTAAGAGTTTTTTTAATTAATAGTGGATTCTCAACTCACATTGGATGCCATAGCATGTAGTTTTTGCTACCTGGCTTTAAGCTCCAGGTGGACTGAGCTACCAGCATCGCCCAGGTTCCCTCAGATCTGCGGATAAAAGACAGACACACACACACACGTTTTTTTTTTTAAAGATTTGTTTTTATTTATATGAGTACACTATAGCTGTCTTCAGACACACCTGAAGAGTACATCAGTCCCCATTACAGATGGTTGTGAGCCACCATGTGGTTGCTGGGAATTGAACTCAGGACCTCTGGAAGAGCAGCCAGTGCTCTTAACCGCTGAGCCATCTCTCCAGCCCCCAGGTTTTTTTTTTTTTAAAGAATTATTTTATGTCTATGAGTGCATTGTTGCTATCTTCAGACACTCCAGAATAGGGCATTAGATACCAACACAGATGGTTGTGAGCCACCATGTGGTTGTTGGGAATTGAACTCAGGACCTCTGGAAGAGCAGCCAGTGCTCTTAACCGCTGAGCCATCTCTCCAAGCCCCAGCTTATTTTTAATGTTTTATTTAGCTCAATGGCCAGGCTCTTTTAAGCCTTCCTTGGCTATCGCACCCTTCTTTTCATGCTCAGCTCAGTACCCTAAATCTGTCTTCAACTTTAGTTGCTGTTACCTTTAGTCCCAGCTTAACACCCTAAATCTGCCCTCAGCTTAGTTAGGTTTCTAACCTCTTGCCTGCTAACCCACGCCCAGTCAGGGAAGTGGCCAGTGGCCTAGATCTCACAAGGCTGATGGTTTTTTCTCCTTCTGTAACATGGTAAATCTTTTCCGAATCTCCTGCCTGCCTGAGGGGTGAAGGGACTGGAAGTCCCACCTATTCCGCCCAGCTCATTGGCCGTTAATATCTTTAATTGATCGATCAGGAACCAATTGGGGAACAGGACCTTTTAATGGTCACAGGAAGATACCTGATCACGGCATCAGAACCTCAGATTTATGTCCGTTGTATAAGTGAGAAAAGTCAAGGGCAAAAATGTATCTTGCTTGTGATAGTGCAATAAATGACAGCTGTTGCTTGAAATGAGGCCTGGTTTCTGTAGGCTTGGAGCCTTTTGCTGCTGTTTGAGGAACTTGTGGGCTATGCCCACAATACAATATTTGAAACCGTACATGGGGGCACAGTCTTCTAATTCCAGCACTTGGGGAGCAGAGGCAGGAGGATTACTGAAAATTCAAAGCCACTCTGGGATATGTATACTCTGGGATATATAAGTTCCAGGCCACGTAAGTGAGCTCCGGTTTCAAAAGAATAAGACAAAAGACACCCATAAATAAGAAAATGCAGAGGGACCATGCCCATGAAGCTAACACAATACATTTGAGGAAGATAAAAAAAAAACATGGAACAACTAGGGAAGTAAATATTATGTAACTTGTTGCCCCTAACACAAAGGGTGCAACTCCTTTGAATCATTTCTTTACAAAGCTATCATTTCTTTGCCTAGAATATATTCAATTTTATTTGAGGTTAGAGAGATGGTTCAGGAGTTAAGAGTACTTGCTGGGCCGGGCGGTGGTGGCGCACGCCTTTAATCCCAGCACTTGGAGGCAGAGGCAGGCGGATTTCTGAGTTCGAGGCCAGCCTGGTCTACAGAGTGAGTTCCAGGACAGCCCGAGCTACACAGAGAAACCCTGTCTCGAAAAACAAAAAACAAAAAAAAAAAAAAAAAAAAAGAGTACTTGCTGCTCTTACACAGGGCCCAAATTAGATTCCTGGCGCTCACATGACAGCTCACAACTGCATGTGACTCCAGTCCCAGGGCATCTGATAACCTCTTCTGACCTTTGTGGGCACCTGGCATTCGTGGTGCACAGACATGTAGGAAAAACACTCATATGCAAAAAACTGTAATATAGATTTAGTCAAGCTTTCATCGGATTTGGCATGCATCTGTGTTTAGCATGCATCTGTGTAATCCTGGCCTGGAAGATGGAAGGCAGCTAGCCTGGAATACACCGCACAATGGCAGAGGCCACCTGCCTTACTGAGATGTAAGGTGAGACCTCTGACCCCCACAGGTGGACCATGTGAAAGACCAGGGATTAGAACTGGACGTCCATACATGAGTTCAAAGAGTGAGATAAGCAGAGGCCGCTTGGGAAGAGCTCGTAGCCTGAAAAGAGCTAAAGGTAGGAGTTTTACCCAGTCAAGGTGAAGTTCCTGTGACAACAAGGGTGGTCTTCAGAGAGCGGTTAGTCCTCTCTACCTTGCCTGAAGATTGAGGATGGTAAGGAATATGAAAATGCCAGGGGATGTCTAGAGCCTTAGATAGAATTTGAAAAACCTGGGAAGTAAATTCAGGCCCATTGTCTGACTGAAGCGAAGCTGGGACACCGAAACAGGGGATGATCTCTCTGAGAAGGAGATCAGAGACTGTCTGGGCCCTTTTGTTAGTTGTGGGAAAAGCCTCTACCCAGCCTGAGAAGGTGTCCACCAAAACCAGGAGGTACTTGACACGTTTCACAGCAGGCATGTGGGTAAAGTCAAGTTGCTAGTCAGTTCCAGGAAGGGAACCTCTAGCCTGATGGGTAGGAAATGGGGTGCTATGATACCTTGAGTTGGGATCTGACATCTGGCAGATTTTGCAAGAAGCAGTGATAGATTTTAAGAAACTTATG
The DNA here is from genome assembly GCA_021653895.1 of Mastomys natalensis. Lineage (NCBI taxonomy): Eukaryota > Metazoa > Chordata > Mammalia > Rodentia > Muridae > Mastomys > Mastomys natalensis. The sequence goes on along the minus strand of JAJTUV010000781.1, from coordinate 189,511 downwards.
TCCTCAGGAGTAGGCTGTAGGTGGGTTTTAACAAAATAAGACAACGCTTGGCTGTTGGGATGAAAGAGTTTGTGAAGGTAGGACAGAGTTTGACGAGTGTCAGGGGGTATAGGTGGGGATGCAGGTTGTAGTGTGAGAATGTCCTGGGGAGGGTGAGATAAGTCTAGGCCCCTAAGGGCCACAGCTCTGGCTGCCTCATCAGCTCGGTTGTTTCCCCTGGAGACAATAGAGTCATCCATCCAGTGAGACCTGCAGTGAACAATCCCAATAGCAGTGGGAAAATGGGAGGCCTCTAGCATGGACATAATTTGGTTTGAGTTAGTTACTGATCCTCCTTTTGTGGTAAGTAACCCTCGCTCCTTCCAGATAGCAGCATGGGACAGGAGGATATGAAACACATATTTGGAATCTGTGAAAATGTTGAGGGATAGTCCCTGTGCCAGTTGTTGTTGTTTTGTTTTTCAAGACAGGGTTTCTCTGTATAGCCCTGGCTGTCCTGGAACTCACTCTGTAGACCAGGCTGGCCTTGAACTCAGAAATCCACCTGCCTCTGCCTCCCAAGTGCTGGGATTAAAGGCGAGTGCCACCACTGCCCAGCTGTTGAGCTGATTTTTAAAGTTTATGTATTCTTATTTTTGTTTCTCTTAGCTCGTACTCATGTAGCTCAGGCTGTCCCCAAACTATTATGTGCCGGAGTCTGTCCTTAAACTCCTGATCCTTGAGTGTCCAAACCCCACATGCTGGGATTACAGATGTGTACTACTATGCCTGGTCTTTCCCTCCCAGACACCAAGATCTTAGTGTACAGACAAAGCTGGCCTGAACCTCATTATGTAAGCCAGGTTGGCCTAAAGCTCACAATCTTCTTGCCTTTGCCTCCTGAATTCTTGGATTACAGACATGGGCCACTATATCTGACTGGTGTTAAAAAGTGTGTGTGTGTCGGGGGTAGGGTGAGGGAAGCCAAGGCTTAATTAAAAATAACTTTATAATTATTTTATGTATGTGAGTGTTTTGCTTGCATGTATGTCTGTGCACCAGGTGCTTGAATGATACCCTCACAGATCAGAAGGCAGCATTGGAACTCCTAGAACTGGAATTCTAGATGGTGTGAACCACCATATGGATGCCGGGAATTGAACCCAGAACTTCTCCATGTGCTCTTAATCTCTGAGCTATCTCTCCAGCCCCCAATGTTTCTTTCATTTAGCATTTCATCACCAATTTTCTGCGTTCTCTTTGTAGTTCTCAACTGTATGTAAAAAACACTGCATTTGTATTAAGATTTTCAAATACACACTGGGGATATGGTTTAGTGGTTACAGTGCTTGCCTGGCATGTGCAAGGCCATGTGTTCTACTCTTAGCAACCCACCCTCACCCTAAAAAGAAAAAGATTTCAAATATATCCTGAAGATACTCAATGATAAGTTAATTCCAATATTTGCCCTATTCTCTCAAAATTGAGCATGCAAATATAGTAATGAAGTACAGTGAGTTGAGGGTTATTCATCTAGTTGTAAATATTTGTTTTGTCAACAATATGTACCTACATCTTCCATTCAATACTAGTCAAAATCAGTACCTTTGAATACATCCTAAGTTGGGATCCTAGTGTTATAGACAGACTTTGTGTATGCTAATTTTTTTGAAATTACACATTTCCTTAGATTTACAAAAGACCCATAACTCCAATAGAAGAGTTCTATTTTTCAAATTTTCTTTCTTTTTAATAACTAGTTAATCCTTTCTTCCCACGTTAACTATTGCTTGTAGCTCTGCTATTGGACACACCATCTATGGGTTGGGAATATGAAGATAAATTGGATAACTCTGGAATTTGGATTTATCTGGAATGTGGATAAATTTTAGACCAAACATGTAGCTGTGTGTTTGTGCCACACCACTTTGTGTAGCTGTGTGTTTGTGCCACACCACTTCGTGCTTCCAGCCACTTGCCCAGGAACTCTTTGGATTCTCGAATGAAAGTCGCACACACATTAGCTTATCTTTGAAATGCCTTGGCTAACTCAATGACTGGGCATTCCTAAGCCTTCCCCTGCTACCCCAGGCCCAATCAGGAGGTGGCCAGTGGTCACTTACCCAGATTCTCTCCTGCAGCTCTCCTCTTCTGTCTCCCATGGCATCCTGGCGATACTCCATCTCCTCTCCACTGCGTCCTAGCCCAAGCAACTCTAAGGGTCCCACCCCATCTCCCTTTGCCCAGCCATTGGCAGTTGGCATCTTTATTGATCGGACACACAGATCCCTGATTGAATCAAAGCATTAGAACCAATCTCCAACACAATTACATTAGTCAGGATCCGGGGCTGGGGTTGTAATTCAGCTGTTGGGTGCTTGGCTCTCACGGATTAAAACCCTGGGTTAGTCTGACCCCTAACAACATAAACTGGGCATCACATGCTTACAATCTCAGTATCTGGGAGGTGTAGGCAAGAGTTTCAGAATTCAAGGTTATCCTTGGCTACATGACCAGTTTTAAAGCCAACTTGGGTTACAGTCTTTTTTTTTTTTTTTTTGATTTATTTATTTTATGTATATAAGTACACTGTAGCTGTCTTCAGACACACCGATTGAAAGGCCCCCGGGGAGGGGAGACCCCCAACTCAAGCCACAGAGATTACGGCCACCGAAATGACTCATGAGACACCAATCTTGTTGCAACCAGCAAGAGGCATATTTCAATCAGCGCGCTGAGGCCGAGTCCTGTAACCCACACAGGGACAGAGGAGCTCGACCCCCAGCTCAGGGAGAGTAGGGTATTTAAAGGAAAAAACCACAAGTGACAGGGTTCAAGGAACAATTATAGGGAAGTACAGGCTTTTTCTCAAGGTTCAATGTTATTCAACCATATCGTTTACATCGTCTACTTTGTGGTCTGCCACGTTCTTGTTCTTGGAGCACAAAGCCCTAGAGCTAGCCGACCTGCTCTCCTGGTTCCTTTTACTGCGGTCTGCTAGAAGTAAAAATTCTATTAACCCTTCAAGATGAGGGCAACAGATCCCAATTACAGGTGGTTGCTGAGAATTGAACTCAGGAGCTCTGGAAGGGCAGTCAGTGCTCTTAACCGATGAGCCATCTCTCTAGCCCCTTGGGTTACATTCTAACTGGCAAAGCCAGTTAGGTTTTCAGCATTTTTAAAATCTCCAAATATGGGACATTCCTGGACATGTATTTTGATAACTTCTTTTTAGGATACACTGAAAATTTATTAACATGCTAACAAATACCTTCAATATAACTTAAATGGTTAGTTTTGCATTTCATTTTATATGTATTTTGATTTAATCATTTCCTCTTTGTCAGCCACTGAGAGAATTATCTTTATACTGATAAAAAAAAAGTCTCTGTGTGAGGGACTTCCTTATAATGAACAGTTACTGTTTTCTCCTCCCTCCCTCCCTCCCTCCCTCCCTCCCTCTCTCCTTCCCTCCCTCCCTTTCCCTCCCTCCCTCCCTCCCTCCCTCCCCTCCCTCCTCCCTCCCTCCCTCCCTCCCTCCCTCCCTCCCTCCCTCCCTCCCTCCTTCCTTCCTTCCTTCCTTCCTTCCTTCTTCCCCCCTTTTCAGTTCAAACTTCAACTCTTGCATTTTACTAGCCACTGAACTTCAGACACATTAAGTTCTCTTGAGTTCCGTTTCTTCTTCTGTAAAATGGACATAATCATGGTTCTACCTTACGGGATCGTCCTGGAGATTAAAATGGGTCATTCAACCTAAAGATCTTGAGATTGTATTGTGCATATCTTAAATGAGCAGCAAGTAATCAGTATTTATGAACAGCCATTTTTCTCATAGTTCTCTTTAAAAACAAGAAAACTTAATCCAGATAGGAGGGGTTCAAAGAACTGGTTCTTTGAAACCTTTTCGCCTTTAGTAGGCGAAAACTAAAAAAGCATCGACCACAGGAGACTATATGCATGTAACCCGAACACTTGAGAAGTGGAGGCGTCAGGATTTGAAGGTCATCCTCAGCTATAAAAAGAGTGCGATTCCAGCCTGGAGTCCTGAGAACTGGTCTTAATCTCTTCTCGACAGAACAACAAAACACTAAGAAGCACCCTCCACCAAAAACAAAACAAAACAAGCAAAAACCAACCAACCAACCAACCAACAAACCCCAAAACCCAATTGAAAAAATACCTCGGGCGTGGTGCGCACGCCTTTAATCCCAGCATTGGGAGGCAGGGCAGGCGGATTTCTGATTCGAGCCAGCTGGTCTCCAGTGAGTTCCAGGACAGCCAGGCTATACAGAGAACCCTGTCTCGAAAAAAAAAAAAAAAAAAAAAAAAAAAAAAAAACCAAAAAAAAAAAAAAAAAAAAAAAAAAAAAAAAAAAAAAAAAATACCTATGGTGGCAGGATTCATTAATAGAATTCTTTTTTTTTTTTTTTTTTTTTTTTTTTTGGTTTTTCGAGACAGGGTTTCTCTGTGTAGCCCGGGCTGTCCTGGAACTCACTCTGTAGACCAGGCTGGCCTCGAACTCAGAAATCCGCCTGCCTCTGCCTCCTAAGTGCTGGGATTAAAGGCGTGCGCCACCACCGCCTGGCTAATAGAATTCTTTTGATAACCCTCCTTGCCGTGACAGACCCATGAACCATGTAGCTGATATAGAATAGTGAAGATGAAATGGTTTTGACTTAGGCTTCGATCAGCGCAGGAAACTACCGATTTTCCCACGACATACGGTTTCCATAGTTACAGATGGCCCTGTGCAGGCGCCTGACTCCGGGTACCACGCAAGCGCACACAGACCTATTGGCGGCCGCGCGCCTTTGGGTTCGAACACGAGCTCCTCCCTCCCCTTCTCTCCGCTGTCCTATCGCCTCCCTCCTTTGCTTTCCCCGTGCGCGCTGGGAACCTGTGACGTAATTTTAGCGCGCCCTCATCGTTTGGAGTGGCGACGCGGAACATGGCGCGTTCCTAGAAGCCGTTTTCGGCATCAGTAGCGCGCAGCGTGTGGATTAGGAGTGTGGGGGCGCGGAAGCAACCAACGCGGCTTCGTGTGGACAAGTGGAAAGGGGCGGGCCGGTGTGGTTCCGGACCGAAGCACGAGGTAAGGCCGGGCCGCGAGCCGCGCGGGTGGAAGGGAGGAGTGGGCTGGGCAGCGAGACCCCGCGCCGAGGGCGGAACGCGGGCTCCAGCGGAGCTGTGCGGCGCCTCCGCAGGCCCTCCCGGCCCTGGAGTAGCCCGAAGAGCACGGGCTCCGGGGCTGTGGGAAGCCTGACGGTGCTGGGTCCATGGTGCGGCGTGGCAGGGTCCGAGTGACAGGCTAAGCAAAGGCGAGGGTACCCATTGTGTCCCCTGTCGCCGGTCAGGGGGGTGTATTTGTCCTTGGAGGCTTTGGGTTGCACAGTACGAGAGAACGTGTTCCCCTTACTAAGACCGGTGTGTGGGGTTAACTGCACAGGCGACCTTGCTGTGGAAGCAGTGCTGTAGAAGCTTTAAAGCATTAGATCTTTCCTTCTCCTTTAAGGAGAAAGTGAAGGGACTTAAACATTTTTCTCTGAGAGGAGATTCATGCTGAGGTATGGCCGCCGGTGATCAAGCTCAGCGACTCCTGCAGCTTTACATTTGGGAATATTTGTGATTCAGCAAAATTATTTCGAGGCCCATAGCATTTGCTCTTTTCCCCCTTAATTCTCGTATTGCGTGGTCAACGAGAGAATCTTACAGCAGAGTGGTTTGCGTACATAGCAAAGACTGGTAATCTGGCTCCTGGTGCCAATGTTGTAGTTGGCACACCTCTTCGCCACACGTTAAAGGGGCTCTGTTGTATGCGAGAGTGCTTTTAAGATATGCTTATTATTTAAAAGGAAGGAAGCAAGAGCAATTAGCAACCATATATTTTAACCTCTCGTGGACTGAGATTTCTCTTCCATTTCCATATTATTTCAAAATTTTGTACTTTGGTTAAGGGCAGAATGACTTCATTATATGAGCTTTTCCCTATATCATTTCCTACATGGCTTGATAGCTTTTCCAACATCATTGTTCCACACAGGAAAATTTTGGTAGAATTAGAAAATTTCTTCCAAGCCGGGCAGTGTTGGCTCACACCTTTAATCCCAGCACTTGGGAGGCAGAGACAGGTAGATTTCTGAGATCGAGGCCAGCCTGGACTACAGAGTGAGTTCCAGGACAGCCAGGACTACACAGAGAAACCCTGTCTCAAAAAAAGCAAACAAACAAACAAAAAAAAAAAAAAAAAAAAAAAAGAAAAGAAAATTTCTTCCTGTTGGTTGTGGTAGAATTGTAGACTTTTTTTTTTCTTCTTCCGGTTTTCTGATGGTGTCTAGCCAGGAGCTGATGCATACAGTTCAACTATTTTGTGGACCTGTGTTATATATATCCCCTATAGGGCAGGAGGGTTTTATTTGCCCTGATTACACTTCTTAAAGCCAAAAGAGAATTCTCAAAGGAATTTGGTTGTAGTAATATGGATGGAGGTTGTAAAGCAGTGATCAAAAATTATTTGATAATTAACAAGTGTTTAGATTTTGTGATTATTATGAATGTATTTACATTCAGAACCAAGCTAGAGGCCAGAGTAATGCTTGTAGTATTTGGATTTAAAAATATACTGAAGATGTTTCTCCAGAATACAAATATCCATATTTAGGGAAAGGTAATGTTTGATTAGTTTTTTTTTTTTTTTTTTTTTTTTTGGATTTATCTTTTAAAAAATTTTCATGTGTGCTCTTGTGTGTGAGTGCTGGTGCTGAAACAGGCGGAAGAGGGAGTTGGGTCTTCTGGTAATGGAATTATATGTTGTGCGTCACCTGACATGCCTGCTGGGAATCAAACTTGGGTCCTTAGGAAAAGCAGCATCTGCCCCTAAGTGCAAGCCATCTCTCCAGTCCTGATTAGTTGTTTTTTTGTGTGTGTTGCATGGGTATATGTGTATATTTCATCTTCTTTCTGATTTATTATTATTATAATTACTATTTTTGAGATAGGCTTTCACTATGTAGCTTTAGTTTGTGTGGACCAGGCTGGTCTTAACTCAGAGATCTGCCCACCTTTTTTAGTGCTGGATGTGTGTTGCCACATTGGGTTTAATTTAGTATTACTGTTGGTAATTTAAGTTTTTTTTATCTTTATTTTAGTTTTGTAGTGTTGGGATTGAACTCAGAGCCCTGCACATGTTTTACCATTAAGATCTTTACTATTTGTGCATCTTCACTTTTGTCTTTTGTTTTAGTTTCGTGGTGTTAGAGGTAGAACTCAGGGACTTGCACTTTACAGCTGCATTAGAGTCCCCCAGTCCCCTTCCTTTCTTTGTGTGCATATGATGGGTATAGTCAGCTAGTTGCAGGGTGTTTTTCACAGTGACTGATCACATCTCTTGCAGGTGTGCTTCCGAAGTGTCTTTTGTTTCATTTTCTAAAGAAGAGTGTGACTACCAGTTAGTCTATAATTACAAGCTTTGTAGAGCCTAGGTTCATTAGTGTTTTACATCCTTGCTTCTCAAAATGTGGCTTACCACCTGGGAATTTGGTAAAAATGTATACTTTGCTCAACTGAAAAGTTACTGAAACAGTATCTACATATTGAGGTATTTGTAAAGCATACATTTATTTGCATATATTATACATGGTAATAGATTTAATTATGGCATTGTCATGTATATAATATATTGTGATCATATTCATCCCATTACTGTCTTGTGCCCGTTCCACTAATCCCCTTCCTGTTTCAACTAGCCTCTTTCTATTTCATGTCTGTGTCTGTGTCTCTGTCTCTGTCCTATGAGATCCATTACGGTTGTTTACAGGAACATTGGTGAAGATTTGTTTACACTTGCATAGGTCCCTTTCCAGTGGCTGCGCCATTTCTTTGTTTCCCCTATCAACCATTATCTGTTATAAATCCTCAAGGAGGGAACTCACGAGCCCCCTTTCCTTTCCTTTTTCCTCTTTCCTTTTTTCTTTTTCCTTTTTCCTTTCTTTTCCTTTTTTTTCCTTTCTTTTCCATGGCAGTGTTGATAGCCTCACTCTTGTGGTCTGTGATGTGATATGAAGTGGTGTGTGTGTGTGTTGAGATCATTTGCTTGCATGAGGAAGCTAGAGGACAATACATATTGATTGTTTCCTTGAATAGGGTGTCTAACTTCCATTTAAGCTAGGCTGGCTGAGTGGTCAAGCAAGTTCTCTTATGATCTACCTGGTTTTGCCTCCTACCCGTGTTGTGGTTATAGAAATGTGCACACATACTCAGCTTTTTATATAGGTGCTGGGGATTTGAACTCAGGTCCCCATGCTTGTAGAGCAGATTTACCTACTAGACTTCACTGTCCCTCACACTTAGCAGTTTTGTGCAGGTAGGCACAGGTCCTGTGATTAGAGTGAAATAGTTGACATTCGACCTACCCTCAGCCCTACTTCTTCTGACTCGTACATTCTTTTTGCCCCGTCCATGATGTTCTCTGAGCCTTGGAATCAATGTCATAGATGTCACATTTTTGGCTGGGCATTCAACAATAATTTACTCTCAGCACTTTGACCAATTAGGAGTCTCTGTCGTCACTACCGACCACTGCACAAAGCTTCTCTGACCAAAGCAGATGGAGCACAAATCTATGAACAGCAATGTGTTAAGGGCAGTTTTGAGGAGTACATTGTGTCAATTTTGGAAAACAGCTGCAGTAGCTTCCCTTCTAGGGCTTATGACCTCTCCAGCCATGGCTTTTGACTGGTTTTACAGTACCAGATATGAATTCCCTGCTGTGGAGTGGGCATCAAATTCAATCAGATAGAGTTGGTTTCGCTGTAACAGACTTACCACTCTTGTGCTAGTGGGCTCATCTTGTGTCTGCTGTAGTAGTAGCACAGGACTCACAGTTAGGTAAGATTGTTATTATTATTAATTATGATTCATCTTGTCAAAGAAACTGGTTCAGATATCTATTCATAACTCTGCCTCTGATTCAGACTATTGCTTTCCTGGCCCTGTTAGCTTGTCAGTGTCAGGGTTCATTGTATCAAAACTGGGAATGACAGCTAGGAATTCAACAGTGACCTTTTTAAAAAAAAAAAAAAAGATTTATTTATTATGTATACAGTGTTCTGCTTACATGTATGCCTGCAGTCCAGAAGAGGGCACCAGATCTCTTTATAGATGGTTATGAGCCATTGTGTGGTTGCTGGGAATTGACCTCAGGGCTTCTGGAAGAGCAGTCAGTGCTCTTATCCTCTGAGCCATCTCACCAGCCCTACTTTTTTTTTTTTTTTAAAGAAAATTATTTATTTTTATTTGTATGGATGTCTTGTCTACATATATGTTTGTGTACCATATATGTGCCTGATACCAAGGCCCAAAGAGGGTGCTGGGACCTCCTGGAAGTGGAGTTACAGATAGTTATGAGCTACCAAGTGGGTGCTGGGAATCAGATGCAGGTTCTCTGTCAGAGCAGCCACTGTTCTTAACCACTGAGCTATCTGTGCAGCCCAACCAACGAACATTTCTTTCTTTTATTCTTTAATTGAATTTTCCCATGCAGTGTATTTTAATAATGTTTTCTCCTTCTCTAGTTTTCCCCATATTCTCCCCACCTCCCTACCCACCCAATCTCATGTGTTCTCTCAAAAACCCAAACATAAAAACAACCCCAAGCAAACAACCACAAAAGTCAAAACAAATAGGTAAAAACCAGTAAGACAAAAAAATCAAAAACAAAAACAAACCCCCCAAAACAAAAAACAAACAACAAAACAAACAACAAACACAAAAGTTCACCAAATGCTATTGAGTTTGTTTGGTGTTGGAACAGCATTAAAGGATGGTTGATATACTCAATAGCACGCTATTGGAGAATTGTGACTTCCCCCCTTTGCCACAGATGTCAGCTGCAAGATAGCTTCTTGGTTAGGATGGGACCCCATGTCCAATTCCCTTCTCAGTGCTAGGACCTGTCTGGCTTGAAAGCTGTCCATTTCTTCTGTATGCTATTACAGTCCTGTGAGTATCAATATAGTATTAAGTTTGTTGTCTGGAAGACAATCAGTCTTATTTGACTTTACAATCTTTTGCGATCGTCTTCTCCATTATCCTGAGATTGAGTGGGAGGGGTTGATGAAGGCACTCTATTTATATGAGGTGCTCCAAAATCTTAACTTTCCAATTGTCCATTGTAGATCTCTTGTTTATATCTAATCTACTTGCTAGAAAAGCTTCTCTTAAGGAGGTTTGATGCTGTCACTGATTCTATGGGTATAGAGGTATTTAATAGGAGTCATTGATTGCTTAGTTTCCTTTACGAGTAATAGTATTAGTCTTTCCCTAGGCCATTAGTCAGTCTCTTGAGTTTCAGGTTCCTGGCTCCCTTTAACGATGTCAGGTATAGGTTCCATCTTAGGCATTTGGCCTGAAATCCATTCCAAAAAGTGGCTAGTTGGCCAGGCGGTGGTCGGCGCCGCCTTTAATCCAGCACTTGGTGGGGCAAGTGGCAGGCGGATTTCTGAGTTGAGGCCACCCGGTCTACAGAGTGAGTTCCAGGACAGGCCTTAGGTTACCGAGAAACCCTGGTCTCGAAAAACCAGAAAAAAAAAAAAAAAAAAAAAAAAAAAAAGTGGCAAGTTACTCTATGTAGAACTAGTCACTATGATATCCTAAATAGGTATATCCCATCATGAGGTATTTCTTTCTTTTTTTTTTTTTAAAACATATTTTTTTATGCACTATTGCTATGTTTGTTTGTTTTTTTCTCCTGCAAGTATGTCTGTGTGAGGTTGTCAGATCTTGGAGTTGCAGACAGTTGTGAGCTGCCATGTGGGTGCTGGGAATTGAACCAGGGTCCTTTGGAAGAGCAGTCAGTAAACTGAGCCATTTCTCTAGCCCCAGAGTATTTCTTTCTTAAATACTAGATATGGAACCTAGTAGTTCTGTGTGTTCCTAGTAGTGCTTTCCTTTTCCTGCAGAGGCTGTTAACTTGTGTCTTTCCCTTCTCACTCTTTAAAGGCATTCTTGCTGTGTTACCTACAGACTAAGTAGGTTATACTAGAAATATATTTTCAAATAGTTTTGGAGGCTGGCAGTGCACAGATCAAGGTGCAGATAGATTTAATTTTCTATAAATCCCTGTCGTTTACTCATGTTCTGTCATGCTAAACTATAATTCTTCAAAAGTAATTGGATTCAAATCCATTCAGATCTTGTAATGCCAGGAATATGTCTAACTACCTACAGCATGCACGCAGCTTGGGAGCTTTTACTCATCTCTCAAGACCACGCTTTTTCCTTCCCTGTGAGGAAGCCTCTGCTAAGCTTACTAGAGTACAAGGAGCTAGGCCTTCTTTCATAGCAGCTTACCACAGTCTTTACAGTATATTTTAGCTTGGTTTTCCCCCCCTTGTAGAATTGAATGCAAAGATTCCTATGGTATATTTCTTTCAGAGTGGTGCATGGCCAGTAGAGGCTGTTTTATTGTTAAAGACTGTGACTGTAGGTGGAATTATCTAAGTAATATCAGGAATATTACTTTCAGAGAAGGTTAGACTGAGGAGGCCTGAAAAGGGAGAGGCTTGGCTGCTTTTTATGGCTTTACTCAACTATAGTAGAGACCAGGAATTATTCAAAAATTGATTACTTTTTGTTGTTTGTATTTTGAGATAGTGCTTTAGTAAGTAGTCTTGGGAAGTTTGAAACTTGTACATAGACTATGTTGGTTCGAACTGGAAGCGATTGTCTGTGTCTTCTGGGTGCTGGGGTTTCAAGTGTGACTGTATTTGGCCAAATTCATTTAACAGCTTTTTTGGTTGTTGTTACATCTAGTTTATTTAAACCAAACATGGTAATACAGAGAAGAGACTGAGGTGGCGGCTGCCCAGAATCTTTGTGGGTTACAGATGCAGAACAGCTGTGAATCTTTAGACGCACACTTCAGTAACAGACAAGTCAGCTTAACAGCTATTTTTTATTACTCTGTGCCAGGTACTGTTCTAGTTTCTAGGATACATTTTGAGCAAATTTAAGTCCCTTTTCCCTGTCTATTAAGTTTAAATTGAGAGGCTGTACTGTAGTGATCTATTCATGCTAACATGTCAGATTTTAATAGTGTTAACAGAAAGATTAAGGCTGTCAGACATTAGAAACTCTGGGTTGAGGGATTGTTATGTTTCACTTTTGTTGTCAACTGAACACAAACTAGAGTCACCTGGGAAGAATTGCCCCCATCATATCGCCCTGTTGCCATGTCTGTGGGGAATTTTCCTGCTTAGTATACATTGATTTAAGTAGCCCAACCCAGTGTAGGCAATGCTGTCCCGATGTAGGTGAGCATACCTGCATGCTTTATTCCGTGAAAATAGGATGACATATATGAATGAAGAGTATACACATTTTTTAACTTTTAGTAGTTCATGGTTTGTTAGATAAGCTACAATTAAGCAAGGCAATAGGAATAGTAATAGAAATGTTTAGAAGATAGATCAGCATGAAGTAGTGCTTTCCTGTCTCGTGCAGTTGGAGATGTTCACAGAAGGTGATGTTTGCCATGAGCTTTAGTGACACTCTTCATTAGCAGGACTTAGAACTAGATAGAGTATTGTGTGACTCGTCAAGGGAATCTAGCAGTTTTTCTAGAGTCAGGATTAATTTTTTTTTCCTACAAGTGGTCATCCCCCTTTTCTCCTTCCCCCACCTTCCCTATTTTTTCCTTCTTTCTTCCAAGATCTAGCTATGTAGCCTAGGCTGGCCCTGAATTCATAATCCTCTTACCTTAGTCTCCAGAGTGTTGTTGGGATTAACAAGTGGGTACCAACATACCTAGCACTAATATTAAGGTGTTTTCCCCCCCTCACCTTTAATCCCAGCATCATAGAGGCAGAAGCAGGTGGATAGATGTTTGTGAGTTCCAGGCCAGCCTAGACTACATAGTAAGTTCCAGGACAGTCAGAGCTGCATAGTAAGATACTGTCTCAAAAAAGAGAGGTTTGTCTGTCTGTCTGTGGAGGCCAGAAGAGGGAATGGACTCTTCAGTGGGTGGGATCCAGATTTGAGTCTTCTGTGAGAACAACAAGTGCTCTTACCTGCTGAGCCTTGCTCTAGCCCCATGGTTGGTTCATTTGCTTACTATCTAGCTTGCTTCCTTTCTAAAAATTGCCTTTTTTTTTTATTTGTTGAGATTTTAATATAATTACATCATTTTCTCCTTCCCTTTCCACCTTCCTGTATCCTCTTTTTGGCTCTCTTCATGGACTCTTTTTTTTTCATTAATTGTTTTACATGCATATATGTATAGAATCCATTTCCCTGTGCTTGACAGGCAAGCACTGTACTAAGTTACATCCCATCCCTTTTTTCAAAAAATGGGATGGAGTCCTGCTAAGTTGTCCAGGCTGGCCTAGAACTCTTGATTTTCAGAAATCTACTTGGGGGACATTTAACAGCGGCTCTTTTGAATCATGGTGGTACACACCTTTAATCCTAACACACTAGTGGAAGAGTCAGGCAGATCTCTGGGTTTGAGGCCAGCCTGGTCTACATAACAAATTCTAGGCAGCTGCTGCTATACAGTCTCTGTTTCAGGCAAAACAAAATACTCTAGCACTTGTAATAATCTGCCCTTTAGGTTGACAGTGTCTTTCCAGTTAGAGCATCTGTTTTAAACTGTCTCAGCTCGTAACCAAAGTGTGGACAGGAAGCAACACTTACCTTTAGAGCTGTGGAGGACTTGTGTTGAGAGGTTGGTGTCGTTCTTTGGTAAACCATTTATTATAGTTATTTCCAAGACACCTTTACCACTTAAAATCCTTATTTATTTATTTGCGTGGTGTGGTGTGTGTTACCACAGCATACGTGGGGAGGTCAGAGGACAACTTACGTTGTGGGAGTTGATTCTCTGAACTATGTTGGTCCTGGAATTTGAATGCAGGTCATCACATCAGGGTTGGTGGTAGGTCCTCTGAGACATCTTGCTGGCCTTGCTTTTAATCTAAGACATGGTCTCATTATATAGGCCAGGCTGGCCTTGAACTCAGGGTGTCAGCATCTTGCTGATTGAAGACTTTTATTGTATCCTTCTATGGCAGAAAGAATAAGGTAGCTCTCTGATGTCCTCTTACAGGCACGTTTGGACTATGCTTGGGGGAATCCATCCTGATAATCTAATATCTACCTAACTTCTCAGTTCCAAACACCAGAGTTAGGCATTAGATTTCAGCATATGAACTGGGGAAGGTACATAGTCATTTATCACATAGCAAGATTTTCTTTTTTTTTTAATTTTTAATTTTTTAAAGATTTATTTATTCTATATATGTGAGTACATTCACTGTCTTCGGTGAACACCAGAAGAGGGCATCGGATCCATTACAGATGGTTGTGAACCACCATGTGGTTGCTAGGGGTTGAACCCAGGTCCTCTGGAGTCAGAGCTCTTAACCACTGAGCCATTTTTCCAGCCCCATAACAAGATTTTTTATTCCTCCTTTGTTTTTCAGACATTCCTGCTATATGCAAGGATTGCATTTAACTCAGTTTATTTTTCAAGTATCATTGAGTATGCATCTCTGTCTCTGTTCACTTTCAATGATTTTATAACACCAGGGACGGGAGGCTGAGGTAGGAGGATCCCAGTTGCCTCTGGCTTTCTAGGAAATGGTATTTAATCAGAATTTGGAAACTTGAGGATTTGTGTATGTGGACTTTCCAATTTTATTTTACATTTACTTTTCGAAACAATAAAAGACAATTTTCTTAAGAAATATATTGATTTATGTAAAGTAATTGGAATTATGGGAGTTCTAAGTAACATAGCTAGTACATAGAAATGGTAAAAGTCAGAACCTGGGTGAATAGGAGAAAGTGTTTTTCAAACCCTGCAGGTTTTCCCCCACTTATGTTACTGTGCATTTTTGTATTATATATACTATGTATTCAAGTGTGCTAACTTATAATTGCAGGCTTCCATGGATCTCAATAGTGCCAGCTCTGTAGTTCTTCAGGTCTTAACACAGGCCACCAGTCAGGACACTGCTGTCTTAAAGCCAGCCGAGGAACAGTTGAAACTGTGGGAGACACAGCCAGGTTTCTACTCAGTGTTGCTGGTAAGTAGTTCTTGAAATAAAGTGAGACATCATTATTTCACTAGTTCTGTAACTATCGGGGTTTATGGATTTACTGAAACTGATCCAGATGTTTGGCTGCCATTGTCACCATCATCACAGTAATGTAAAGCTCTTGAGGGTATTTCACAAGTATTTTTTGATGAATTAACATTTTAGATCTTATTGTAATTTTTTTTTTTTTTTTTGGTTTTTCGAGACAGGCTTCTCTGTGTAATCCTGGCTGTCCTGGAACTCACTCTGTAGACCAGGCTGGCTTCGAACTCAGAAATCCGCCTGCCTCTGCCTCCCGAGTGCTGGGATCAAAGGCATACACCACCACTACTCGGCCTAATTTAAACTTTTAATAGAGGAAGTCACTTTCTTTAGCTCTGTTTTTGGGGTTGATTAATGACTTCCTGCTTTCAGCCACAGCAGTGCTGACGCGGAGACGAAGGTTGTATCTTCTCTTTATCCCCGTCTCAACGCATTTCCTTGGAGTGCTCAGCGTCAGCATGAGTATTAGGAATACCGAGTTCAGTATTTTTCATTTTTTTCTTTTACTAGGGTTTTTTTTTTCCAGTAATGGAGGGCAAATCTAGGGTCTAGTGTGTGCTAACAGGTACTCACCATTGACCTGATTTCCCTTTGGATCCTGTATTTCACTTTAAAACTTTTGAATATATGAAGTACTAATAACTACTTACGCTGATTTTTTTTTTCTCCTTTTTTGCTTTTGTATTTTGCTTTAAGTTAACATTAATTGTTATATTGGTGCATTTTCATAAAGTACTTCTGTTTATTAGTGTATATGTGCTTGGGTATTTAGAGTTTTTGGAGGAGGGGATTGAGACCGGGTCTTGTTGTATAGCAGGTACTGACTTCAGATTCAGTGATCCTCCTGTCTAGCTCCCCAGGGTTGAAATTATAGGCATTTGCCACCACACCTAGCCTGTATAGACAGACATTTGTATAAATGCTGTATGCATGTCTTCTGCTGCTTTGGTGGATTACTTTGGAGCAGTGGTTCTCAACCTTCCTAATACTGTGACCGTTTACCACACTTCCTCATGTTATGGTGACCCCCAACCATAAAATTATTTCAGTGCTACTTCATAACTGTAATTTTGCTACTGTTATAAATCGTAATGTAAATATCTGATATGCAAGATATCTGGTATGTGACCCCTAAAGGGGTCTTGACCCACAGCTTGAGAACCACTGCTTTAGAGAGTCATGTACATATTCATACATACACATACATACATACATACATACATACATACGGACCTGGTCTCACTATTTCCAGTCTTCAACATGTAGTGTAACCAAGGATGATTTTGAATTTCTGATTCTCCAGCCTCCACTTCCCAAGTATTGGGTTATAAGCATGTTCCACCATGCTTAGATTATAAGGTGGTAAATATTGGACCTGGAGCTTTAAGCATGGTAGGTGAGCATTCTCCCAGCTGAGTTATATTCCCAGCTCAAACTGTAAAAAAGTTTTATTCTCTAGCTTAGGCTGGTGTGCAGTTTGCTTCCTCGAACAGGTTAGTTTTGAATGCTTCTTGCCTCAGTATTTTGGATATTGAGGATAAAATAGTTTTTGAATAGGGCATGATAACTCCATAATCACAGCACTCAGGGGACTGATGCAATGAGGCAAGAGGATCTTGAGTTTGAGGCTAGGTTAGTCTGCATAGCCAGTTAATACACTGAGACTTTCTCATACCCACTGGCAGAGTAAATAATGACATGGAGGCTTCTATAGTTTAAGGTTTAGGCTTATTACTAGGGCAGTCTCCCAGCTAGCTCGTCTAACTTAACCTGACTGTCTGGTGTACAGCCAGCCCTGTGGCTAGCTATATACCTATCTCGGCTCTACTACTATCTCATTTCTTTTTTTTTTTTTCGAGACAGGGTTTCTCTGTGTAGCCTTGGCTGTCCTGGAACTCACTCTGTAGACCAGGCTGGCCTCGAACTCAGAAATCCGCCTGCCTCTGCCTCCCAAGTGCTGGGATTAAAGGTGTGCGCCACCACCGCCCGGCTACCATCTCATTTCTTTCCCTCTGCCATCATTTTCTCTTTGCCTAGAAGTTCCACCCCCTATTTCCTGTTCCAGATATTGGTTGTCAGCTCTTATTATAACCAATCAATATTGAGACAACCTCTGATCTATTTCTACATTGCGTTTAGTCAGGTGAGGAAAGATGAATATTTACAAAGTAGAAAACCTGGTAATGTGCCATAGAAATGACAGTACCAGAATCCTGCCAGCACGTAGTTCTCTGCTGGTACAGAGTTAACAAATGCAAATACAGAGACATACCTTCACACACGGTGAAGAAAGGTTACCCCAACAAGTTAAAGTCTAGCCTGGATATGTAGACTCATACCAAACTCATACTGTGGGAGATGGAGATAGAGATGGGGGTTTGCATGGGGTAACAGAGAGGGAGCAGGGGCACTGGGTTACTATTTTAAAATTATATTTATATTTTATTTTGGAGGTTGGTCTTACTGTGTAATACTGGCTGACCTGGAACTTGTTATGTGGATCAAACTGGCCTGGAACTTACAGAGATACCTTTGCTTCTTAAGTGCTATAATTAAATACAAGCACCACCATGCTTGGTTTGGACTAGGATTTTTCAAAAACATTTGTTTTATGTGAATGAGTGTTTTGCCTGTATGTGTACCATGTGTGTGCTTGCCGCCCTCAGAGAACAGAAGAGGCCATTGGATCTTCCTGGAATTAATTGACAGTTGTGAGCCATCTGATATGGGTGTTAGGCAGTCAGTCCAGGCCCTCTGCAAAACTAACAGGCTTTCTTCTCCACTGAGCCATCTCTCCAGTTCCCCAAACTAACCTTTTTATAGCTTATTGGACAATAGAAATTTCTTCATTGATTACCAAGATAATGTTGCATGATTTAACTGCATTTTTATTTTAATAGTTTGCCACCATTGTACAAAACAGTAACTAAATTGTTATATCACATCTCACCTTATATCACTTAAAAGTGCTATTGTGCCAGGCATGGTAGCACACACTTTTTTTTGTTTGTTTGTTTTTGTTTTTCAAGACAGGGTTTCTCTGTATAGCCCTGGCTGTCCTGGAACTCACTCTGTAGACCAGGCTGGCCTCAAACTCAGAAATCCGCCTGCCTCTGCCTCCCAAGTGCTGGGATCAAAGGCGGTTGCCACCACCGCCCAGCTGGTAGTACACACTTTTAATCCCAGTACTCAGGATGATAGCAGGTGGATCTCTTGTGAGTTTGCAGGCATCCTGGCCTACATAGTAACTTCCAGCCCTGGCTATACAGTGAGACCCTGTTGAATGAACAAGCAAAGTGCTTTCTGACTCATTTGTAAGCATGATTGATTTTTGTCTTTTAAATCTTATGAGTGTGTGCCTGTATATGTGTGTATGTACCATGTGCATGCAGTGCCTACTGAGGCCAGAAGAGGTCATCAGATCCCACTGGAATTGCAGTTACAGACAGTTATGACCCTCCATTTGTATTCTGGGGACTGAATCCAGGGGCTCTGGAAGAGCAACACATATTCTTAATGGTTGAACCATTTCTCTAGCCCCATGAGTGTGATTGCATTGGTAAGTAGTCTTGTAATTGTGGAATAAGTTATTGTTTTCTTATTTAGTTATTTAGTTACTTTTCCTATTGGGATAAAATACTCCAGCAAAATCAGTTTATGGAAGGACAAGTTTATTGAGATTCATTCACAGTTCAAGAATCCATTCCATCATGGTGGGAAAGGAATGGTAGCAGGAACGTGAGGCTGCTGGCCACACTGAGTCCATGCTCAGGAAGCAGAATGCAATGAACGATTATGCTGAGCTAAGTTTTCTCCTGTTTGTGTGGTGTAGGATATTTGCCCAGCAGCAGTGCCCCCAATTTTAGATTATGTCTTCTCCATTCAGTTAACAGAATCAGTTTACTTGTTACTTCCAATTTTTTATTAAGGAAATTTTCTAACATACTTGAAAGAATAGTATAATGTATCTTTACATATTTACCTGTAGGTTAAACTTAGTGGAATGCTATTGAATAGGCAGCTATCTTCTGTTTATCTCAGGCTCTTACTGTTTATCCCTGGCTGACCTGGTCTTGATTCACCTGCCTGAACACTCCAAATGCTGCATTACAAATAACACCTGGCTAAGTAGGCCTTTCTTAGTATACATTGTAGAAGTATATATTTTAAGAAAATATCAATATGATATATATGTAATGATGAAATTTAAACAAAATAAACCAAAAAATCTGGGCTGAGGTTGTAGGTCAATTGGTAAGAGTACTGGCCTAACATGCATGAAGCCCAGGGTTCAAGCCTCAATATCTCATGAGCTGAGTCTGTTGGTGCATACCTGTGATACCAGCATCTGGAGGTGGAGGCATAAAGTTCAAGGTTATTATTGGCTGTGTAGCAATGTGTATTGGCCAACTAGAGATACTCAAGATATTTTCTCAAGAATCAAACATAGGGCTGCTTGGTGAAGGTTTGCCTCACAAACATGAGGACTTCAGTTTGCTCCTCAGAACTCAATGTAAAAATGACAGGTGCAGTGGAACTGGAGACAGGATGGTTCCAGGAACTCACTGGCATGCCAGATTGACCTAATTGGTGATTTCTAGGCCCTTGAGAAACCCTGATTGAAGATGTCTGATATGACATCTGAGGTTGTCCTTTGACTTCCATATGAAACCATCCACACAACAAACATACACACACATGCAATAGTACAGACCCACAAAAAGTAAAGCAGACAAAATCCATGCTTTATTTTGATATGTTAATTATATTTTTAAATGATTACATGTTTATTCTAACACAATTTTTTTATTCACAGAATATTTTTACGAATCACACCCTTGATATAAATGTAAGGTGGCTTGCTGTGCTGTATTTTAAACATGGGATTGATCGTTACTGGAGACGTGTAGCACCGCAGTAAGTTCTCTTGGCCCCAAGTGTAACCCATTCCAAATTAAAGAAGACGGAGATGGTATCTGTGTGTGCACAAGAATGTGTCAAGTGTTTATTTGCATAAGTGCTAAATTGGGACAGCAGAGAAATGAGCATGATCTTTGTGTAAGGACGACATGGAGATATGCAAAGCATTTGATGTGTGAAAGAATACAAGTGTGTTAACTACTGAAGAAATGTATTTGCATAGTTCAACAACCACATCATTGTTTTCTACGTGGGTTTGTGTCTTTCCATGCATGCATACTTGTGTGTATTTTTGCCTGCCTTTCGTAATGTTCAGCTTCTGAGGATCAAACTGAGTGGCAGAATCCTCTTGAAGAAGTAAGATGTTTTGATTTTTGAAAGGGAAATCCCATATTATGTCTGCATTCAATGAATCTTCATTTCTGTGTTTTGCATTTTCTCTGGGAAGAATGGATGGATACCATACATTTACAGTTTCGCTAGATTAGGCTTTAACTGTAAGGTAAGGGTAAAGTGAGAAGATTCATTTTAAGAATTAATTAACACATAATGTAGTTTATAGACAGGCAGTACAGTCAAGTCTGGAATTTTGTTCGAAAATAGATTTTGCTGAATATATAACATAAGCTGTTCTCTCCAGTAGGTGGCACTAAAACTCTATAGGTTTTCATTTGGATAAGTAATTTAAATTGTTTTATTCTGAGTATTTCAAAGCCTTCCCTTGAACAGTATCAGAAAGAACTGGAGTATTTTTAGGCCAAACTTTAGTATGAAGCTAACCCTTTTTTATTTCAGAAATAATTGATGGTTTGGATGAGAAATGAAGCAATTAATGATGAGAAATTATATGCTTGTTTGTTTGCATTTTGGGACAGGGTTTTGCTAAATAGCTGTGGCTAGCCTAGAACTTGCTGCATAGACCAGGCTGACCTGGAACTTAGAGCTAAATTCTTGCTTGTCTCTTTTGAATTCTTGGGTTACAGTCACGTGCCACTATGCCTGGCTAAACTAGTCTACATCAAAACAGTTAAGGAAGGAATCATAGTATTAAATAGTCATGTTGCCATGTAGTGTAGAGATAGAAGTGGGCCTGGAGATGAATACACTTACAAAGGTCGCAAGGTTGGCAGGCTAGGAATTGATTTTAGCTGCAGAGTTGAAGCACTTAAAAGTTTGTGTTTTTGCTGTTAGTTACAGTTCTTATTCTGACCATTATTTTCATAGGATGAGAATCAACTAAAGCTTATATGTTATTTTCATACATCATTCAGTTTAACTGGGCCATAATTAGATGCTGTCAGTTTCTGTTTGAGATAAAGGTTGAATTTAAGTGCAGATTTATTTTGAAGATTTGCTATAAGGATTGATTGTGTGCACAGTGCATCTGTGAAGTAGGCATAGAGCCGTATGGTCTTTCCTCCATTGCAGGACCCGGTGCCTTCTTACACAGCAAACACTTTGGTTTCCCTTTTCTAAGTTTAAATTTTTCCAAAATTAAATTTACATGCTGTTGTTCCTATTTTTTAAAGACTTTATCAAACTGAGGGTTACTGCCAAACTCCATCAAGTGCTGGGATTATTGTAGACCTGTGCCACTGTGACTATATTGTGTACTTTGTGAATAGAGCTGCTGTGGGTGCCCCTGGTTGGTGACACCAGCCTTTTCGTCTTTCCTTTAATTGATGCTTTTTTTCCTTTTAAATAAGATTTGACTTACATTTTGTTTTTTGGAATTAATTTAATGTTCTTTTACTAGCTTGATGAGATGGAAGTTTAGATAAATTTATTTTCAGTTGTTTTAAAAAAATAATTCTTAATCTAAATATCTAAAACACAAGATGCTCCAAAATCTGAAACTTTTGATTGCTGCCATGATACCACAAGAAGGAAATTCTACAAACCGACCTCATGTTAGAAATTTCAGTTATTGTGTAAGTGTGCTAAAAATATTATCCAAAGTTACCTTTAGATCATGTGTATTAAATGTGCATTAAACATGAATGTTTTTCATGTTGGACTTGGGTTCTATCTTGGAGATATCTTATGTATATGGAACTACCCCATAATCTGAAAGAAATAATCTGAAATATGAAATTTATTTCTGAAGCATTTTGAACATGACACTAACCTGTGTAGACATTTAGAACACTAAGACTTTTCATGTAATCATGACTTCAGTTCACTTGCAAAAATCTAGAAATATAGTCTTCTTTTTATTTCTTTCATTTTGTTTACTGATTGGTTGATGGGAGGTAAATACTGATGTGTTCCCCCCCTCCCCCAACTATACCCTAGCTCTTTATTAGCATTTTAAACAGGGCATGGTGGTCAGCCTGGTCTGAAGAGTGAAACCCTGTCTCAGATCAAATAGAATGTTTTAAATTTTGCTTGAATCTCTTATCTTTTTTATAAGAAAGCTTTTTAGTATACCACAAGGGGCACAGCAGGCATGGCAGTAACAGGATTGCCAATTGCAATCACTTTTCAGACCTGGAGCTATAGGTTAATCAGCAGCATTTTGTCTAATTTTTAAACATGGAGATTTTTAGTAATTTTTTTTTTTTTTTGGTTTTTCAAGACAGGGTTTCTCTGTATAGCCCTGGCTATCCTGGAACTCACTCTGTAGACCAGGCTGGCCTCGAACTCAGAAATCCACCTGCCTCTGCCTCCCAAGTGCTGGGATTAAAGGCGTGCGCCACCACTGCCCGGCTAGTAATTTTTTTATTATTGATTTTTTTAAAAAATATTTTCTTATTTTACCAAAATACTGTAAGATGGATAATTAATGACTTACCAGCATTTGAAAATTGTGTTTTGCAGTTGGGGAGTCTAGTGTTTTGGTATGTCAGCTATCTAAATGTAAATTATACTGCTTACGACTTCTGTATCTATTGACTTTTTCCACATTTTCTGAAAAGTTTGCCTAACTCCAAATGTCATGTACATGCCTACTCTTTCTCTGTAGACTTTTCTTTCTGTGTATTGAGGTTGTCATAGGTATTCAAGGTTGCTCTATTATGAAAATTTCTTCCTTTAGTGTTAGTAATGAGTTTGGACTTAAAGTCTAGTTTGTCTGATATTGATAGAGCCCCAGCAGTTACTATTTGCTTGTTATTTATATCTTTTTCATTATTTGTTTCATTTACAGTTATTTTTTAAAAAATAGCAATTAGCTGTTTTTTTATTTTAAAATGCGTGTTTTGTGAGTGCGTGTTTTGTGTGCGTGTGTGTGTTTGTGTGTGTGTACCTGTATATGTGGGGAGGTGCCTGGGAAGGCATGGGATCCACTGGAGCTAGAGTTACAGGCAGTTGTGAGCTAT
This sequence comes from Mastomys natalensis, assembly GCA_021653895.1. Classification (NCBI taxonomy): domain Eukaryota; kingdom Metazoa; phylum Chordata; class Mammalia; order Rodentia; family Muridae; genus Mastomys; species Mastomys natalensis. The sequence goes on along the minus strand of JAJTUV010000781.1, from coordinate 166,155 downwards.
CTGATGTGTATGCTGAGAATCAATCGCATGTCCTCTACAAGTGTAGCACTTAACTCTTAATCACTGAAACATCTCTGTAGCCTGTGGGTTTTGCTTTTATCGAACATGGCACATGTTTCTATTTTGGTATTGTGCCCATTACATTTAGTTTAAGTACTGAATGTTTGGGATCAAGTCTGCTGCCCACTCATTCTCTTTTAGAGGTAGTGCTGAATGTTGGTATTGTGTACACAGATGCCTGTTATAGTTTTAAATCTATTTTTATTTACTTTTTGCTTTATTATTTATTTTCGATTTTTATTTCTTGAGACAGGGTCTTAGGGTGTAGCACTGGTGATCCTGAAGCTTACTGTGTAGATCAGGTTGGCTAGATTTACCTATCTGTTCACTGAGTGCTGAGATTAAAGGTGTGAGCCATCATGCATGGTTTGTTTTGGTTTTTAAAGACAGAGTCTTTTATAACCACACTGTATATCTGAGACTGGCTGTGAAATTCTGATCTTTTGCCTCCACCTCTCAAGTGCTAGAATTACACTGTGCTCTACAGCACATAGCCTGGCACTCATATTTTTTGTTTTGTTTCCAGTCTTCATTTCCCATTTATCCTTGAGTCTGACTTGAGATTATTCAAGGATTTAAAAAAAAAAAAGCATATTAGTTCACTTGTTCTCTTTGAAAGCTTGTTTAGCACAACTTTATAGTTCAGGTGAATACATTGCACCCGTCATGTATTAGAGCATACCCATGTGTTAGCACACTATTTTTTTTTTTTTAACCTAATGTAAGAACCTATTCTTATGGGTACCTTAGTTCCCTACATATTTTCCACTAACTCACTCTATCTATCTATCTATCTATCTATCTATCTATCTATCTATCTATCTATCTGTCATCTATTGTGTGTGTGTCTGTGAGCACATTCTGTGGCACATGTATGCAAGTCAGATGACAACTTGGAGTTGGTTCTTCTACCATGTGAGTGTTAGGAATTGAGCTTAGGCTGTCATGGTTAGATAGACAAGTGTGCGTCTGTCTGTCTATTAATTTATGGTAGGGTCTCGTGTGTAAGCCAGATTGGTCTTGAACTCCTTGTCCTCCTGTTTCTGGTTCTTTAGTTGTTATCAGTGGATGATCAGTCAGAACTACCTGTTTTCCTTATCATGCTTTAATCTTTGTATTTCCACTGATTTACTATTCATTTTAGGATTTCTCTTTGATACTTAAAAAAAAAAAAAAAACAGATTCTGATTGTCCAGTGAAATTCTCCACCTCATACATACTTAAAAAACAGTTAATTTTAAGTGTGGTTTTGGTGACTATAGTGCCTGTGTGGTTTTGGTGACTATAGTGCCTGTGTGGTTTTGGTGACTATAGTGCCTGTTTGTGTTTTGGATGTAGTCATGTTTAGTTTAGTTTTGGGGGTATGCTTAAGTTTTAATTGGATGGTAACATAGTATAATTACAGTTGGAGAGGCTTTAATTTCTGTTATCTTTCATGAGAAAGAATTTAGGTAAGCAGACAGAATATTCCTTTAACCTTGATGTAGCTAAGGGTGTTTTTGTTGTTTTGGTTTTTTTTTGGTTTACTGTTTGTTTCAAGTTAGAGCCTTCCTGGGGTTTCAACTATAAGCTTTGAGTGTTTGTCTACTGAGATACTGCTTTCTGTCGAACTTGAGTTATTTGCCTTTCTGGTGCTGCAAGGCCTGTTGAAATCTCTCTTTTGCACCATAGTCTCTTGGCTGCTGTTCAGCTTTCCCCCACCCCCCTTCCTGGCTCGGTACCAAAGGGAGGATATATTGGTATCCAGTGCCATCTTTTCTTGCTGAGTCCAAGTTCCTCTGCCCTGACTGTCTGTTTTGTTTTGGGCTTGTTTTTCCTCTGGCTGCCATGCCACAAACTGAATGCTTACAGATAACTCAGGTTTATTCTCTTTCAGATTAGATAGCTAAAAATCCAAAAGCAAAAAGTTTGTACCCCTTGAAGGCCCATAGGATTAGTCATTGATCGTTTCTGGTTGTGGCCAGCATTATTAGGTGTTTCTTGGCTGAATGATTCGAATCTTTGCCCCTATTGTCATATGATCTATGCCAAGTTATTCTGTTTCTCTGTTTACATTTTCTTCTTAGAAGGGCACCAGGCCAGGCATAGAGGTGCAGGATTGTAATCCTAGCACTTGGGAGATTGACATGGGATTTATGTTCAAGGCCTTCTGGGCTTCATAGCAAGTTTCAGGTCAGCCTATCCTGTATATCAAGACCCTGTGTCAAAACAAAACAAAGCAACAAAAAGGAAAAATTCCAGTATTAAAATAGAGCCCATCAACGCAGAATGATTTTTGTCTAAATGTGATTTAATTTACAAAGAACTGTAATATTTCCAAATGAATTTGTGCTTAAAGATTTGGGTTATAGGAAGGACTTAAATATTTAATTTTGAGATATAATTTAGTTTGTAACATATGCTTTGCTTTTAAAAACTACTTTATTTAAAATTTAATTTATTAGTGTGTGTACATGCCTGATGTGAGGGTATGCATATGTATGACCTGCATGTGGAGGTCAGAGGACAGTATTGTGCAGTTATTTATTCTCTCCTCCTACCTTTATGTGGATTCTGAAGAACCAAACTCTTTTTAAGGCTTTAAGTAAAACTCTCTTTTACTCACAGAGGCATCTTGTTGGCCCTAAAAGTCGTGTGTGTGTGTGTGTGTGTGTGTGTGTGTGTGTGTGTGTGTATGTATGTATATATACACATATATAGTTAAGATTTATAGAATAATTTGTCTCATACTAGATACACTATCATAGGCAGAATGAAAAACATTAAAATGATTAAAATTTAATTTAAAAAGATAATACCAAAGCTAGGCATAGTGGTAGTATATATCTGTTATAACTTGGGAGACTTAGGCAGAAGGATTTTGAATCGGAGGACAGTTGGCCCACGTGATAAGTCCCAATCTCAAAAACAGAAGAGGAAAAAATATAAAAATGTCAAAGTACTGAACCAGTTTAACATTCAACATAAATAAAATCCATAGTAACTTCTTTGTTTAACTCAATATTTTCTTTCTTTGTATTTAGTAAGATTTTTTAGTATTGTGTTTATCCTTTCCAAAGATGTAAAATGAAGGACAAAGTTAATTAATTAATCAATTTTTTGATACAGGGTCTCACTATATAGGTTTGGCTAGGCAGGAACTCATTACATAGATCAATCTAGACTCAAATGCAGAAGTCTGTTTGCTTATGCTTCCAGAGTAGTAGGATTAAAGGTATTCACTCTGATACTCAGCTAACTTGCTTTTATAGGTTTGTTGTGGTTGCTGCTTATGTTTGTTTGTTTTACTCTGTGTGTGTGTGTGTATGTGTACACACTTATGTGCTGGTACATGAGTGCCAGTTGGAGATCAGAGAATAATTTGTAATACTTCTTTCCTTTTATCTGTGAGTCTGTGTCATCAATCTTGACTGCAAGTACTTTTTCCTGTTGCCTTATCTCACCATCGATTTAAATTCACTTAAAAATTTTCTAACAACCATTCTTTGATTTGGAATCTCTACTAGTAAATTTAAAATTTTATTTATTTTATATGTATGGGTGTTTTGCCTGCCTGTATGTATATCTGTGTACCACGTATGTTCTTGGTGCCTGCAGAGGCCAGAAGGTGTCACACCTCATGTAACTGGATTACAGATGCCTAGGAGCTATTGTGTGGGTTGTGGGAATTGAACCTGGTTCTGTGGAAAAGCAGCCAGTGCTTTAACCACTGAATCATCTCTGCAGTTCCTACATGTAAAATTTATAGCAGAGCTATAAAAGAAACTAGAAGTCTGTATCTATTGGTTTTGGTAGACAACTGTTTGTACATTCATAAAGGTGAACATCGACACACTGCATTATTACTCTGGATTTATCTTATTTTCTATAGATTACTTATTGTATTTTCTGATTATTCATTTGTGAAGGAGCTTTAGGCTTGATGTGTGCCAGCATTTAAGTAATGACAATGATTCTACTTAAAGATAAGCAGACAATCATGCATTTAAAGGTGTTTTATTGTTAAAATTCATAGCAGTTCTTGACTTACTTGCTACTGTGTGGCATTCTCTTGCATAATAATTTCACTTTTTTACAGTGCTCTTTCAGAAGAGGAAAAGTCAACATTGCGTGCAGGGCTCATCACCAACTTTAATGAACCAATAAACCAGGTCAGTGACAAAATAGAAAAAAACGAAAGCTGAGTGGAGAGTTTGAGGCCATTCTGAGTTACATGTTAGGTCCACTGCCTCTACCAAAAAAATCCAAGAAAGACTTAAAAAAAAAGAAGAAGAGTCTAACTGATGTCTAGTCTAACTAATTGATAGCTCTTAGGGTCTATGGACTACATTTTGAGGACCACTGCATTAAGTAGTTTAGTATAGTTTTAATAATATTTGTTCAGCATAGTTAACTCCTGAGAGGTAATATCAAAACGTGAGTGTATTATTTATCCTTTGCCTTGATTTCATAGTTATTCCCCATGATTTCTTTCTTCTCTCTTTAGATTGCAACCCAGATTGCAGTACTGATTGCAAAAGTTGCTCGGTTAGACTGTCCTAGACAGTGGCCTGAGCTTATTCCCACTCTTGTAGAGTCTGTTAAAGTTCAAGATGATCTTCGACAGCACAGAGCACTGCTTACCTTCTACCATGTCACCAAGACACTGGCATCTAAACGCCTGGCTGCTGACAGAAAGCTATTTTATGATGTAAGTATTTAACATAATTCCATTTGGTTAAGAAAATAATGATACTTGTATAAAAATGGCTCATTTTTCTTGTATTAATATTTTTGGAAAGGTTTTGAAATCTTTCTAATCTAAACTGCAGTGATACACATGAAAAGCTCATTTAGGTGTCAGTGAGGATGCTTGTGTAAGGAAACACTTTGAAAGCAAAGAATTTGGTTTGAGATTGTCAGTGTAGCTGAGATGTGCTAACAGATCTCTTCAGGAAAGCCATGGGAAGGGGGATGATTAGCAGGTTCAGTATTGAAATTAGGAAGTAGGATTGCCATGTTTAGATAGTTGATGGGTGTAAAATAGAGGTACAACTGAAAGATTATATTAGTTACCTTTTTCCTATTGATGATGCTCAACAGAAACAACGTAATGGGAGGAGTTTATTTTGGCTCCTGGTTTCAGTCTATCATGGCAGGGAAGGCAGAGTTGATGCTGGCAGGCATATGTGGTAGAGGCTTTTCAAATCTTAGTGGATCAGGAAGGTTAGAACTCAGACTAGTTCACTCTACTAATTTTACTAGTGTGGCCACAGTCCCTAAAGTTCCAAAACCTTACAAAATAGTACCACTAGCTATAAATCAAGTTTTTGTCTTTTTTTTTAATTTAAATATTTTTTATGTGCATCGGTGTTTTGCCTGTATGTATGTTTGTGTGAAGATTTTACACCTGGAACTGGAGTTACAGGCAGTTATGAGCTGCTATGTGGGTGCTAGGAATTGAACGTGGGTGCTCTGGGAGATCAGTCAGTGCTCATAACTGCTGGGACATGTCTCTAGCCCCCAGTTTTTAATTTTTGTTTTAAGACAGGGTTTCTAATGGTCCAGGCTGGCCTCAAACTTGCTATGTAGCTGAGGAAGACTGAATTACTGATCTTCGTTACCTGCCACACCCAGCAAGTTTAGACCGTTGACAGACCCAAGCCCATTCAGCACATTCCATCCAAACTGTATCAGGGATGGCAGTCTTTTACCAGCTCTTACTTTCTCTACTTTTCCTGGTGTGACTTTAGATCTGGCTATTTTTGACCTTTGAAAATAGCAATTTCATATTGCTTATGATGACATTTTGGACTGTACCATGTAAAACTGCTGAATTTGAAGGTGTGTGTTTGTGTATGTGTGTTCTTGCTCACATTTGGTAGTAATGAAAAGTGTGCATAATTAGAAAGTTTATGATAGGACTCAGAAAACTAAGGTATCTATCTATAGGATGTTATTTGTTTTGTGCAGTTCTCTTTCCTTCCTTTACTGTATCCTGTTGCTCAGGCTTTCCCAGTGATCGGTCTTTCTCCTGCAAATTTGGATGGTTTCTTCTGCTTCTTCATTTAGTGTGTGGTCTTAAGCAGCCTTTTCCAGGCTTTCTTTCTTCTGACAGTTCCTCATGTTTAAGCTCCTATGTAGAGGTATATGCACATGTATCTATGCTTTCTTTCCTCCTCCTTTTGATTTTAAAATAAAGGATATTCTGGCACAGCGACAGCCAGAACACCTGACAAATTCTAAGCCCTGCGAGATGCTTTACTTCTAAAGGAGACACCTAGCTCTACATGGGGAGAAATAGTCGAAGAGCTGGCAGTGTGCGGAAGACAGTTTAACTGGGGGGGGGGGGGGGGGGACACAGAAAAGAGTTCTAGAAGAGATTCCTTGTAAAGCTTCTGATTTCTCACAAAACGCTAGCTAACTTGGTGTCGCTGGTGCACAGTGTAGTGCCTCATGTTTGAGGATAGTTTAGGGAAATGGGGAGAAGAGAAACATGTATTTTTGGGCTATCTTTCATGTTCAACACAGTTTTTGACAGATGCAGTGATGTATATATAGTGCCAGCTACATTTTGACTAAGGGCAAAGAGTCAGTTGACCAGGAGTTGTAGACTATTAAAGTGAAGAAGGAACAACAAGAAATGCACATTAGTTTTCAGTCTCTGGGTAACAGGTGACAAGGTTTCAGAGCCAGTCTTTAGAGATCCTTCCTCTTGAGGGTGTAGCTCACAAATCTTGGGTCATGGCATTTTTCTTCTTCTTTTTTCCCTCCCCGTCTGTTTTTACTTGTTCCTCCTCGTCCCTTTCCCTTCCAGAACAGCCCAGACTGGCTTCAGATGGCTAAGGGTGACCCTGCACTCCTGTCCTTGTCCCTGCTTTCCAATTCTGTGCTGTATTTGTGTGTGCTAGGATTATATTCATGTCCCACCATGCTTGTCTTTCTAGATAGTAATTCTTACATACTTACATAAAGTGTAAGCTAGAATTACACTTTATTTTCTTTACTTTTAACTTTTATTGGTTTAAATATCCTGTCTTACTCCCAGCAATGGGCAAAGAGACACCTTGTTGGTGGTCTTGTTCTTATATCAGTCAGGGGCAGAGCAGATGGCAGTCCTTTGTTCATCCTAGCTTGATGTCTGGCTTGGTGGCCCTAGCTGTTTTATGCCAAGGACTCATAAAAATCAAATCGAGTCAGTCAAATCAAAGGCAACTCAGAAAGAGGACAACTGACAGAGACCTGCGGACCACTATGCCACCCACAGACCTACCCTCCAGTGAATGGCACAGGCAGGCCATAGACATCTACTTGCCGACATGCCACACAGCAGCATGGATGGAGGATGCCATCCAGGTACCTGCCAGCTGTGTGGCCAGCCTGTCCTGGGAGTCACCACAATGTGCAAGTATGTGGTGGACAGATGGGGGAGGAAGAGAAATGGAGTAGTCTGAGCGTAACGAAGAGAGATGGAATTGGAGTCTCCTCAGGAGAGGAGAGGAGGAGCCTATTGTGAATTGCCAATCCTGCCACCTGGGTCATGGTGAAGTCAAGCCTCTGCCCTAGCTCTCACTGAGGGCCATGTCTGAATCTGTGACATGAAGCAGCAGTGGTCAGTGTTGATGTCTATGACTCATATTACCACTAGAGAACTTGAGGATGTCCCTTGTTGGGGCAGCCACTGGGACCACCTGAGTGTCTAGGGACTGTGCAGAACTGGTCCTGTCTCTTAGTGGATGATTCTCTCCGAAGGGCTGGCCCAATCACTCACTGTTGGCAGCACTTGGAAAGCAGGCCCTGTGCCTTGCCCAGGCAGCACAGTAGAGCTGGCCCTGAAGGCGGGGTGTGTGTGTGTGTTTGTGTTTGTGTGTGTTTGTGTGCTGGCCTTGAGGGTGTGAGTGTAGGAGAGATGACTCCAACCACTTGTCTGCTATTGAATGGCATGGGAACAGAGGTGATTCCTCCCTCCTCGCCCCCACCTCTGACAATCAGGAAAATTGCTCACAGGGTTGGTGAGCTCTGGAGAACTAGCTCTGCCCCTCAGCAGCTGCAGCACTCCGGAGAGCAGGCCCTGAATCTTGCCTAGACAGCACAGTAGAACTGACCCTAGTGGTTGGGGAGCAGGTTAGCCAGCCCCAAGGATGAGAGCTCAGGAGAGCTGGCCCTGCCACTTGTCTTCTGTGAGATGCCATGGGTGTGGGGGTGCTGCGTCCACCCCTCATCACTTGCAATAGTTGGGAAAGCTGGCCCTGAGGGCATGAGAGCAGGAGAGCTAGCCCTGCCTTCTCACTGACTTTAGCACTTGGGAGAACAGGTCCTGCACCTTACCTGGGCAGCACAGTGGAGCTGGCCCTAATGGCAAACACATGGGTGAGTTGGCACTGAGGGTGTGAGCACTGGAGAGCTGGCCCAGCCCAACACAGTCCTGCTGCTCCAAAGCTGCAGGATCTCTGTGGCACAGGACAACAATAGGATAACTGGGAGGAATTCTGGCAAGATTCATGGTGTCACAGAAGCCAGAGGTCCTGAATCAGACCAGACTCATTATAACAGACATTTGCAAGTGAAAGATGTGTGAACAAAGAGATATACTGTGGGACACACTGTGACATACTACAGCTTCCATGATGTGATGTTTTCTATACTTTCTCTCTCTCTCTCTCTCTCTCTCTCTCTCTCTCTCTCTCTCTCTCTCTCTCTCTTCTGTGTGTGTGTGTGTGGTGTTTTATTTTGGCAGGGGGGTGGGGTGGGGAGGTTGCAAGGGCCAAGGGCATGTATGAAGGGACAGGGAGATAAGTGGGACTGGGGTGCATGATGTGATAAAAAGTTAAAAAATGTTGCTGTCTTATCTAAGAACGTTGAGTAAAAAAATCCTTTTTGATAATCATGGGATTACTTTGCTGTTCTTTATCATGTTAGCTTGATTTCTGTTGTTTTATTTTAAAACTGTTTTTAAAAGTTTATTTTCAATGTCTGTGTATAGATGTTTTGCCTACATATATGTATGTGCACCATATGTGTTCCTGATGCCCTTGGAAGTCAGAATTGAGCATTAAATCTCCTGGAACTATAGTTAACAGATGGTTGTGAACCACCATGTGGGTTCTGGAAATTGAACCTTGGTCCTCTTCAAGAACATGTTTGCATAATTGCTGAACCATCTGTCTTACCCAGATTTTTCTTTCTTGATGTAGCCTTGGTTGGTCTGGACCTTACTATGTAGATAGGGATGGCCTCAAATTCCCAGAGAACCACCTGTCTCCGCCTCCCAAGTGCTGAGATTAAAAGCTGCACCAACCACTCCCAGTTGTTTGCTCTATTTCTATGAGTCAGGATTAAAGAAATGATCTACTTTGTCTTTCAATGCCAGATTTGTAGAACATTCTGGGTTATACCTAATCTTTATGATTACTCAGCAAAAAAGTATGAATTACTTGGGCTCTTAAGAGGTAGTATAGTCAGTCTTCTTACTTGTTGATTTGGTTCTCAGGTATTTGTTTTAGCCTAGTAGTCTCTTCAGTGTTATGGTTGACTTTGTTATAGTGTTGTTTCAGCTCCTTTCCCTGTCTTCTGCAATGCAGGTCCGCCTAACATCTGATGCTAAACTTGGTGGACCGTTGACCACATTGTGCTGAATGTTCACTTAACTTTCTCAGATCACTGAGGTGCTACTTTTATTGCTGCAGTTCTGCTATCTAGCCTAGAAAACTGCACATAGTGGTTGGTGCTTAATTGTTAAATGAACAATCAGGCTGAGTATGTAGTACAGTGATTGAGTGCTTACTTGCCTAGGAAGAGCACAAGAGTCTGGATTCAGTTCCTAGCACTGCAGAAACAAAGCATCCCCCACCCCCCAAAAAACAACAAAAACAATGGAAGAAGAGTCCTGTTCTTAGAAATTACAGTATTTAAGCTGGGCATGGTGGCACATGCCTTTAATCTCAGCACCCTTGAGAGGCAGAGGCAGGTGGATCTCTGTGAGTTTGGGGCCAAACTGATATCCTTTCCAGGTGCATGCCAGCTAAGTCAGGTAATAAAACCTTGTTTTCAAAAAATAAACAAAAAAAAAGTATAAAGCAAAATTTCATGGAAACAGGTTATTTTTAGATTACATAGAGCTAAAAATATCTAGGCGAAAATTGATTAGCACTTCTCATTGTGAACTGGATTAGCTGAGCTTGGAAACCCCAGTGTGTGTGTGTTCGTGTGTTCGCGTGTTCTCGTGTTCGCATGCGCGCACTATGCTAGGGTGGGATCTGGTCTTTAGGATTGAGGTACAAATAGCTGTTTAGTTGCTTCTAGCTGTGTGGGAAGACTGCAGCCTTTTGTTGCTTAAGCTGCTCCTACTATTTTGGCATGAGAGCAGGGGCTCATTGACTTTAGTACTTGGGAGAACAGGCCCTGCACCTTACCTGGGCAGCACAGTGGAGCTGGCTCTAATGGCAAACACATGGGTGAGCTGGCACTGAGGGTGTGAGTGCAGGAGAGCTGGCCCAGCCCAACACAGGCTGCAACACTGTCTGTCCATCCAGCTATCAAAATGTGTTCTTTAATGTGTCACATCTGAGGAAAGTGGAAAAAAAAAGACTTAATATTCCTGTCTTATCTGATTATTCTCCAGTTCTTCTTAAAGATATTTTTACACACCATTTCTTTGAGCCAGGAGGTGAGCTCTATCTCTAAAATCTTTTAATTAATTTAGAAGAGTGTCATTCCCTTCTGTTCTGTTCTTGTTGGTTGTCTGCCATGTTGTGTGCCTGGCTTCTGTGCTTATCGACTGCTTCTTGCTGATTAGTTTCAGGAAAGTGTTTTGGTTTCTATAGTTGGTTGCATGGTTATATGTTCCATGGCTTTAATATTTTATTGCTAACGTTTCCTAGTGGGAATTGTGAGGACAGTGGAGCTTAGTATCTAAGAATACTTGAAAGGGTAAGACAAGTTAAACTTACTTTAATGGCTAGCTTTGTATATTGGAAGGAGTTAAGTGTGTGCTTCTCAGCTGAAGCCACCAAGTTGTCAGTTGGTGACACTCTATCTTCTGGTTAGAAATAGAAATTCCATCACTTAAGGTTTTAGAGAACCAGTTCTCAGGAGTGTTTATCACTTAGCTTATTTGTGTAGTGTCTTAATGAACATGCTTCCCCTGCCATGTTTTTTTAGAAGAAAATGTAGAAAAAATATTTGTGTTCCTTTTACTTGGTTTACTTCATTACTTTGTCTTTTCCATCTGAGCCCTTTTATAAGCAGACATCAGTTGATGGCTTCTGGAGCAAATGAAGGTTATATTGTTTGTGTATATATGACAGTGGTTTCTTTAAATTTGTCTTCCCTTTTTTTGCAGTAGGACTAAACAGTTGTTGAAGTAGCTGGAATACTTGTTAAAGATAGTCACAGTAAAACTGACTCTTAGAGGGGTCTAGCAGAGGAGGGTTTGCAGGTGGGAAGAGAGGTCGGGTATGGTACTGAATGTAAGAAAACCGGGAGTTCTAGTCAAGGAGTCAGAAGGAGGGTGTGGGATGTCACTAAGAGGAAACAGCCAGGGTGAGGGACAGCTTCTGTTTAAATTGACCTAACAGGATTCTGCTTCTGAAGGCAGCCAGTGTGGGGGTTGAGGTAGGGAACCTAAACAGATACTGAGAATGATGAAGATGTCTATGGGAGGGAATCTTGTCTGACTGTACCATTCTCAGAAGAGTTTTCTTAAACTGTACATGCAGAGGCAGACCAGGAAGTCTAAATGTCTGCACCTAATTAGGAAAGGGATTTAGGAGAGGTGGAGTAAAGTTTAATCAAGGAGAAGCTGTGTGTAAAAGGGTGATATGATTACTTCTGCATTGTAATCATTTGTCTGTGTAACAGTGGTTTGCAGGTTAGATAAACATTCTTACATTGGAGCCTTAGTGCATTTCTGATGTCTTTACTCAGGTACTTTGCTGAATATCTGGACTAGGAAACAAAGAATATTAATTAAGAAAAATATTTTCATACTGTTTGTTTCTATTCAGAGTGATATACTGCCCTCATTCAGAAACACTGTAAGCCAGATATGTCAGCTACATACTTCTCTTATTAAGATAATAAGAGCATTGATTAAAATAAGGGTACTTCTTAGGATCAGAAAAGGTGAAAAATACAAAGAACAAGACAAAATGCAAACAAAGAAGAATTAATAGATTAAGACCTTTGTCATTAGTAATCTATATCTTTTTTTTTTTTTATTTTATGTATATGAGTCCTCCCAGCATGTACACCTGAATGCCAGAACAGGGCATCAGAACCCCTTATAGATGGCTGTGAGCCACCAAGTGGTTGCTGGGAATTGAACTCAAGACCTCTGGAAGAGCAGCCAGTGCTCTGCAGCCAGTGCTCTTAACCATCTCTCTATCATCATATCTATATCTTTGAGATAGTATCTCCCTGTGCTTTGAGATAGTATCTCTCTGTGTTGCCCAGACTAGCTTGGAACTCAGGATTTTCCAATCTTAGCTTCCCAGTTACTTAGGATTATGAGTGCACTCAATTTTACCCACTGTTTTACACACACACACACACACACACACACACACACACACACACACACACATACTCTCTCTCTCTCTCTCTCTCTCTCTCTCTCTCTCTCACTCACACTCTTGTTTTTGGTCTCCTGAAGACACAGTTTTGTGTAGCCAAGGGTGGCCTTGAACAACTGATTCTCCAGCCTTTACCTTTCTAGTATTACAGGTGTATTTCATCCTACACATTTAATATCTGCTACTTTTTTTTCTTTTTTTTGAGGTAGAGTCTCTTCTGTAGCCTTGGCTGTCTTGTATATCAGGCTGGCTTTGAACTCACAGAGGTTCACATGCCAGTTGCTGGCATTAATGATGTCTGTCTCACTACACCTGAACAATAGTGTATTGCATTTTTATTATTGGATATTTGTACGTGATATTTGCAGACATGAGAGGACCACATTGTGTTATTGATTTTTCTCTTTTCCACTTTATGTGGGTTCTGGGGATCCAGCTTGCTGAGCCATCTTATAAAGTCTCTATTGATTTTTGAGACAGGGTCTCAGGTACCCAGGCCTCTTCAGACTTACTATGTAACTGAAACTGGATTTGAACTCTTGATCCTCTTTCCTCCTCCTCCAAGTTAGCCATTCTTTTTTTTTTAAGAATTATTTTTTTATTTTATGTATATGAGTACACTCTTATTATTATTGCTCTCTTCAGACACAGCAGAAGAGGGCATCAGATCCCATTACAGATGGTTGTGAGCCACCATGTGGTTGCTGGGAATTGAACTCAGGACCTCTAGAAGAACAGTCCATGCTCTTACCCACTGAGCCATCTCTCCAGCCCCCGTTTGATCACCTGAATTACCAGACTTTCTTACACATGTTTTTAGAGTCAGGTTTTACATGTAAAGGACTTTATGGAACAAGTAAAATCTTATTTTAATGACTTTGATTCTACCATGAAGAAAATGTTCCTTTTATCCTAATCTCTTTATTAGGGTACATTATTTAGAGATACTTTTGGTAGTTGTTGTTGTTTAGGGCGTGAGTGGAGAGGCTCTTATATTTAGGGTAATTTTCACTCTGTTTGCAGATAGTAGATTTTGGTAAAGTAAAATTCTCCTGTGTCTCTGTTAGGGTTTGTATTGCGGAGGAGAGATACCATGACTACAATAACTCTTACAGAGGAAAATCTTTAATTGAGACTGGCTTACAGGTCAGAGGTCAGGAGGCAGTGTATAGGCAGACAGGTTGCTGGATAAGGATCTGAGAGTTGTACATCTGGATTAGCAAGTAGTCGAGGAGGGAGTGTGGGGGTGGATAGAGGGAGACAGACACAGATACTGAGGGGTCTGAATTGAGCATTTGAAGCTTCAAAGCCCACTCCCAAGTGACACACTTCCTTCAACAAGGCCACACCTCCTAATGGTGCCACTCCCTGGTAACTAAGCATTTTATATGAGCCTAGGGGAGCCATTCCTATTCAAACAACCATATTATGGTACCAGAATTAATGCTTAAAATTTATAATAGTAAACATCATCTTGTTCTTTTGCTGCCATTCTTATGAAACACTTACTAGAAGTTTGACATGATTTTAAAATGTACTGGTTGTTCAGGGTGGCTGATTTTTCCTTAATATTTGCCTTCCTGAGGAGATGCCAGTTTCTATGTGGTTAACTCTGTTTTCAAGCTTAATCATATGTTAGTTTATTTATTAAGGACAGAGTTTTATTGTGTAGCTCAGTTTGATTTCAAATGTAAGATTCTCCTTCCTTAGTCTTGTGAGTACTGAAGTTACAAGTGCGTTTCAGTTTGCCTAGTTTATCTTGTTTTAAGTTGGGATTCTTTTGTTTGTTTTTGGGGATTTCAGTGTAGTCTATATAGGCTGGCCTGTGACCCTCTTGCCTCAGACTCCCTGATACTGACTGATGTAACAGGTGTAATGCCACCAAACCAGGCAGGAACAAAGGAATGCTTATCACCATTGTTTTTTTTTCTTCTTCATTTTTTAGTGAGTTTAGCATATGTAGTACTGGAAAGTACTGAGGTAAAGGTCCTGTGGCTATTTGAACTTATTTCAAATTATATTTGTACATTACTTTTCCTTTTGTTCTTGTTTTAAACTATCTCGGGTTGACCTTAAACTCTTAGCAGCCCTCTTGCCTCAGCCTCCCAAGTGCTGGGATTATAGTCATGTGCCACCACTGTGTCTGTGTATTATTTACATTGGAAAAATTGAGCAGAGCACTAATTTATGCTTCAGAGTGTCACATGAAGAAGAAGAGGCTTCCTAGACTCTCAGCATAGGGGTCCCCTATCAACCCATTAATGAATGCAAATGAAAAACAAAACTAAACACTAGCCTGTAAATATAGATACTCGTGAGATAAATATTGATATAAGAGACTATTTCTTTTTCTTTTGAAGCCTTATTTTATGTATGAGTGCACTGTTGCTGATACACCAGAAGAGGGCATCAGATCCCATTACACATAGTTGGGAGCAATCATGTGGTTGCTGGGAATCAAACTCAGGAACTGTAGGAGAACAGTCAGTGCTCTTGACTGCTGAGTCCCAAGAGACTAATTCTTTAGGAATGTGCCCCTGTGTGTATGTGTGTGTTTAAAGCAACCAGTATACACTATAACCATTACTGTGTATTGTAGTTAAAAATCTTTCAAGTATCATCATACTCTTTTAATTCTTTAAAATTTTCACTGAAGATAAAGTTTTCATTTTAAGGCCACAATGTATTGCTTTGTAGTTGTAATTTATTATTAAAGTGTGTAACATATACAGATTTGGTACATTTTCTTGCAGTTAGCTTCTGGAATTTACAATTTTGCCTGTTCTCTGTGGAACCATCATACGGACACGTTCCTGCAGCAGGTTTCTTCTGGCAATGAAGCTGCAGTTCTGAGTTCACTAGAGCGCACACTGCTATCGTTAAAAGGTACTGTTAAACTTAGTGTGTTCATCTTTGAAATGTATGCCTAGCACACTTGCCAAGTAGTTGCTCTGGACAGATTTCTTTCTCAGTTGCACTTGGGAAAGTGGGTTGATTTCTCTGTAAGACAAGAGCTAGAGATCGTTTTTGTTTTGTAAGAAATGTTAAAATATCAAATCCTTTTCAGTGGATGACTTGTGTCACTGTGGTTTCAGGCCCGTCCACACTTCTTTCATGCACCTCTACTGTGCCTTTCTCATTCTGAGCCCTACTGTTATCATTGTCCTGTTAGTGCTCCTGTCCTACCACTTGGTTGAATGGTGTCTTTCACGTTTGTGCCTCAGGCTTGCCCTAATTTATGAGAGGGCTGTAGGGATGCTACTTTGGCCCATGCTTTCCTATTCTGTGCTTGTAAGCATTCTTGTAGCATCATTGCCATCTTACTTCCGTGACCCGTTACTGAGCTTGTGAGTAAAGCTTGTTGTTCCTTCTGACCTACTCAATTGTCCTATTATCATCACCTCCACGCAGTCCTCTTCTTAACCCTGATGTGCTCAGCACTGTATCTTGGATTTTCATCATGCTGTCTTGGCGCAATCCTAGTGCATCACTTACATGAGCCATCTAGACTGTACACGCACAACTCCCAAACTGTGAGCCCAAATTGGTGAGATCTGTGGACAAAAGTGTGAGTGGTTTTAAAGAACTGCCCACATTTAAGAAGTTGAGTTGTAGACAGTTACATTCTGAGCTTTTTTTTTTTTTTTTTATCACAAGCAGACCTGGACCTGAGAATATAGGAAGCCCAGGCTGGTCTTGAACTCACAGAGATCTGATTTCCTCTGTTCCTGAGTTCTGGCATTAAGATGTACACTACCACACTCAGTCTAAATTTAATTTTAATATATAGTCTTTGGACTCATGATAATTCTATAGTAATATAGGTAGCAATGCTTATTTAATAAAGTGGCTTTAAATCTTTTTTTCAGCTGGGATGAGGCCCAACCTTAGTGTGTTGCCTGGTGTTCAAGAGGCCCTAGGTTTTACCCTCTTCTTCCAGATTGTCTTGTACTATCATCCTTGTTGTGGAATTGTGCTGTTTTAGATGTATTATACTATCGAATCCTTTAGTAACTATCAAGTTGGATATAGTAACTGCATTTTTCCACTAGGGAAGTGGATATAGAAAAACTGCCCTAAGCAATACAGTTATAAGTACTGGAGAAGGATTTAAACTTAGCTCTGACTCAAAAATCTATTACCTTAATTGTCATTGTGCACAATTACCATGTGGTGTTTATAGTTGAGCATTCTAGTCTATTCCAGATAGGGGAAGAATTTAGTTTTCCATTGGTTTTAGGAGAGACACTATGTTTTCACATAGCCTAAAGTTGAAATTTTTGGTTTTATCTTAAAATTTCTAAGGGTGAATTATCTTCAATTTCAAAATAAGTCATACTAGCACATACATATCTAGTGTAGCTACATGTAAGAACAAACATTGCTTGTTTTGATCAGAAGAACTAGGTTTTGTACTTACTCAGATGACTGTGGGTAACCTGTCTCTATCTACTAAGTGAGGAGACAAGTATCTTTAAGTTTGTTTGAGTTTTGTTATTAACATTCATTTTAATTATGATTGTAATAGAATAAAATATGAAAAAGTATGATTCAATGAAACTTTTTGCTTTTCAGTGCTGCGGAAGTTAACTGTGAATGGATTTGTGGAACCTCATAAAAATATGGAGGTGATGGTAAGCAACAGAAAGGACTTATGACCTTTGGGAAGAATTAGGTGTTTTTCTTTTTTTTTTTTTTTTCTTAATTTTTATTTTCAGCAAATCAAAAAAATTTAAAAAGCATTCAAACAGAATAAAATGAAAAGAAACAAACAAGCAAAATACCAAGGGTCAGATATACTTATACAAGAATTCTATAGAGCCTTCAAACAAGCAATACTTTTTGAGTTATGTTTAAAAAAATTCAGAACCACAATAAGCTCCTTCACAAAGCAAATAATATTGAAATAGTGACATCAAGTGTAAACCCAACAAAAATATATAAATGTCTTACTTTTTATCTGTCATTGATTTGGAACAGTGTTAGTTAAGTAGCCATCTAGGTTTTGTTGTGTTTTTTTTGTATGTTATAGTGAATTTTATAGTTGGCAGCTTTCAACATGTCACATTGGCTGTTATAGAGAGGAGACAAAGTTAGAGAAAGAAAGGGCCTAGGATATTTTTCAATTAATCAGGTACACTGACAGTGTTAATTTCAATTTCAGTTGAAGTCCTGTGAATTTGAATGCTTTAACAATATTAATTGGTGCATTCTAACAGTCAGTTATATCTTTGATATTTTAAAAGTGAGATATTTCTCTCTTCATATCAGTAATATATGATCTTTACAAGAAGTTTGTTGAATAAATACATGAGCAGTAGATATAGTTAATAGAAGGTGCTTGCTGGTAGAGGACACTGGAAATGGCAGGTGTCTTTTGAAATGTCAGATCTGGTTCCCAGTGACACACCTTTTCCAACAAGAGCACACCTAGTTGTTCACAGATAGTTCCAATAACTGGGAACCAAGTATTTAAACATAGAAGCCTTGGGATTATTCTCATTCAAACTATCACGGCCCACAAACAAACTGTGTGTGAGCAAACTTATGTAAAACCAGATAAGTTTTTGTCTTAGTTACTGTTCTATTGCTATGAAGAGACACCAGAATCAAGACTGCTTATAAAGAAAACATTTAATTGGGGCTTGTTTACGTGATCAAAGGGGTAGTCTGTGATCATTGCAGCAGGAAGCATGCATACATGCATGCAGGCAGGCAAGCATGGTGCCAGAGTAGCAGTAGCTGAGAACTTACATCTTAACTGACAGGTAGCAGTTGAGGGAGGGGTGCCTGGTTCTGGCATGTCCTTTTAAAACCTCTAGCCCATGCCCATTGGCACACTCCTCCAAGGCCATACCTCCTGATCCAAACAGTTCCACCAACTTGGAACCAACCATTGAAGCCATTTTCATTCAGACTATCAAAGTTGTAGTAGATATTCACTGATGATATACAGCCATCTATTTTTTTCTTCTGTGCAGAAATATATAGCTATGCAATTTCTACTTAAATACAAATTGGTTTTCATGGTGAGTTTAGCTCAGTTACGTGTTCTGTGGAGATTTTGTTTTGGTAGCTGTACAGAGTTGAGGGAAGTAGTGTGTTGAATTGGGCCTTGGGGTCTCCTAAAATATACTGAAGAGGTTAGCTATTATATTCTTGTTGAAGATTTGTTTATGATAGGAGTTGTTGCTGAGCATGATACACACCTGTAATGTCAATTTCTTGTTATGTTCTGACTGGAAGACTGCAAATTTGAGGCCAGATTGGATAACTTAACAAGACCATATCTCTAAATAAAAAGGGATGGGGATGTAACTTAGCCGTATGGCACTTGCCTAGCATGCGTAGCTAAGGCTCAAGTTTGCTGTGTTCATGATCCTTCTTCAGTCTCTACCATGGTGGGCTTCTAGGCATGTATGACCACATCTAGTTCTCTTAGATACTTTTATGAAAACTATGTGCTAGATGTTTTAGTATCCTTAACAAAAAGCACAAGGTTATGTTTATAACAGAATATTGAGACATTTTAAAATATATTCTTTTCTAGGGTTTTTTACATGGAATATTTGAACGTCTAAAACAGTTTCTGGAATGCAGTAAGTACTTCCTTTGCAGTTTTTTACTGTAGAACTACATTCATCACTATTTATCCATTATTCATTAATAGCTCTGATTAGTGAGGACTAATAGATTAGTGAATGACTCCTAACTCATCAATAGCTTCTACTTTGTACATGTAGATCTTTAGACAGTGATTTGTCTCAGTATCACATTTGGACAGTTTGAGTGAGGGCTTGGTAGGTGGCAGATCCTGTATGTGGCTAGAATTCATACTTAAGATTTGGTAAATAACTATTGAGGCTATATCAGAAGCTTAGTTTTGCCTCCATATACCCATCTTATCCTGAGTCCAGAGGAAACCCTTTTCTAAAATTCTGTATCATATGTTCATTCCTTCTTTTAACTAATACTGCTACCCTAGGCATGACAATTTTGTTTAAGATGTAATAAGTAAATACTATGTATTAAGTGCTACCTAGAGTCTTGTAGATTATCTCTTTTAGTCTTGTTTGTCTATCATTAGGATATTAATTTCCTTTAATTATACTTTATGTAATTTGTCCCACAAAGAAAATATGTTGGTGCTGTACTTTTATTGATGACCTGTTATCTTGTCCCTTCCATATATATGATTGTGAGCATCTTTGGTCAGGATGCACTTTTGCTTTCTGTGTGTGCGTGTGCATTCATTTGAGCAAACGCACACATGCAATGAGTCTATTAAAATCCTTGCTGTCTGAATCTTAATCTCATTTGTAGAGGTTGTTGATTACTTTATGCCTGTCGTTTTTAATTCAGCAAATACTTAATTGAACCTGTTGCCAGGCATTTTCTTGTATCATATAGTGAATTTTTAAAAACAGGTTACTTTGCTCTGGTCGTCAACAATAGGTGAGTAGAAGTTAGATGAATGAGATAAATGTCAAGGCAGATTGAGGGAAAGGAATTGATGGACAGACAGCTGGACATT
This sequence comes from Mastomys natalensis, assembly GCA_021653895.1. Classification (NCBI taxonomy): domain Eukaryota; kingdom Metazoa; phylum Chordata; class Mammalia; order Rodentia; family Muridae; genus Mastomys; species Mastomys natalensis. The sequence goes on along the minus strand of JAJTUV010000781.1, from coordinate 146,010 downwards.
ATTCTGAACGTGCTAAATTAAGCTGAGGAGTTTTTAGAAGAAATTTGTTGTAAAATGTGACATAATGATAAAGAATACATTGTTCTTTGGGTGCTTGGTATTGAAAGTGTCTCAGATACTACTGCTTTAGTCTTTAAAAATGTGGTTTATAATTTGTTGTTAAAATTGTTACCACTTTATGTTCAATTTATATTGGAATTAATTTTATTCATTGTAACTTTGATGATTCTGTTTTATTAGGAACAAATCTTGCTATTTCAATCATGAATTTCTTATGTGAAGTATCTTATTTTTATTAAAAGTTTGGTTGTGTTTTGTGAATTTACAGATTATTAAAAGCTTGAATTGTATTCTTAATAGGCAGAAGTATAGGTACAGATAATGTGTGTCGAGATAGACTGGAAAAGACCATCATTCTTTTTACTAAAGTGGTAAGCTTTCTCTTTTTGTTATGTATGTTTTTCCGAGTGTAATACACCTTCACATTTAGAACGGAGATATATTTGTAACAGTTTTTGCTTTAATGAAAGGAAACAGGTTTTTGCAAAACTGAAAATCGCTTTTGTATCTTTAAACTTTAAGACTGTGTATAGTAATTACATTTCCATACCTAAGGTCACAGTTGTGAGAGTCATCCTAGCATGCACAGCCTTGGTGGTTATGTCATCAGCACTGGGCAAAGAAAATCACCCAAAATGAAGATTAGAAAAATTGAGTTTTCTAAAGTTCATTTTTTTTAGATTTACCAGAGAAAAGCAGGAAAAAAAGGAAAATAGCAGTTTAGCCAGCAATGGATCAGATGCAGCTGGCTACTATAATAATACAAAGTATATTCACAGTGACTATCAGATTACCATCACAACTCCCACATCTACTGAATAGGATTTATGGTTGCACTATACTAGGCGTGCATCTAAATGCCTCATAAAGCTAAGTTTTATATAATACTTTCTGAAGTTGAGGTTTGGAGAATTAGAAGAAATAAAAAGAACTGTGTGTGTTATCACTTGTGAAGGCCTGATTAGAGATTGTTTGCATGCACAAAATGGGTACTTGAAGATGGTCAGAGTATCTTGTTCCTTTTATTTGATGCTTTAGTAGTAGGGTTAGATTTGAATGTCAGTTGTCTTCATTTCTAACATTCTATTAAATTAATTCTATTAAATTCTATTAAACATTCTATCAGTCATCCAAATCATTCTAACTTTTAAAAACCCAACATAAAGCTGACTTTATTTACCTATCTATATATTTTGAGACAGGGTCTCTGTGTAGCTCTGGTAATCCTAGAACTCACTATGTAGAAGACCCAGTTGGCCTCAACTCACAGAGATCTGCTCGCCTCTACTTTTTAAGTGCAGGGATTAAATGTGTATATCTCCGTGCCTGGCTTGAATTAGATTCATAACACAAAGGGAACTAAAAGGATGGTGAAGTTAAGTCAGAAGGACAGTGTGTGGCCCTGACACAAGTGCCTCTCTGCTAGTGTAGTTCCTGCTGGCTAGCAGATAGTTGCTGAGGGAGATTCTTTTTATAAAGGATTCTAGCAGGTAATGTAAGAGGAATAATATAATGTCATCATTTGTAATCCGGAAGGAAGTAACAGGTCCTCCCTCCCTCCCTCCCTCCCTCCCTCCCTCCCTCCCTCCCTCCCTCCCTCCCTTCTAGGACAACAGAGTTTCATGTAGCTTATTGTAGCCTTGAACTTGATATTTATCTAAGGAGGATCTTGAACCCCTGATCCTCTAGCCTCTGTTTCCCAAATGCTAGGATCACAGGTGTGTACTACCGCCCTGGGGACTTTTTTCCCCCTTGCTACTAACCAGTAGAGATAATAATTTGAGATAATAATTACTTTTATGAAGCATCTTTTTTTTTAATTACATTTATTTATTTGAGGTAGGGGATGGGGCTGAACAACCACAGGTCACATGTGGAGCTCGGTAGACGACTAACAGACGTTGGTTCTCTCCTTCTATTGTGTAGATTTGATGTAGATTGTGCAGCCAGCGCCTTTACTGAGGGAGTTGACGACTTGTATCCCCGTGTGTTATTTAACTTATTCTTTTTCTCCACATTCTTCTTCCCCATATTTCTTACACATTTGTAGTGAGATCGAGACTTGATCACATTCAGGTCATTTGCCCCAGGAGAGTCTATGGTAAGACTACCCTGGATGGTACTGTGTGTCAGGTACTACCTCATCTCAGGAAGACAGCATCTGGCTGTGTACGTGCTCGGGCAGCCTTCCTGCCTCCCTGTGAACAGATGCTGGTGATTGCTATCTAGATACACTATTTTCCCAGAACTTACATGGTAATAGCATTCTAATTCTGTCACTTCTTTTGCATTCCTTAGCTGTAGTGCTCTGTAAAGAGGACATTTCTCTTAGCAACTGTTTGATATATGGAAATATGGTTCATAGGAAAGGCAGTCTTGAGTTTTAATGACTTTTTCTTATTGTTCTTTTGAAAAACCAGCATTATATATTTAATTTTTTTATATCATATTTACTTATTATCAAGTTAACTATGATGGGATCTTTTTGGTCCCTACATTAGAAATACTAGAAAATTCTGAGGCTGGCTCAGCACTGGTTGCTCCTCTAGAGGATCCTAGTTCAATTCTCAGCACTCACATGGTAGCTCACAACTGTCTGTAAGTCCAATTCCAGGGGACCTATCACACCAGGCATCTGTTCATGCAGGCAGAATACCCATACACATAAGATAAAATAAATAAATCTTAAAAAATGAGTACTAGAAAATTTTTATGCCGGGCGTTGGTGGCGCACGCCTTTAATCCCAGCACTTGGGAGGCAGAGGCAGGCGGATTTCTGAGTTCGAGGCCAGCCTGGTCTACAGAGTGAGTTCCGGGACAGCCAGGGCTATACAGAGAAGCCCTGTCTCGAAAAAAAAAAAAAAGAAAAAAAAGAAAAAAAAAAAAAAACCAAAAAATCCCAACTATTTAAAAAAAAAAAAAAAAGAAAATTTTTATGAGGTATAGCTTGGAAAAAATCTATGATTTATGGTATATTCCAAGATTATAATAGTGTATGTGGAAATGGTGATGTGTAGAGTTCCTGTGAAGGTTACAGCTAGTTAAACATTTATCAGTAAACTTATAATTGCAATGATATTTTTATAAAGATTTTGTACAAATTACCATTCAAGTTTTTTTCTTCATAGCTCTTGGACTTCTTGGATCAGCACCCCATTTCATTTACTCCTCTAATTCAGAGGTCACTGGAATTTTCTGTAAGCTATGTTTTTACTGAAGTTGGTGAAGGCGTTACATTTGAGCGATTCATTGTCCAGTGCATGAATCTTATTAAGATGATTGTCAAAAATTATGCTTATAAGCCATCCAAAAATTTTGAAGGTAATACTTTACTGATTTTTAAAATTTTAATCCAAGTGTGATGTAATTACTATTTTGATATAATTTTCTTGAAATTCATTTTAGTCTGAAAAAACAAACCCGCTGATATGTAGAATGAGAAACAGTTTATAATTTAATTTGTAGATACTGGCTTTTAAAGAGCTAAATCATTTATATTTACTGAGCTGTCTTGTAACATAGTCGATGATTTGAAAGTTACACAATTTAAGAATTATAGTCCACAGTAGCTACTACAGCTCCTGTGTACTTACACTATTATTTAAAGAATAAAAGTTTTCTCTGATTTCTTATAAAGGTGAGTTGCAGACAAGGGTGAATTGTATGCTGTGGTGTTTGGAATGCTTTCCTATGGAGGTTTCAAGACCAGTGAGGAAGTCTCGTAGAGAGGAGGGCAGGAGAGGGAAGGAGAGATAGTTGGGAAGGACAACAGTGTGCATAAGCTGTGGGGGTTAAGATGGAGCTGGACTGATGTATGACAAACAAGGGAAGAGTGCCTTTAAAATGTGTTCATAAGGAATTTGGAGAGATTCATACCCAAGTATGTCTTTTCTTCTGAAAGTATATTCTTCATTTCAGTTATATGATGCAACTCAGAGAGAATGTCTGTACTGTTAACTGGGGAATTTTATTTTTCTAGATAGCAGCCCTGAAACACTTGAAGCCCATAAGATTAAGATGGCATTCTTCACATATCCTACATTGACAGAGATATGTCGACGATTAGTGTCTCATTATTTTTTATTAACTGAAGAAGAACTGACCATGTGGGAGGAAGATCCAGAAGGCTTTAGTAAGAATTAGTTTTTCAGTTTTCACATGACTTGTCTCTTTCTTTCATAAACAAATATGTGTGAATGATAGGGACAAAACATTGCCTTTTTAATGTAGCATTTCTGATCTTGGCTTTCCTCCCCCCTGCCCCCTTTCTTTCTGTCTCTCTCTGAGACTGGTGTCACTGTGTAGCTCTGGCTGTCCTGACACTCACCATGTAGACCAGGTTGGCCTTGAATCCCAGAGATCTACCTGCTTCTGTTCCCAAGTGCCTGTACTACTGTACCCAGCTCTGCCCTTGGTTTTTTACAATTCAGTGTGAAGCTCCAGGGCTGCGGTTGGTTGGTGTGTTACTGTGCACTTGCCTCTCTCTGTCTTACCCTTTGAACAGTGAGAAGTAGGCCTAGGTTACTAATTCAGATGTGTTACATAGTTTTGTTCTAGAAAGGTCCCTTTCAACTGTTTAGCTGTCATTTCTTGGGTGTGATTGCACTCACCTTTAGTCCCAAGATTGGGGAGATAGAGGCAGTTGGGTTTCTGATTTTGAAGCTAGCTGTGAGTTTTAGGACAGCTAGAACTACAGTAAGAAACTCTGTTTCAAAAAACAAAAGCAAAACAAAACAAAAGAAAAATAAAAGGAAAAGAAAAAAATTAACTGTCCTTATGTAGTTAAAAATGAAAGCATAACTGCTTATCTCTTACCAGGTCAGTTTCTAGTTCACAGCTATATATTTGTATATTAATTTTATGTGGAAGCATATGTACTTTGGATTGAACCAGGGATCCCACAAATACTGAGCATGTCTTGTACCCCAAGACCATCTTTTAATTAAATTTTATTTATTAGTGTGTATGTGTACACGTGCCTGCACAGTTAGAGATTCTTTCCTTCTACACTGTAGGACTCAGAGATGGATCTCTGTTCTCAAGCTTGGCAGTAAGCACCATTATCCTTTGAACCATCTTGCATGCCCCTGAGAATGTTTTCTTTAATTGTTAAAGTGCTTCCTGTTTTCCTTTGTCTCCGTATTCCTTAACAGGTCTGAATTTTGTAGTTGATAGATGACTAGCATACGTCTGCCAAGATCCTTGTTACAGAAAGGAAACCTGTGTCTAATAAAATGTCTCTGTAGGGCTGCAGAGAGGGCTCACTGAGTACAATGCTTACCATTGGGAGTATGATGAGGACCAGAACTTGGTCCCTAGGAGCCAAGTAAAAGCCATGTGGGCATAGTGGCCCACCTAGAGTCCCAGGGTCTATGTGCCATGAATTCATTTCTAGTGCAAACTTGTTAAGTAGACTAGCCTAAATGAGTTCTGAGCCATATATGGGAGATAGACATTTGAGAAGATACCTGATATCAAGCAACCTTGGGCCTCCACACATGTTGCATTTGTATGCATTTATGTATCCTTCCTCAAATGAGCACACATAACACTCATAGTTGCATGCATATGTACACATGTATAATGCCTCTGTGTGAATGAACTTGGCTGCATCAAGACATAGGCAATTTTAGCCTTTCTACCATGACTTAGGTAGCCATGTATGGTCACACATGTTGCTTCAATATTTTAAGATGGCTTTAAACTTTTGAGGACATTTCTCCTCTTTGTTTTTATTCAGGAGGCATTTCAAGCTATTTAGAAAATGGACCATTACGTTATACAGTGCATCTTTTTTTTTTTTTTTTTTTCTAATTAGAATCTTTGTAGATATAATTTCATAGTGTATAATGAACTGTGAGCATTGAATCCTTAGGGCTTTGTTTGTTTTTTGTTTTTTTGTTTTTGGCAGGGGGTGGAGTTGGGGGGAGAGGTTAGTCCTAAAAGATTTTACTTGGACTTTGAACATCCAGAGAAAATTTATGGGAAGTATGACAAGTTTTAACTTGAGAATCATGACTACATGCATTAAAATGATTCTCAGAGTTGTAATAATACCATTTTCTGTATTATCATGTAATCCAGAAATACAGGAAGTTTGAGCTTTCTTCCACTAAGAATTCCTCCCCCCCCCCCACACAATTCTTTTTTCAAGAAAACAAGCGTGCTCGTAAGGAATTTAATGAGCAGTTCATAGAGATTGTAAAGTACACGTGGGAATTGTAGCTGGAGGGAAGGGATCTATGTATTCTGTTCTGTTCTCAGGATGTGCATCCAGTGGTAGGTCTCAGACAATCCACATAAATGCTATGCTTTTGGAAGCATCACTGTGTTTCTGCAGAGCATCATTTGTTATTTTTTGATTGCAGCAGTGGAAGAAACAGGAGGAGACTCATGGAAATACAGCTTGAGGGTGAGTATCAGTAGGAAGAGAGGCTGATGGGGAGACGCTTGAGTGTGATGGAAGATCCGCACTTTGAGTTACACAGAGTTAACTGCTTATAATTACAGAAGTATTCTTGAGAAAGTTAGTTAACTTATGGACTTTAGTCTGAGTTTTTCTTTTTATTAAGGTGGAGATAGTAGACTTTTGTTTTGGTTCACTAACTTGTTTGAGAAATAATTGTCATTGTGCAAATATTTAAATGAAATGTCACTTCACTGGAATGATTTTTTTTTTTCAGTATTTTTATAATTTTACTTTGTGTTTTTTTTTTTTTAATTGTAAAATTTTTATTTTTTACATTTCAGATGTTCTCTTGGAATGATTTTCTTGATGAAGTTCTTTTTGATACCTTACTGTTTTGCTTGTTTGTTTATTTGTTTGTTTTGATTTTTCTAGACAGTTTCTCTGCATAGCTCTGGCTGTCCTGAAACTTGCTCTGTAGACCAGGCTGGCCTTGAACTTATAGAGATCTGCCTGCCTCTGCTTCCCAAGGGCTGGGATCAAAGGTGTGTGCAACCAATGCCCAGCTTGATACCATACTTTTTTAATAAAGTATTTTTTTATTGTTTCACAGTTTTATATACTAATATAGTAATGGACTCTACTCTTATCACTTAGTAAGAGTCTCCGACATTAGCCTATTGCTTTTGGTATAGGATGCTTTTAAAATATATTTATTGATAAGGTAAAAATATTGTCTTTCAGAATATTTGTAAATGAGCTTATTGAGCTGTTCTTTGTTAATACTTTTGTACACAATTTGCTAACACTTTGTGTGTTTTGTTTTTGGAGAGGATGCAGTAGAATGACCTGGTTTCACAGTGTCGAATAGGCTAGCCTTGAATTTGAAGAGTTATGCCTGTTTCTCCCTCCCAAGTGTGTCGCCATGTACACAGCTGATTTTGTTTGTTCAGAGACAAGGTCTCATTGTGTAGTCTTCCCTGGTCTGGAACTCACCGTGTAGACCAGGCTGCCTTTGTTCAGTGAACTTTCTACCTCGGCCTCCTAAGTGCTGGCATGCTCAGCTTGATTGATTGATGGTTTTTTGAGACAGGGTTTCTGTGTGTAGCTGTGGCTGTCCTGGAGTTTACTGTGTAGACTTTGCTGGCCCTGAACTCAGAGCTTCCACTTGCCTCTGTCTCCCAAGTGCTGGGATTAAAGGTCTATACTACCACTGCCGGCTGTGATTTATTTTTATTTTAAGTTGTTTGTGTGTGTTCCTTCAGATGAGGGTGTTGGATTGCATGGGTGGGTATGTCCAGAAGATGGTGTTGGATCCCCTGAGGCTAAAACATAGGCAGCTGTAAGCTGCCTGGCAGTTAAGACTTTTAAAATGAATTTAAGAAAATGTGTATGTACATTTGCCTGCATGTATTTGGTACATTTCATGTGTGTCTGGTACTGAGGAGGCCAGAAAGTGTTGCTGGATCTCCTGGACCTGGTATTACAAAGTCTTGTTCTCTGCCTTCTTTGGGTGATGGGAGTTGGACCTGGGTCCTTTAGAAAAGCAGGTAGTGCTCTTAACCTCTGAGCCATCTCAGAGCCCAGGCCTCCGTGTTCTTTGTTCTTGTTTCTGCTGTTTACTTATTTCCTGCTTCTAAGCTTTATTTTACTAGCAATTCATTTGCTTTATTTGTTTATTTTTTTAAAGATTGTTTTTATGTATATGAGTGTTTTGCCTAATATATATATATTATTATATTAATATATATATATATATATATATATATATATATATACAACACACACACACACACACCTATATGTGCTTAGTGTCCAGTAGTTTTATGCGTATTGGATCCTCAGAAAGTGGAGTGATAGTTGGTTCTGAGCTACATGAACTTGGGTCTTCCACAAGAGCAACAGGTCCCCTTAATCACTGAGCGATCTCTGCAGCTCATGCCTCAGTGCTTTAAGAATGTAGATGATGCGCCGGGCGGTGGTGGCGCACGCCTTTAATCCCAGCACTTGGGAGGCAGAGGCAGGCGGATTTCTGAGTTCGAGGCCAGCCTGGTCTACAGAGTGAGTTCCAGGACAGCCAGGGCTACACAGAGAAACCCTGTCTCGAAAAAACAAAAACAAAACAAAACAAAAAAAAAAAAAAAAAAAAAAAAAAAAGAATGTAGATGATGCTGGAAGGTGGCTCAGCAGCTAGGAGCACTTGTTCCTCTTGTAGAGGACCTGGTTCAGTCCCCAGTGTCTCCACGAAGACTCAGAACTGTCCTTAACTCCAGTTCCAGCCAAGGCCTTTTTGTTCCATGGATACCAGACATATGGTTCATTTACATACATGCAGGCAAACATATACACGTAAAATAAAAATAAATCTTTTTAAAAATCCAAATAACATCTTCTTGATGTAGTTAAATAGTTCTTGTTACTGTTTGTGTATCTTAAAAGAAATGCTATTTTTCATGGTGAATTGAATTTATGAACTCAATGGATAGTCATGTCTGTGAAAACACATTATTAAATATATCACTTCTGTCCTTAAATACTCAGTCATTTTACTTACAAATAAATGAGTATGGCTAATTTTAAAGTACAACAAATTAAAGATACTTAGGTTTTGTTATGAATTAACTTGTTGCATTCCTTTTTTTGTTTAAAAAATGATGCATGGGATAGAAGCCAGGCTTTATGTGTGTCCTGCTAAGCATCTCTAGATCACTGAGCCCCAGGTCCAGTAGTTTTGTTTGTAAGAAACTAACAGTTGGTATATTTGATTTAGAATTTGAAGACTGAATGTCTTTTTGCTTCATTGTAATAGCTAATACAATGTGACATTATTCTTTTTACTAGGAGTTTGTTCTTTTCCCCCCTCTAGCCTTGCACTGAAGTATTATTTATAGATATATTCCACGAATATAATCAAACTCTTACTCCTGTACTACTAGAAATGATGCAAACTCTTGAAGGTAAGTTGTAGTTTGTGATAGTTTTGGCATTTACTGTTTCCGTTAAAATAGCCTAAGTGTTCTATTCCTGGTCATACCGAATGAATGTGAATTTGAGAAAGATGGAATGTGTTCTATCTTGCAAGGGTGGTATTTGAAGTCAGCTTTGAATATGATATTCCTTACTGTTGTAAACATAATAGCTCCAGAAGCCAAATGACAGGTGTAGTACTTGGGGAAACTTACTCTAGAGCATGCTGTGTTACTAAAGCTCAAATAATTTGTTAGCCGTATAGTTACAGTTAAAGCAATAAGATAGAAAGGACATAGATTTAAAAGAAGATGACAAAGCAAATTTTAGATATTTATTGTACTTTATACACTATAGTTAGTTGCTAAGTAAATTTTTTTTTTTTTGTTTTTTTTTCGAGACAGGGTTTCTCTGTCCTGGAACTCACTCTGTAGACCAGGCTGGCCTCGAACTCAGAAATCCGCCTGCCTCTGCCTCCCAAGTGCTGGGATTAAAGGCGTGCGCCACCACCGCCCGGCTGCTAAGTAATTTTGATTAGACCCTTAGATGACAAAGTAAATTTAGATATTTGATCATTGTACTTTATACACAATAGTCAATTGCTAAATAACTTTGATTCGACTGTCAGTTTCAAGATGCATTGGACAGACTGGCTTTATTCATTCTTCACCTCAGTGCCTGTTGTGCTTCATTATTGTTTGTTGATTGATTTTCTTGAGCAACTAATTGAATGTGCTGGGAACAGGGAACTGATCAAGAGTATCCCTAAACTTTGTCTTAATGACAGGAAAATTCATTACTTCATATATAGTGGTTGTGGAGTACTTTTAGATTAAAAAAAAAAAAAAAAAAAAAGGCTTCAGAGAGAAACAAGCTTCAAGGACAGGAGGGGGAAGGTCCCTTAGACAAGCCACGGGAGACTATTCCCAAGGATGGAGGAGTCTGGGAGTACATCCTGGAGAAGAACCTGTTGGTAGAAGCAGCTGAAATGCTTAGAAGGCAGAAAGCAGTGCAGAGACTAGATTACCAGCCAGTTGGGTCAGATTTGAGTCGATGGAGCTGTAAGGAAACTGAGCTTCAGGATCTCTTGGGGAGAAAGAGATGTTAACCTTTCTTGTTCTCTCTGCCAAGGGGAAAAATAAGCTGTCCATTTATTGTGGTAATCGTTAAAGGTCTGTTGGGCTGCATGTGTGCCTCTCTGCTGGGGTGCGTGAAGCACTTAGAGGAGGCAAAACAGTTCACAGTAGAAGTCCCAGTTCCATATTTTTATTTCCAGGGTGAAAAACAGGAGTCTGAGCCCTGGTTCCCAGCCTACTGTGTCCCCAGATGCTGCTGGGGACTGCAGGGAGTTTCTCCTCAGGGTGTCTTTGTGCCAGGCAGGAAAGGGATGGCTAAGCCTGGGGCAGGGGTGGGATCCGGTTTGGTTCTGAGTGAGTATAGAGGTGCTGGAAGAGAGAAGGCCTTGTCCAAACTGCTTTATTTGATGGCGAGTGTAAAAGCATACACCTTTCCCAGGTGAACCAGAGGCTAAATACCTTTGTGGGAAGGAATGCCCAGGAAGGGAAGCTCATTGGCTGACACTTGGGGCCTATCTAGATTCCTCATTAGCATGGAGAACTCCAGGTTTTTATGCTACTAGGACCGATTGTCATTAGCCTCTTAGTGGGGTGTCATGGTTATGTGTTCCTGATCTGGTAGTTGGGAAAGGATCTGGCCTCATGCATGCCTGGCGTTCTCAATTCTGAGATTCCCCAGGGTTTGGGCTTGTTCAACCCTACCAGTTCTTCTGTCTGGTGGCATGGTCCACTTGCCCCTCAGGGTCATTTGAGCTTTGTTTCTTTTCAGGAGATTTACTCCCAGTAGACAGTTAAATTTCTTTCTGGCAGTTACAGCTTGCTAAACTTGATAATGCTTACACTACTTAGGTTTAGTTTTTACACAATTCTCAGTCTAACCTCAGCTTAATTTTTAACTACTATAACAACAAGACAGATGTGTTGGCTGGTTTTATGTCAACTTGACACAGCTAGAGTGATTTAGAGAGAGGGAACCTCAATTGAGAGAGTATGCTCTCCAGACTGAGCAGTGGGCAAGCCTGTGGTAAATTTTCTTGAGGATTGCTGTGGGCAGGCCCAGCTCCCTGAGCACTGGAACTGTCCTGCTGTAGATAAGCAGACTCCGGTGAGAGCACTCCTCTGTGCTCCTGCTTTACTTCCTGCCTCCAGGCTCCTGCTCTGATTTCCCACATGGACTTCCCTTTGGTCATGATGCGTTATTGCAGCCATAGAAGCCCTAGCTAAGATGACAGACTAGTTACATTCCCATTGACTGCTATCTGCTGTTAAGTTTTTCAGTGACTTCCTAATTGAGTTTTCTTTCTGGTTCTGAATTAATTTGCTTATTTTAGATTGTACTTTAGCTTATTGGTACATTAAGCTTAACAGTTCATATTTATGAGTAACAAAGTACCTTGAAAATTTTCTAAGTTTTTCTCTTCAGGAGATAAATACGTAAATTGTGTTTTCCAACCGTGGTACCCTCTTTTGTTTGAGATATCTCAAAAAACATTAAGCGTTTGAAGTGATAGGTATATTAACTAGCTTGATTTAATTACTCTACATTGCTTGCATGTATAATCTCTTTTATAACTCATAAACTTATATAAATTATATATTTAAAATACAGGGTAACACCACTGCTTTTAAAAATTGTTTTGCCCCAAAAGACAAGCACTACATGATCTTGCAGGAAATAAGAAAATGTTGATTTTAGGAGTTGAGAGGAGAGTGTTAGCTTCAGAGCTAGGGAGAGGCTGCGTGCAGGGGAGGGGGAGAATGGTGAGTGGGCAAGTTCTTGTGTGCTATTGTGCAGGAAGGTGACTATTGAACAGTAATGTTTATATGTCAGAAACCTAGGTTTTGAATGTTATGTTTAACTTGCTTTAAATATTACACAGTGTATGAATATATCAAACTTACATGTTTATGTGTAAGTTTTATCAGTTAAAATTAACTTAGTTTTTTTTTTCTGATTCCCTCCCTCCTTCCCTCCCTCCCTCCCTCCCTCCCTCCCTCCCTCCTCCCTTCCTCCTTCTTCCTTCTTCCCTTCTTCTTTTCCTTCCTTCCTTCCTTCCTTCCTTCCTTCCTTCCTTCCTTCCTTCCTTCCTTCCTTCCTTCCTTCCTTCCTTCCTTCCTTCCTTTCTAGGTCCAACCAATGTAGAAGATATGAATGCACTGTTAATCAAAGATGCTGGTATGTTGGACATAAGTGATTTAGAAATGTGTATTTACCCAATAGATAGAGGATTTGTTTTGTGGTAGATTTTGTGCTATGAGAATTGGGATGTAAAAGTAGCTAAAATTAAGACTAGTCATTTGAAAGAGGTAACCCATGTATACAGCTGATTCAGCCACTGTATGCAATGGTTTATGCTAAAGCAGGTGTTAGAAAGAAGGGAGTTATGGATAGGGAAAGTTTCCTTCTTTTTTTTTTTTTTCTCGAGACAGAGTTTCTCTGTGTAGCCCGGGCTGTCCTGGAACTCACTCTGTAGACCAGGCTGGCCTCGAACTCAGAAATCCGCCTGCCTCTGCCTCCCAAGTGCTGGGATTAAAGGCGTGTGCCACCACTGCCCGGTGAAAGTTTCCTTCTTAAAGAACTGTGACATCAGAATGCAAGGATGAGTATTAGTCAGGTGTCCAAGATGAGGGTGCCAGAGGAGGGCTCCAGGAGGACTTCAGTATTCAGGATGACATCAGTAAGATGAGCAAGTATAGGTACCGCTTAAAATCTTACTGCTTTGGTTTAACTGCACAGTAACGAGCAGCTAAGGTATTGTTGTGCAAGGTGAACTAGAGAAAAATACACTGGGACCAGATGATAAAACATGGCTTCCATTTAGATCTGATACTATTTCATAATATTTGAAATTTGATTCGTATTAGTTTGGATTTAGTATACTGTTTAAAAATACAGAAGAGTGCTTGGGACAAACTGGGAATAAAATAATTTAATCAATGTCTCTAAAATGTATTTAGTAACTTATGTGCTAATATTGTCTGTTTTCCTGGATACGTTTCATGTTTTAAAGTAGCTTCAGATTTTTATATAAAGGCAGTTATCTAAAGCTTAATTTCATTCTTTTTTTCTTCTCAGTGTATAATGCTGTGGGATTAGCTGCTTTTGAGCTGTTTGATAGTGTTGATTTTGATCAGTGGTTTAAAACCCAACTTCTTCCAGAATTGCAAGTTTCTCATAATAGGCAAGTAAAAATTTTGTGTGTATTATACACCCATTTTACTTTCTTAATTTTGAAATAAAAACACCCAACAACTTAATATGATTTTGGTTATGTTTAGCATGGCAAAGAATATAACTTACAAATATTATAACTAAAATATAAGCAAAAGAATTCTTTTTTATGCTACTTTACCTTAAGTGTAAATCCTGAAAGAGGTATTTGATGTGATCTGAAATAGTTTGTACGTGACAAGAAGCAGAACTTTCTGTGGGTAATAGTAGAGGTCTCCAGGTCCCGGAAGAAGCTGTGCACTACATAAGACTGCTGCTAGCAGCTAGCTCCAGGGCCACAGCAGCCCCACCAGAGCGAGCTACCTCTGGGAGAAGTGGCTGTTACGGGGCAGCCACACAGTCCGCCTTTGAGAGAACATCGAGGAAGAGACAGAGATGCCTGGTCCATTCAGTGTGTAAACATTCCCACAGAGGTGCCTAGTTCATGATTATTAGAGCCATATGGCACTTAGAAGCACTTTTGTCCAATTCTTGTACTTCGGTTTGCGGTTTTTAATATATAGTGGATCGACTGTAAAAGGAGAAGGCCTTTCTTGGGTTTTCATAAGTCACTTCTTATTTCAGAATTAGAGACTAGAGAGTTGGAGAGAAGGCTGTGGTCAAGCGCACTTGCTGCTCTTGCAGATGACTCTTGGCACCCATATCTAAATGGCTCACAGTGGCCCATAACTTCAGCTCCAGGGGAAGTAACTGTCTCTGGCCTTCATGAACACCGAACTTAAACACATACTCCATACACCACATGTCATGTGCACTTGCATGTGTGTGTGTGCAGACACACAACTAAAACCTTTAAAAGTATAATAAAATTAAAGACTATAAAAAATATTATAAAAGGCTTTTTTGGGGGTATGAATGTTTGTGTGTGTGTGTGTGTGTGTAGGATGCAGTTGAGCTTCTGTGTACCTAATGTCCTGTAGTGAGCCTAGTCCATAGCTGTACACTAGTAAATATTTTTTGACTATATTATTGAATAAATAGAAGGCCATCTGTGTATATAGATTATTTTACACATATGTAGAGTCATTCTGGATCCTAGCACTCAAGAAGCCAAGGCAGGAAGACCTTGAGTTTGAGGTCAACTTGTATTACATAGAAGTTGAGGTCACCCAGAGCAGCACAATGAAACCAGGTCTCAGTCCTCCCCCAAAACACATACTAGCAAAGTTAAAAACCTGGATGCTCGCCGGGCGGTGGTGGCGCACGCCTTTAATCTCGGCACTTGGGAGGCAGAGGCAGTCGGATTTCTGAGTTCGAGGCCAGCCTGGTCTACAGAGTGAGTTCCAGGACAGCCAGGACTATACAGAGAAACCCTGTCTCAAAAAAACCAAAAAAAAAAAAAAAACAAAAACCTGGAGCTCCTTTATAAAGTTTAGATCTGTTAAGTACTAACTTGTGGCTTCTCTATTCAATCATTGATTCAATTACCAAATATTTTTAAAACTTAGAATTTTCCATGCCCTCTGGAGGCTGTTGTCTATGAAATAGCTTCTGACAGTGCTCGTAGGAAGAGCTTTTGAAGGGGGTAAAAACATACTTACTGTAGAGACAAATGTGAGATCCAATTACCCGTAAGCCATGGAGGCCGTTTGCCTTATGTCTCACTGCCTCATGTAGCACATCCCTCATACGCCATGCTTAGTGTTGATGAGGAAATGAGTTTCAAGTCATTTAAATTTAAAGTCTGAGATATGTAAAATGTGCTCTGAATACATGTTGAAGTGATAATATTTTGAGTATGTTTGGATAAATCAAAATATTAAAAGATCAATATCTTTTTAAAAATGAAGATACTAAATTTTTTAAAGTGAAATATTTGGCTTGCTTCATATTTTCTGTTAGATTGCTGTTCTAGACCAGTATTTCTCAGAGTTTAATGTACACTTGTTTGACTCACATGGTAGGTTGTTCTGTTAAATGCAAGTCCTGGTCTAGTAAGGGTCTCACATGGACAGTGCCTTCACAGGCTATGCTGCTGCTGCCATTTTAGGGGCTGTCCTTCCAGGCCTGGGCACTGTAAGCCTGAGTTGGCTGGATATGACTGAGTTTTTTTTTTTTTTTAATTTAGAGTAGAATGGAACATGGAAGTCTGTGGGTTTTGGTCTAAAAGCTGATGGCTCACTTTACACGATGCATGTGTTGTTATTTTTGCTTCTATGGTTGTTCAGACAACTCCTGTCCATTGAAATGGCATTTCTCCATGTTACATTTAAGTGATATTCTCCAAAAGGCTCCCATAAATCTGTATATACCATTCTTTGTATTTTATTTTTTTTGCTGGACTGTGTATTTTAAGGCCAAAGAATATTTACATATATACATATTTTTTAAAATCTTAGTATTTTTTTGTTTGCCCCATTGTCTTTTAAGATTGTGATTATTCAGATTATTTCTAAAATAACTGTATACTCATCAGGTCTTTCCATTTATACACAGAAATAAGTATCATTTTGTCACTAAAAGTTTATGTCAAGAAGGTATCTTTTAATGGAATTCGAGGACAAAAATGTTTTGAATTTGAATTTGTGGTTTTTCTTTTTTCCTAAGGAAAGTCTTGGTTAATTTCATTTTAGAAAAAATAATATCAGAGGAAATAAATTATGTATTTGTTACTGCTAATGCTTTGCAATTTTAATAATGAAAGTCACCATATTTGTTCTGAGTCACAATTGGTAATTCATACCTCTTTTCAAATCCATTTAGCTAGAATCAGCAAGCTTATGCAGATATTACTTAGGTAAACATAAAGACCTTTTCACATAAAATAATACTCGTGAGGTTAACAGATGGCTATAGAAACATTGAATATAGGAGGTTATTATTATTTTGGTACAGAGACCTGCCGGCTGCAGGATTTATGATGTCAGCATTGTTGGTGGTTGCTTGAGGAAGAGAAGTTTATGTACCTATCTGTCCATGCTGCGTGATGCTGCGTGATGCTCCGTGTGTGATGCTGTGGAGCTTCCTCATAGAGACAAGTGCTTACCTCAGATCTTTACTTGACACGGGTGCCTGTGGCCTTGTCACTCAGGCAGCCCTTGCACTCACTGCTTTAGTTCTCTAAGTGCTGGGATCACTGACTGCCACAGCTAGTAATGCAGAAGAATCTGAACACCATCTGTGTACCTGAGGACTTTTATCACGTAGAGCAGGACTCTATTGGTTCTCCTGTGTTGCTGTTTAGAAGTTGATCTTTTATTTAGATTTAAATGGAAATTATTCTAAGTGAAGTAGACCTCTTAAAGTACTGAATGTTTTCATTTACTAATTTTGTTTTCTCTTCCGCTTAGGTATAAGCCATTACGACGCAGGGTGATTTGGCTCATTGGTCAGTGGATTTCTGTGAAATTCAAGTCTGACTTGAGACCCATGCTGTATGAAGCAATCTGTAACTTGCTTCAAGATCAGGACTTAGTGGTATGTCAGCCTGCTGAATTAGCGTCTGTAGACCTCAGAACCTCTTCTAAAATGTTCAGAATTTTGTTTTGAAAATGGCTCTAGACAATATGCTAGTTATATAATTGCAGGTGTAGGAAAGTATAGCACTTAGCAAGGGAATGCATTCTTAGCAGGAAATAAAGGTTTTAGATACTGTTTTAAAGACTCGAAGGCAGAGTTTCGGCATCCTACTTGGTCTGGGAACTAAAAGTATGCTAACTGGTGTTAAAGTCAGAATAAAGTGAAGCTCTTACGTCTATCTAGGTAACATGCTGTTACAATGAAATATGAGTCCCAGACTCTGAAGTTTGTGTGACGCTCAGGTCATTGGGAGTTTGGAAGCTTTGCTCTACCTGAGGTTAGAGTAGAGGTGTGGAGCTTGAACAGGTCCTCCTCCCCACTCTTTCTTCACCCTCTGTCAGGAGCCATCATAGGAGAAGCTAATAACTAGCAGGTGAGCTTCCTGAGATGAGTCCGGCTCCAGTAGGCTTTAACTTAATATCAACATCCTTCTGTAACTCCTATTTTATCTTTGAGGTAATTTTCTAAATAACTTTTTGTCTAAGAAGATATTTTTGTCTAAGGCCCAGGAGAAATTCATTTTCGGAAAGATTTCTGCTATTGATATGCTTTTCCTGTTATTATTAAACATATATAACAATCAGTAGGTATTAGCCCACCCTTTTGAGCAGATCTCTGCAGACCTGTGAAGATGTACTATCTTGTAGTGATGCTATATAGACAAATAGATAATAATTCTATAGAATTCCTGATTTGATTCAAATAATATTAGGAAGAAAGTTTTAGAGATGGTCTTAGTTGCTAGAAAGATATAATAAAGTTAGAATCAAGAATAGAATGTGCTCATTCCTCAGAATAGTAAGTAAAGGCTACATAATAAGAATTACAATGAGCTTTCATAATTACACTAAAAAGAGATATAGACTTGGGACAAACTTGTGTTCAAGGAAAAACATTTAGGTCCAAAGATAAAGTCATAGGTGTACATTATGATAAGGCAAGGCCATGTAAGCTTTGAACTTCTAATGAGTATATTATAATGAAACACTGCTTTAACTTAATGTCAACATCCTTCTGTAACTCCTATTTTATCTTTGAGGTAATTTTCTAAATAACTTTTTGTCTAAGAAGATATAAAAAAAGACCAGAAAAAAGAAATAAAGTTGTTGTTTGAATGATTTGGCTTGGGGAAGTTTCCCCATCCATCCATCCATCCATCCATCCATCCCATCCATCCAGATGGATGTATGTATGTCCATTTGCCTATATGTTTGCTTGTAGGGTATATGCATGTAAGCATGCATGAATACTTGTGGAGTTGACTGGGACAGATGGTCCGGCTTGGCCAGAGTGTGGGTGTATGAATGGTTGAATGTATATGTGTCTGTGCATATTTGCATCTTATGCATATTTGCATTGTACAAAGCATCTTAATTCTTTGTCTTTCCCTCCTCTCTGGTTCACAAAGAGTTAAGCAGCTAAACCAGAGAGGCTTCTGGCTGGTACACCAGAGAAAGGAGCCCTAGCAATAAATCCTTTTACTTAATTCCCTGCTGCTAAACAGCATGTGTTGCTCACCAGATACTAGTGCTTATTAAAGCACGAGTGACAAAGAGTTTCATTTTTAGTGCTTAATGAAGCACAGAACAGTGAGAAAGAGTTAAGTTTCCCTAGCTCTATTTAAGCATAAAGAGTTAAAGCACAGAGAGTTATAATGTTTAATAAAGCACAGAGTTAAAGAGAAAAGAAGGCAGCGTTTTTTAATCATAGAATAAGCAGGTAACTTTTCAGAATCTTCGGATGTTATTTACAAGCATTCAGTATAGAGAGCTAGCAGGCCTGAGACCATCAGTCTTTAAAGCCATGTCTGATGCTGTGTCCCTCTTCAAGCCCATTCCAGGATGTGCAGGCTCCTGGCCACCTTTCACTTCCAGCTTACCAGCTTCTTTTATTTCCTGTGTCTTTATTTTCCCTGGTATCTCCTGCATGCTGCTTTCTTTCCACCTACCTAATGGCGAGTTAGTTTTCTTCTTGGAAATATTTATTGCGCAAAGGATTCTTAAGCAATTACAGAAAAGTTACACAGATCAAGGATAACAATACTTATTCTATTCTTTTTGTAACGTGTTACAAACTAAGGGTAACATCCTTTTACATGGCATCTGCCTTATGACTTAATATTAACAAAGACAGGAAAGAAAATGGGTTGGGATAATTTTGCTGTCATGAAGTGTTAGTGATGTTCAGTGGTTCTAACAATGATTAAAGACTCATACTGTACTTTGATTTGTTTTTTTTTTTTTTTTTAGGTCCGAATTGAAACAGCAACAACTCTGAAGTTAAATATCCTTCAATTTCTTTTCTATTTGCAAGGGTTTTTTTGTTTTGTTTTGTTTTTTTTTTTTTTTTGCAATTTTAAAAAAATTTTAATTTGTTGTTTTATTTATTTTTATGTTATGGGTGTTTTGCCTACAAGTTAGTGCCACATATGCGCCTGATTATTTTGAGGGGGCAAGAAAAGAGAGCATCAGATCCCTGGAAATGGAGTCATTTATGTATGGTTGTGGGGTTGGGAAGCAAAGTCAAACCTGGAAGAACAGCACTGCTCGTAACCACTGACCTGTCTCTCTAATTAAAAATAATATTAAAACCTAAAAAAAAACTTCTTAAAAGACTTAATTACAAAGAAGTTAAACTTGTTTAGAATCAGAGTGTCACGTAGCCCAGCCTAGCCTGGAACTCTACACACTTGAGACTGGCCTTCAACTCTGGTCCTCCTGCCTCCTCGCTCTGCCTCCTCTGCCTCCTAGTGTTTGGATCACACTGAGCCTTAAGTTCAACTTTCTAAAATTGGTTATTTTGTGAAATTAATTTTTAGAATAGTTAAAATGTATTTTTCCAAAACCATATATTTATTTCAACAATTTAGTATAGATGTATTTTTATCTTGATAAATTTCATGCATTTTCAATATTCCTTAACTGCTTTTTACCTGTTGATGATTTTGAATTTAGGACAGATCAGTTTTTACCGGTAAGAATAATGATTTCCACATTTTGTAGCAATTTCTACTTATGTCTTTGGAGTATATATATTGATTTATAACTGTAATTGATGTGTATTTTTAATTTTAAAAATGTAAATGGCTTACTTTATGTATATGTGTGTGAGCATGCATCTGGTATGTTTGTGGAGGTCAGAGGAGAACTGAGGTTTTGGGTTTCTTATATTAGAAAAACAGGTACCTATCACAGAATTTTGTATTTACTTGCAACATCTGATAAAGACTGCATCAGTTTAATGGCCTGTTGAGTACAACACTTAATGTTCTTATTGCTTTAATTCATAGCCTTTTCGTATTACCTGGAACAGGATTTTATGGAAGTGAAGTTACAGGGCACAGTTAAAGGCTAAGTTGACAAAAGCACAATTTAGACTAGTCTTTTAAACATTTCAGTTTGTAGATAATTAAGATTCTAATGTGTATGCATTTAGCAGTAATAAAGAAAAAATGGTGTCTTATATGCTGGCAGCTTGTTTTAAGTATTGCTTAGGTTTGTATTTTGTCTCATTGCTTCCACCTGATTTGTGTTTATGTACATAGAAGTTTACATTTTGTAACCTCTGTTCTTTCTTCTTGCAGTATCTGGAAACTATGTTCACACTGCTTTTTCAGTTGCTGCAGCAAGTTACAGAATGTGATACAAAGATGCATGTTTTGCATGTCCTTTCCTGTGTGATTGAAAGAGTCAATATACAGGTAATTTTGTGAAGCATAAGTGTCAGATAAGATTTCATATATATTATATATATATCATTATATAACACACACACACACACACACACACACATACATGCATATATATATATATACACACACACACATATATATATATATTTATACTATATCTATATCTATATCTATATCTATATCTATATATATGTAAATATATATATTCTTTGCTTTATATTGTGGCAAAGATAAAGTTTCTTAAAATGCTTTTAACATATATATTATCATTTCATTTATTGTTTTTCAGAATTGACATTTGTATTTGAATTTATTAAAAGTGACTAAGAGAAGCCAGTTGTGTTGGTATATGCTTGTAACCTAGCAACTGGGAAGTTGAGGCAGGAGGATGATTGAGAGTTCAAATGATAGTAAAACCTTGTCTCCAAATACCAAAAGTGAAAAATTTAACAATATTTAAATATTAAATTTGTATCTATGGTTTGGAGATATTTAGAAAGTAAATTTTTTTAAAATTTTAAAGATCTAGTCTGTGCTCGGTAATTTTAAAGTTCAGAGTATTAGTGTCTAAGCAAAATGCATCTTAGCACATTTAAGTTTTCTTAGGAATTTGTTATTTTTTACTTTGTTTTTTTTTACATATGTTCATAGACTCCTTTAAAGATTGATTTTGTGTGTGTACACGTATTGCATATGCGTGTCATGTAGGTGAGAAGACAGCTGGGGAGTCCGTTCTCTTCTTGTGCCTTGTATAGAGAGAGGCAGGGTTTCTGTGTGTGCCTCTGATCTGCCCTGTGAACTTTGAGCTGATTCTCATATCAGCCTCTCAGTTTGCTAAAGGAGTGCTGGGATTGCAGGTGTTCACCATGACATTCAGCTTCTTACATGGATTCTCAGGATCAGTTTGACAAGTGCTTTTATCAACTGAGCCATAATTTTGACTTTAATCTTTTTTAAAGATTTGTTTATTTTATATATGTGAGTACACTGTCACTGTCTTCAGACACACCAGAAGAGGGCATTGGATACCATTAGAGATGGCTGTGAGCCACCATGTGGTTGCTGGGAATAGAACTCAGGACCTCTGGAAGAGCAGTCTGTGCTCTCAATCGCTGAGCCATCTCTCCAGTCCCCCGTCCTTACTTTTACTTCAAACCAAACCAAACATTACATATGCGTGCACACACATACACGCGCACACACACACACAGTATTTTTGCTGGCATCATATACATGATTAAATATAAAAATGATTTGTAAAGTTCTTAAAAATTAAATTATTTATCTTTCCTTATCCCCTCCACCCTGATTTCCAAGAAAACTGAGTCATCCACGAAACAGTGGAAGAATTATTCTCTGGCTTTTTATATCCTGGTTCAGGATAGTTTTTGAAAGCTGAGAAGTATTTCTAGGAATGACGGTGTTTGGAGTTCACCGACCGAGTCTACTCATAGATCTACCTTTTCATGAATTCGGACATCTTGCAGTTGCTTATTAATTCCAGGGCTATTGATGAGAATAGCTACTAATATTGAGTGGTGGCCATGTACCTCTCTTGTGCCAAGTGTGCTGCATATATTTCTCATTTAATGCCTACCAACATCTTTGGTGAGACTTGACATAAGAAATTGGTCAAAAGTTTATACTTCATTGTGTATTTTTGAGGCAGAGACTAATGTAGCCCAGGCTGGCCTCAAACTTGCAATCTAGCCAAGCATACATTTGAATACCTGATCTTCCTGCTTATTCCTCCGAATTGTTGGGATAACAGGTGTATGTCACTGTACCTAAATAAACATTCATAAACTTGGATAGTAATGCTAGTGTTCAAATTAAATATTGTGTAATTGCTATGTCAGCTTTGAGTCGCTTTTTATATTGAGCAGATCCTGGCACTGCTTTCTTAACGTAATATTTTTTAGCACTTTGAGTTTTTATTGCAAAGAATTATATTAATTTCATTTGATGATGGTTTTTTAATATTTAGTTTGCTAATTTAACTAATTAACTGAAGATGGTTTTTAAAACTGGTCTCTGACCTTGTTAATTCATTTTGAGTAAGGTATTTAAACTTGTTTCATGTATGAAATGGGAATTATGATTTTGAACTCAGCAAGTTTACAGGATTTCATGATAAGAGATTACTACAAATCTCTAGTATACTTTAGAGCATTATGCATTTTTAGTAACTTATTTATTAAAAAGTTGGTTTTAAATGCAAGATTTGTCCATTTAATTATATAAATCTGGCTAGTAAAAATTTCTTAAAGATTTTTCTTTTCTTTTCTTTTCTTTTCTTTCCTCCTCCTCCTCCTCCTCTTTCCTCCTCCTCCTCCTTTCTTCTTCTTTCTTCTTCTTCTTTTTTTTTTTTTTTTTAAAGTTTTTGAGATAGAGTTTCTCTGTATAGCCCTGGTTGTCTTGAAACTCACTCTGCGGACCATGCTGGCCTCGAAAGTGCTAGGATTAAAGGCGTGCGCCACCACTGCCCAGCCAAATTTTTTTTTTTTTTTTTTGAACAAATTTATTTTTCATGTGTCTCCTCAAAATACCATTGCATTTTTACTTCACAGAGAGCTTTAGGTATCTGTTACACATTTTTTTTTTTTTTAAATAATACCAAGATAAGAAATGGTTAAAAATATCAGTTCTTTCATTCTTAAACTTTTGTAACCTTTACATAAGGTTATTATTATGTCCTTGTCTATTTACCCTTCACAATATCTTTCACTTGCTGAATTGATTTTGTCGGATTATGATAGTTTAGTGAAGTCATTATCTTTGTACCATAGGGTACAATTACTTAAACATCAATTCTTATTTTTGAAAAAGTAATTTTTCACATTTTATTTACTTGTTTTTATTTGTATGGATGGTTTGCATGTATGTCTGTTCATGTACATGCCTGATACCTGAGGAGAAGAGAAAAGCATCCTGGATCCCCTGAGCCTGTAGTTCCAGATGGTGTGAGCCATCATGTAACTATGTTCTCCTCGGAATGAAACTCAGGTCTTCTGCAAGAGCAACCAGTGTTCTAAACTGCTGAGGCATCTCTCTAGACCCATAACAAATAGTTTAGAAAAGCACAATTAAATGATGTCATTCCTGGGGATCTGCAAATCTCTAGGTGAAATAAACATGCTATCAAGTTTTATGACAAGCAGTCTTTGAGCTCCTACATTTCTAAAGAAAAAGAAGAAAATTGAAGGGCCTCTGTGAAATGTATGCAAAATTTTAACCTAAAAGATGAAATATCATTTAGGATTTATAATAGTTTCTAAACCTCCTAAAGAAAGGACCCTTGTTAAAGCATTTGTTACACTATTGCATATTTTTTGCCCATGGTTTCAGAATATGTTTAGATTGCAAGTGAAGATCTCCTTTTATTTGATCCTGGTGGTCAGACTCCTCTCCTTCCATCCTCCCAGATATTCCAGAAAAACACTTAACATGAGGTTAGGTGCATGCTAAAGTTCATGCTATTGAATATTCATGTGATGTTGTATACCAAGATGAGTAATCTTGAACTGAAACTTCACACCAGTTGATTAGTAAATGCCCATTTTCCTTCCTCAGCCTCTGGCAGTCACCTTCCTATTCTGTCACTAATGTGACTACTTCAAATATTTTTGGGAAGTGGAATCATTCAGTTTGTCTTTCTATGACTGGTTTCATTTAGCAAACTTTTAAGGTTCATCTAGATTGCTGAATATTACAGATATTTTCTTTTACTTTTAAATTCTGAGTAGTGTGCTTTATCATTCTTGTGTATCCTGCAGGAAACCAAAGCCTGTGGGTTCCAGTTAGTTGATAAAATGGCTTCACATTCTCCTATGTACTTTAAGTCATATTGAGATGATGTAAACAGTTGCCATGCTGCACTGTTAGTGATTTAATAGCTAGAGCGCATCCCCCACACACTCTGGATATTTTCTGTCTAAGGTTGGTTGAACTCAAGGATTCATAGATAATATATATAATATACATATTATATATGTAATATATATACATACACATTACATATAATACATATATAGTATTTAATTTAGTATATATATACTTAATTTAGTAAAGTAATATTAAGTAATTTATTGCTTAATATTTCACAGTTCATACCAGGTTTCTCATAGTACATTGCCTTTCTTACTAAACAAGCCTGTTGTTTCCCTTTTTGTCTGACTTGTAGATCCGCCCATATGTAGGGTGTTTGGTACAGTATTTGCCTCTTCTTTGGAAGCAGAGTGAAGAACACAACATGTTGCGATGCGCTATTCTGACAACACTTATCCATCTTGTTCAGGTAAGTGAGTTCTACAGTTTTTTAGGTTGTTTGTTTTTATTTTTTCAACTCATTGTTTTCACGTGATTTAATACTCATGAAAGTCTTCATGCTACTTTTAGACTTTTGTTAGTGTTTTCCAGTGGTGTTAACCCCACGACACATGTGCCCACATGACGTCTGTCTAATATCTAGAATGTTTCAGTATGAACTTGCGCTGCAGTTTATGGTTTTCCTGGCTTTAAAATAAAAACTTTCCTTTTCATAACCCAAGAAGTCACAAAATTAGGTGAACTGCTTTTGAGAAAAGGAATGATTTTGACTTTAGATGTTTCTAAAAATGTTCTGATGTGAAGTCGGTAGAGAGGAACCTGAAACTTCATGGAGAGAGATGGAGACTGTGGCTCCTACTTGAACTATTAAATGTAAATTCTAGACATTTCCACTGAGATATTCTTCTGTGTTAAGAATTACAGCAGTTCGCTCAAATTAAATAGCCGGGATTGGCTATGAGACTATAAGTCTTCAACCCTGTCAGAAATCCAGAATGACTGAATTAACTGAAATTATGGGAAGCACAAAGCATAGCTTCTAAAACATAGCCAATTTATAGAGACCGCTGAACACCTGGACAGTCCCTATACTACAAAACGTTGGAGCATCCGGGCTTCAGCCTTCTGGCCCAGGATCATCTGACAGATGCAGAATTATTAAGGGCTGATTACTCTGTCTTGGCAGATGTAATGAAGATGGTTTTCAGCTGGCATTCATTCTAAAGCCAAGAAAAAAGAACTAAGTCTTTTAGTTAGGAGAGATGACAGAGGTTCTGGTTAGTCAACAAAATGATGGACTGGGTATTAGGTCTATCTTGTACCTTACTGATACAAATTGGTATAGTTATGCTCTAATTTTATTTTGAGAGAAAAGCTTTATTTTAACAGTAGGAGGAGCTAAGGTGGGTGGAGTAAGGAGAGGAAGAGGAAGGAGAGGAGGAGCTAGGAGATGAGAGGGGGTGGGAGGGGAACATGGAGGCAGATGTTCTCGTGTCTCCGCCAGTCAAAAATAGTTGGTATATCTAGGTTGGGTATTGGGTTACACTTCTGATTGTATGGGCATCTTCTTATTGAGCATTACCAAACTTATAAAGCCTTTGATTAACATTAAAAAAAAAAGTTACTAATAAAGAAAAAAGAAAAAAAAAGAATTACAGCAGTTCACAATTTAATATTAGCAGTTCCTAATATTAGTTTTAAAAACCCAAGATACTTTTATGTTTGGGCTCAACTTATTCTTTCCATAAATGCTTGTAGATGAGTTTTATCATCATAAATTCTCAAGAGAGTTTTGAATACATTATTAATCATACAAACTCTAATGCAATTTTGCACCTTTAAATTTTTTGGTAAGATTCCTATGACAGAAAGTTTATCATCTAAACCAATTTAGGTATGCAATTCAGTGATAATAAATGCATTCATAATATATAGCCACCATAATCCACCTCAATACATCTTTTATCTGATAAAATTAGACTACCCCATTAACAAAAATATTCCTCCCAAACTATCTGCTAAAACACTTAAAAGATGTATTTTTAAGATTAGTGTGTGTTTGCGAGAATGTGTATCTGTGTGAGTGTCAGTGTGTGTGTGTGTGTGTTGTTACTTACAGAAGCCATAAGAGGATGTTGGATCTCCTGCAGCTACAGTGACAGGCAGTTGAGGACTATCTGGTGTGGGTGCTGGGAACCTAACTGAGCTCTTAGAAGGAAGCACTCTTAACTGCTCTTGGTTCTTGCTAAAGCACTTTTGTGAAATATATACCTTTCTGGTTATACTTTAATATTTAGGATTTTCCTGTAACATTTTTTTTTTTTTTTGGTAGACAACCGTAATGACCTCAGGATAGAGTAGTCACTAGTCTGTTAATATTGTAGGTAACAGAAGAGGAACCTTAGATCCTTTGTACTGTAGGTCTGTAAACATGTTTTTAGCTCAGTTGGGGATGTTTGTGAGGAAACAGGAGTAAAATTCCCTAGCTTTTGTGTCTTTTATAGCTTGTCAATCACAACAATTTTTGTAATCCAGAGTAGTAGAATGTTTGGTTGTTTTTCTTCTTCATTACATTTAACTTACTGGTATTGACTAATAATGCAAAGTTCCAACCAAATAATAATGTGCCTTTCTTTGCAAATAAGTATATAATATTTAATACAGAAATTAAAATTGTAGCTTAAATATACTTTGGAGTCATTTGAGAATATTAAGGTATATTGTTAAATTACCTCTCAGATAACATTACCGTCTTTCTGCTATTAACATGTAAGATGGACATTAGGGAAGCTGTATATTTTGCATTTGTATTTCATAAACCTGGAAATCTAGTATCTGGTAGTCTTTGCCTGTGGAGATTGATATCTATAAAAATAAGTATTCTAGTCTCCAGTAGTTTGCTTCAGTAGATGTAAATATTTATTCATAAGTACTTGATACTGGGAAGAGGTGAACAGGACAAGTGTTTGTGCAGATGACAGACTGGAGAAGTATATAACCATTGTATTAAGATCATCATAGTGTGGGGCATATGGTACTTTATCTGATTTACTGAAAGTAATGTCAGACACCAGTGAAGATCTGTGTCCTGACAGAACCGATGTTCAAATCATGTTGTTAAATATACTGTTGGATAACAGTTCTTAATGACATGGTATTTTAGGGATGAGAATGATGAAGATATTTGACACAAATGTACCTGCATGTATAAAGCTCCAGTATTAGTTAAACTTGTCATTGTGGCAGAATACCTGACATAAACAGTTTAAGGGAGGAAGGATTTAGTTTTCACTTTCAGAGATTCAGTGCATGTTCCTGGGTCTCCTGATGTGGCTCTGGGGAGACGGACTGTGTGGTAGCAGGAGTGTGACAGAGCTTAGCATGCAGTGGACAGGAGGCAGAGTGAGAGCCTGAGGGCCCATGGACAAGACACCTTTCCTAGGACATGTCCAGATTGGCCTGTTTGCACCAGTTTGGCCTGGACTCCTAAGCTTTTCACAGCTCTCCAAAGTAGTGCCAGCAGCGAGGGAGCAAGCCTTTATTGGCTTTTCTCTGATTGGCATGCTATAGTAGCCAATAACAACTCTAAGTGCCACTTGGGGTGATTCTGTTCTTTAAATATTAATTTTAGATATAGATAGGATAATGTTAGTTATTTATTTTTAATGAAGAGTGACAGAACTCTCTCCTGTTCTCTTTTCTGTTTGGTAGAAGAGTCTACTTTCAGCTTTTCAAGCAGTAACTTCTAGATTTTTCATCTTCCTAGCTCTAAGTCACATGCAAATTTTGTTTATTTCTGCATGCGAGCATGTTTGTGTGTGTGTGTTTGTGCGCTCGTGTGCAAGCACAACATGCATGTAGAGGTAAGAGGATAACTTACGAGACTCAGTTCTCTTGTACCATGTGGGTCCCAGGGATTGAACTTGGTCTTCGGGCTTGATGGCAGACAGATGTACTCAATGAACCATCTTGTTGACCCCATTTTCTAGTTACTTTGAGCTTTGGTTTCTAGTGTTGCTAAGTCAGTTACTACTTAACATCTCACTTTCCAAATTTGATTACTTTTTCTCTTCTAATATTCTTTTTGTGTTTATAGTCGTAGGTCTTAAAAAAGATTCTATACTGTTTCATTGTTTTTTTAGGAGACAAATAGTAAACATATTTGTCCAGTCTGTGATGCCATCATAGTGTTTCTAATATTGTATAGTTAGTGTAGTTGGATAATGAACTTCAGAACTCGCATATGTGAGATGAATCAAGAGAGCAAAAAAGCATAGTGTTCAAAGGATTATTTTTCTTAAAAGATAATATTAATTAAAAAAAAAAAAAAACCCACCCAGAGCAGGACTGGGAACACTGGTTTGGAATGGGAGTGATATCAGGTCATGGTTAGGAGCAACTATTAACACTGATCAGAGCAGGAATTAAATAAACAGCAGGAAGAGAAACAATTTGAAAGACATGATAAAGATAGGATTGTGGCTTGTGCAGGTGCAGAGTGAGGGCAGGGAGGAACCAGTAAGGACTGTGATGTATATTGTTACCAGGTAGACAGTTGCTCATGTCACTTGAGAAAGGAAATGTATGAAAAGGTTGGTGGACACGAGGAGTTAGGGTGCCTTTTAGACCATGATACCCTGAGTCATTTGGGTGTCTGAACTTCGAAAATCGGCTTGGAGAAAATAGATGTGTCCACAGTGTGCTCAGTCAGCACGAGAACAATGGCCGGCCGTCTGTAGGGTGCACTCATTGTAGTCATTCTCTTCCCCTCCTTTCTCCCTCTCCATCCAGAGCCTCTTGTAGTCCAGGTTGACCTTGAACTCACCGAGACAGCTGTGGATGATTTGGAACTCCTGACCCTCCTGTCTCGGCCTCTCAAGTGCTGTACTTATAGATACATACCGCCATGCCTTACATTGGGGGAAAATAGCTTTTACAGGAAATTTGCAAAGATAGTTATATTCCCTTCCATCATCTATAATTATTTTAGAATATGATTTTCCCTCTCTTCACTTCTAGTGAGTTACTTAATCACTGATAAGTTGGCTTTTTTTTTTTTTTTTTTTTAATGAACTTTTATAGTAACATCAGGCCAGACGCAGCATTAAGTCTGCGTCTCCTGAAACAGAATGAAAACAAACAAAAAGGGGAGACTGAGGCAGTCAGAGAATTTGGTTTATTTACATTTACTATAAAACTGTATTGGTATTTGAAAGATTTCCCAAGAAATGGTATTTGATATTTCCTTTCTGGATTTATTAGAGATTGATTTTTTCCCCCCCTCCTCAAAAGTCCTTCTTGTTTGCTTTAAAATATTTCCACTGTGAGATACTGAACTTCTCTGTTTTAAGAGAGAAACAGACAAACTAGAATTTTGGATTAAACTTTTTTCTTCTGTGTTCTAGACACATTAAATATAAACAAAAAATTCTCCATGAAAGATAATTTAGAAAACATACAAAATAAGTCTTTTTTGCCTTTTTCCTCAGTTTTCTTTTTCTTATATATTTTTTAAAGATATATTTTTATTCATTTAGGTATATGAGTACAGTGTAGGTGCCTTTAGACACAACAGAAGAGGGAATTGTATACATTGCAGATGGTTGTGGGCCACCATGTGGTTGCTGGAAGTTGAACTCAGAACCTCTGGAAGAGCAGTCAGTGCTCTTAACTGCTGAGCTATCTCTCCAGCCCTCTTTTTCTTATATTTAACTGGTTCTGACGGTTCTGTGAGTTTTCTCTTGGAGATATTTTTATGTATATACTAAATATATAGAATCATAGGTATCTTTAAAAATTCTCTGCTGTGGAATTGTTATATACATTTCTGTTCCTGTAAGTCTAATATGTAATTATTTTTGAAATTTTGTTCTGCTCTTCTAACTATGTGGTTGTTCATGCCTGCTTACTATTGTTAAATATGAATCTACTGTGATAGCAATGAACAATTCAGGCTGAGCTAATTTCATACTTGTTATTTAGCTGAGTATGTTTATACAGCTTAAAATATCGTGTTAACTACTTTTTGTGTAGTCATAGCATGGGGGAAACAAGTATTTCCTACATTTGTTGAGCATTCCTAATCTAAAATTCAAAATGTTACAGAGCAGTAAACTTTTTGTCCCTGAGTTGATACCAGAAGTAGGGACTTCTCAACTGACCTGCTAAGCAATATAGGTACACTAATAATGTATTGAATTACCTTTGGGAGATATGTATGTGTGTGTGTGTGTGTGTGTGTGTGTGTGTGTGTGTATATATATTATATATATATATATATACACCATATATGTATATATGGTATATATGAATTATAAATGAATTTTATATTGAGATTTGGGTTCCATTTCCAAGATATTTTATTATTTATTTACAACCATTCTAGAAAATGAAATTCACAATCTTAATTTCTTCTTTCCTAACCATTTCAAATAAGGAAGATTCAACATATATGTGGAATTTCTTAAAAGGCACAGATACATATATCCTTGGCATTTGTGTGTGTGTGTGTGTGTGTGTGTGTGTGTATAGTATTTCCATCTAGAAAGGATGATAGTAGTTTGATTTTTTACATTTTAGTAATTAATAGAAGTTTGTTTGCTAGTATAATGAGGACTGTCCTAAAAGACTCTTACTTACTTTATATAATATAAATTGTTTTCTGAGGCAAGTAATTGATTGGTGGTGGGGGAGGGATCTTAGAGTGTCTTATCATAAATTGTATTTATACTTCCTGTAGGGATTAGGAGCAGACAGCAAGAACCTGTACCCTTTCCTGCTCCCAGTTATCCAGCTGAGTACAGATGTTTCCCAGCCTCCACATGTCTATCTTCTGGAAGATGGTCTAGAATTATGGTAAGAGGGAGAACGTGATGCTATGATTACCCTGCTGCTGCTTTCTCCACTTTTGTTCCAGTAAAGCAGAGGTCCCGTAAAGGCTTTGACTACTCAGCATTTAAAGATAAGCATGTGAGGTTGTTATCCTCTAGTTGTTTGCCCTCTTCCAGCTTCTGTTCAGTGCAGGCTGCTGATAGACAGTTAATGAGAAGTGGCTGTTGTTAAGAGCACTGTCTGTCTACTCCTTCCAAAGGAGGTCAGGCTCTCCACACCTACATGGTAGTTCATAACATCTGTAACTAGTCCCAGGGGATTTGACACTCTATTCTGTCCTCCACAGGTACTGTATGGACATGGTACACAGACATAAATACAAGCAAAACACCTAAACACATAAAATATAAACAAATAAACCTTTTTAAAACATAAAAATAGAGAGAGATTCTAGTAGGGATCATGCTGCATTTCATATTTGGAATTTTGCAAATAATCTAGGTATCTTGGTAATTTACCCAAACAAAATTTGATCTTAAATTTTTGAGAATTTAAAATAAAATGCTTTTAGGGAGTGGGGTATTGAGTTATATTTCAACCTCTTACTGCCTTTATAGCGGGTAGCAAGATGTTAGAGCTTAGCCTGAGGCCTTAGGTTTAACCCTCAACACCATTAAAAAGGAAAAAAAAATTACTATTTAAACTTTGGGTTTTTTCATGAAGCATATTATATAATAATTATGGCAGTTATATTCCATTTTAAAATTCTTTGTTTAATTTCCCTTGTCTTTGACTTTTACATTGAGCAAAAGTTTGATATGTAGTTCTCTATAAAGAACAAATTTTTAAATTTGCATTTTATCCTCACTAAAGGTTTATTCTATAGAATTTTAGTGTCTTATGTTTATTTTGTGAATGATTTTACTCCATGTTTTCTCTTTTTTGTCTTTGAAAACACTTGTGTGTCAGTGTGCCTGTGGAGGCTAGAGACTAGCTAGCAGCACTTGCTTCTCCCTACCATGCACACTCTGCACACCAGACTTAGGTTGTGAGGCTGGGCCACAAGTGCCCTTAACCACCAAGGCGTCTTAAACTCAGCCTTTTCTATTTTTATATTATGGTTTTCTAGTTAAGATGTTCTTACATAGAGCTCTTTGTTAGTCAACATGGAAACTTCTCTTTTTTTAATAATCACAAATTGTGTTTTGACATTATTTGCCTTTCTTTCTTCACCTTTTATTGATTTACTCTGGAGTTGAGTACCTGATCATTTAAGTTGAAGTTTTCTCCTGTTTTGTATAGCTTGATTTATACTGTGGAAGCAGAAACTTAAATCTGGACTCACTGGAAGGGAGAAAGTTAATTATGCTATTTCTTTACTGTTAATTATTAAGGTGTTATAGTAATTAAAGATACCTGGTTAAGCAAAAATCACTTCCTCACCCTCCACACCATTATACAACCAAAAGTTTTTTAATTTTGTTGTTATTGTTTGTTCTTGACCATTTGCACTCCAAATCATTTCATAGCTTGCATAATTTCCAGCTCCATGTTTAAGGGTCTTAATTGAAATTGCATTGATTCTGTTTATCAGTTCACTGAGAATTGATGTCATTTTTATATCTGTCATTTTGATATCATCATCCCTTTGCATATTAAGTGTTTCTGTTACAGAAAGTCAGTTGATCTCTCTCTCTCTCTCTCTCTCTCTCTCTCTCTCTCTCTCTCTGTGTGTGTGTATGTGTGTGATCACCTGTTTCAACTCCTCCTACCTTGACTTCCTTGCAACGATGTTGTGTACCCTTGAAGTGTGAGTTAGTGTAAGCCCTTTCTGAAGTTGCTTTTGTCAGGATATTTTATCACAGCAACAAGAAAAGAAACTAAGGCAACTTCCATATGTGTACTGAATAAATATGGAAATAGACAAGATAATGCAAGGCGTTTACATTCACAAAATGTATTGCTATGAAAGTTTGGTGGGTATTTATTCAAAGGTTTAAGTGATTTTTTTTTAAATTTTATTTTTACCTGTGTTAGGTTTATTCCTTACCAAGTCCCAAAGGTAGCTTATAAAGAGGAAAGGCTTGCATTTGGCTCCCGAGAGGATTCAGTTCATAACTGATTGGCCCCATTGCTTTGGTCTTTGGCACACAGTATATTAAGGTGGGGCTTTATGGTAGAGGAAGTGTGTACATATATGGCAGCTGGGTAAAACAGAGTGGAAGGCACTGGGGGACCACCATTTCCATCAGTGGCATATCCCCAGTGATCTGAACTCTTTGAGTAAGGTCACTCTTCTAAAAAGTAGTGCTTAGTTTGGGTCCAAGCACGTGGATGGGGCTTTGTAGACCTAAACTGTATCAATATCAAATACTAGATTTTGTTTACTCCCTTTTCCCCTGTCTTTTGGTTTGTTTTGATTTTTGTTTTTGTTTTTGCTGTTTTTTTGACACTCATGGTTTTCCTTCTTCACATTCTTTTTATATATATTTGGTATTTTAAACTATGTTTTAGACTGTTAAAGCATGATAATGGCTTCTAAATTCATCTTTAGAAAGTATGCATTGTAAGTTGTTTTACTGGTTTGTTAGCCCAGTCTGTCATTGGAGAAACACAGAATTGACCAGAAATTTAGAATAGAATAGCTTTATCCCTCTTTCATCAGCATAACAATGATTTTGTGTACAATTGTAATCTTAATTTTATTTTAGCATAGTGTTATTTTTACTATGTATAAAAATATTATTATACAGACTGAAGAATAATTTAGCCTGTAAATTACTTGACTTAAAAGTGTGAAGATGAGAATTCAATTACTAGAAGACACACAAAAGAAAGAAGGAAGGAAGGAAGGAAGGAAAGGAAGAAACCAAACTTGGGCTTGGTGGCACATTTGCTGTCACCCCAACACTAGGAATTGCAGAGATAGGTGGATCTAGGGTGGGCTTGCTGGCTAGCAAACTTAGAGAAATGCTGAGTTCTTGGTCAGTGAGAGAACATGTCTGAAAAAATAAGAAGAGATGGCAAGTCTCTGAAGAATGATGCCCAGGATGCCCCAAGGCCCCTTTGTGGGATGCATGCACACAAGATTGCGGAGTTCCAAGGGAAACTTGTGATGTCGTTGCTTTTGTTGGCAGTCACTTTACATATTTTGCTCATTGCTTCTTAAATGAAATGTTTTTATAGTTGTGTTAATGGCATGAGTAGATGTCAGAAGTGTGTTAATTGTATTTTTTTTCCTAGGTTAGTGACATTGGAGAATAGCCCGTGTGTCACACCAGAACTACTTCGTATATTTCAGAACATGTCACCTCTTCTTGGTATGTCTTCAGATCTTACTGAGATGTTTGTTAATGTAACCACAGCCTAAAAGTATTTTTCCTTACCCCTTTGATATTATAAGTCCCATATATTGACAAGTCATAGTGATTTTATAGAAATTATTACGTATATTTTTGAAGTAACTTTCATTGATTTAAAAGTAAACACTAAATAACATTGCTTTATGGAAAAATTTTCAATTAAACTAAGATATAACCTCATTACAAGTTGAGCTTGAACTTTGCCTGAGGAATTTTGTTTGATAGCTCTTCTCTATGCTACTTGAAGAATATATTTTGAAACTGTTTCTCTATACCATGGTTTCACTCAGCTCACTTTACACAGGGAGTTTGGGCTGTAAGTTGTTGAAGCATTGTACATACTTTTGTTTTGGCTAAGGAACCACTGAAGGCTTAGTGTCATATATAGTTTGCTGAAGTATTGCTTAAAAATTAGCTAAACAGACATAATGTGTGTTGTTGTCCCTGCCATCCTCACGTGGCCTCACACATGCTAGACCGCCTCTTCCCACTGAGCTGTAAGTCCCTCAGTACTATACAGTTCCAAAACATCACATCTGACATGAATCTGAGGGACCTATGCACTTACTCTTTCCGTCTTTCAGAGATGTAACTAGATGCTTTCCTAGTGTCAGCTTCATTTTCCTAGTAATTAATAATAGTAAATCAGTACTTTTTTTTACACATGAGGAACCATTCTAAAGCATATAATAGCACTATTGTCTGTCTGTCTGTCTGTCTGTCTGTCTGTCTGTCTGGGTGGTGGGGAATGCTAAACCACGACCTGGTTAGTGTGACCTTCCACTGACTTTCATACATCCTTAGCTTAAAATTTCTTAAAAATGATGCTTTGATTATAAAGTCATCCTAGTAAGGGAGTTTCCCAGTTCAATTGCACACCTAAATTTATGGCATATTTAATTATACACATATATTAATTATACACAGTTGAGTTTATTGGCCCTTTGATTATGTTTTTAAAATTTGATTTTTAATTCTTGTGGTGTATGCTTATATGTATTGGTATGTGTATATGTACATGCACCTGTGGAGGCTGGGACAGGTATCTTCTCTGTTACTCTTGACCTTATTTATTTGTATGTATATAAATGAGTATGTGTTGGTGTGAATGTTTGTACACATGTATGTGTGGGGCATCCATGTTCCCATGCATTCATACATGTCTGAAGAGGGTGTCAGATCCCTTGGAGCTGGAGTTTCAGGCATTTGCACGATGTTCTGCTTTATTATTGGGTACGAGGACTTCAGCTCTGGATTTCCTGAGTGAATGGCAACCGCCCTTAGCTGCTGGGTCATCTCGTTAACACCTTTATGGTTTGTGCAAGACAGGGTATGTCACTCAACTCGGAGGTCACTGGTCAGCTAGCCTTGCTGGCCAGTAAGTCTATGGGATCCCCCGTGCTCCACCTCCCCAGCACTGAAATTAGTCACTCACTGCCTTGACTAGCTTTTTATGGGGGAGAGGGTGGATCCCCATGTAGGTCCTCATGCTTGTGTAGGAAGCCATTTATTCACTGAACTCTCTCCTCAGCTCTCACATCCCATTAAGACTCAGCCATAGAGCATCTTTAATTCTTTATTAAAACTTTGTTGACTATTGTCCTGGGTGAGATTTAGGTAGAAAAATCCCCAAAATTGGACCCTTTGCTAAGAATTTACTTACTGAGAAATTTAATCATAAGTAAAAATTCTAGTTCTGGTTTAGAAAAGTAGAGATTCTTTGAAAACATGAGCAGATATGAGCTAACACAGCTGTGATTGATTACATTAGAAACTTTCACGGGGTGGATGACAATGATGGCTAGATAGTGCCATTAACCACTTCATTTCTCCTGAGACTCCTTCCTTTCTCTCTGTCCCTTCCCCCCTCATTATCCACTTTCTTTTCTTGAGAGCTTTTTTTTTTTTTTTTTAATTTTCATTTCTTACTCCTCCTCAGATTAGAAGAATTCTGAAGTAATTACCCAAAGTCTGTTTTTCAACAAACAGCCCTTTGCTATTTCTCCATGACATGCAATCATGCCCAAAGGCAGTGCCGGCTACTTCCTGCTGATTCTCTAGAAAACTTTTGTCTTTTAGTTGTTTTAGGGAAAGAAAGGAAGTGTGCTTGGCATGTCCTTTTGTCCTCTGTTTATCTCTGCTGTAGCTAACTTGGAGGTCTTAGGCAGTGCCAGTGCGAGTGAGAACATCACCAGACTATTATCTGAGCCTTCTCGTGAGCAAGGCTAAAGGCTTCCATGTCAGCTTCATACAGCAACCCCACTCTGCCATCTTCTCCCACTTGAATTGAGTGTGCTTGGTTTCTACATACTTTTCTTTATAAACCAGGAAACCATAGGACCCAACGAAAATTTTGCTTTGAAATGAAAAGTCTCAGGCTATATGGTTTCCTAGCTTTGTTCTGAGTGGACAGAAGGGAAAAAATGCCTCTCTCAATGGTCTTTATTAGTAAAAGGTGAACGAGAGAGTTCTATTAAAGGGTTTTGCCAGTTTTTAGATACTATTTTATGACTACTGACTAGATTATAGTCAGGAAAATTTATAAAGAAAGCATGTAAATTGCTTTTATTTTGTTTTCCTTTTACTCAGGCTGGCATTGAACTCACAATCCTCCTGCCTCAACCTCTTGAGTGCTGGAACTATAATTGTGTGTCACCACCCTTGCTGTAACTTAGTTTTTCTTTTTCACTTGTTTGTAGAGAGTTTTCTTTTTCTTTTTCTGATGATAAAACATTATCAATCCTGTCTGATCTTCTATCCTAGAGCTTCCATCCAGCTGCCTTGCAAACGGTAAGCTGCATGCTTGCTGCTTCAGGAAAACCATAAAAGTCAAAATCACGTTAGTAATCATAGTTAAAAATAAACTGAGTGCTTCATGTTACCATAGCAACTTAGCTGTAACTAAAGTGAATCATCTCTTCACATATATTTTGAACAGCTAGTTAATTTGCTCTTTTAAAAAATAATTACTGTTTTGACAGAATTAAGTTCAGAGAATCTCAGAACCTGCTTTAAGATCATCAATGGCTATATCTTTTTATCATCAACAGAATTTTTACAGGTATGTCAGAACACCTCTTGCATTGTTAATACTTATATATTATTATTTTGGGTTTTGTGTGGCATTAGGAGTGCCTTTTCAAAGTTCAGATTTGGTCTGTTACTTTAGTGGGTAGATATTTTATTTCCTTGTAAGTATTCCCACTGCAGGGAGGGTGAGATCAGCATCTAGTTCCACTGATACTGAATACAGAAAATGCATTATATATACTAAAATATATACTCAGCAATTAGTGTATCAGTAACCTCATAATCTATCTTCTTCATTCTTCCTAAGAGGGGTCTTACTTGAAGTTGTTTGTTTAGACCTATAGTGCCAAGTCTTGACTAGAGTGTGGGCCTTTCCAGATTGAGTTTCATGCCTTTTCAATAATGTAGCTGTGTCTTACACATACTGACCTTTGATTGGGTTTCAGACATATGCAGCAGGCTTGTGCCAGTCCTTTTATGAGCTGCTACCAGAGATTACTACAGAAGGTCAAGTTCAAGTGCTCAAGGTAGTGTCATTTTAAATTGGTTGTCATGTGTTATTGGTGAGACTGGAGCCTCCTGAGTATGGATGATTGGACAGGAGAGAAACTGATACAGTTCTAGAGAGTATTCAGTTTGGCTTAAATTCCTCTGTACCAAAGGCATCAAATTTGAATGTGTATACAAGTCACCTGGAGGGCTTGTTAAAATGAACTTTTGGATTTCTAATATTTTTTTGTTTTGTCTTGTTTTTTATAATTTATTTTATAATTTTATAAATATAATTTTTATTTTAAGTGCCTTGTTGATTTGACTGCATGTATGTCTGAGTGAGGGTGTCAGATCTCCTGGAACAGGAATTACAGACAGTTGTGGGCTGTCAGTGGGTGTTAGAATTGAACCTGGATCCTCTGGAAGAGCAGCCTGTGCTCTTAACCACTGAACCATCTCTCCAGCCTCCTTCTAACATAATTGTAGCTAATTGGAATAACGTCTATCCTAAAACCTTATTGGATAGAAATGAATTAAAATCTTTTTACCAGCTTGTCCTAATCCTAGCAACATTTGGTGTATCTTAAGTTTTCAGTTGTTGTTTTGATAGTGTTCTAGGTATTAAGCCTGTATCTTCATACATGGGAGGCAAGCCAATGAGCTACACCCTCACCGTGGCAGCCTGCCTCCCAGATAGAGACTCAAATGTTAGTCTCCATATGATAAGCAGTCACCGCTGTTCTATTGAGGACAGACAGCCTTTTTAGTTTGTTAGTCCACATTTGGGACAATAATTTCACTGACTGTGTCATGACCAAGATGCAAGTTGGGAGGAAAGGGTGTATTCAGCTTACACTTCCAAGTTGCTGGTCATCACCAGAGGAGGTCAGGCCTCGAACTCAAGCAGGGCAGGATACAGGAACTGATGCAGAGGCCATAGAGGGATGTTTCTTACTGGCTTGCTTCCCCATGTGTGAAGATACAGGCTTCTTTCTTATAGAACAAGCTCAGCTTTTCTTATAGCTCAGCTTGCTTTCTTATAGAACCCAAGACGACCAGCCCAGGCATGGTACCACCCACAATGGGCCCTCCCCCCTTGATCACTAATTGAGAAAATGCCTTACAGCTGGATCTCATGGAGGCATTTCCTCAAGGAAGGCTCCTTTTTTTGTGATAACTCCAGCTAGTGTCAAGTTGACACAAAACAAGCCAGTACAGACAGTTTTAACTCTAGCAAGCTATTGAAGTTAGAGTGCTGAATTTGTTGGGATCATGTATAGTTAAGAACAATAGCCTGTAAATTGTATGTATTATCCTTTTATGACCTTCTATAAAAGAAATATAACATGACTGTAATAGCTCACCTGTAAACATAAATGTATAACTATATTAAACTATATCATAATATATGTATATACACATGTATCGATATTTTACATATGGAATTTAAAAGCTATAGCTGTTAAATGTCTAATTTCTTAGCTGTGTTCTATGTCAAATAAGAGAAATTCTGGCTAGACAAAGTCCTTTTAAATTATTTTTTATTTTTTGGTTTTGTTTTTTTCTAGACTGGGTCTCACTATGTAGCTCTGGCTATCTTAGAACTGGCCTCAGACACACAAAGATCCACCTACCTCACTCTGTCTCCCAAGTGCTGGGATTAAAGGCTTGCTCCATTATGCCTGGCAAAGTCTTTCTTTTCTTTCTTTCTTTTTTTTTTTTTTTTTGGTTTTTCGAGACAGGGTTTCTCTGTGTAGCCTGGGCTGTCCTGGAACTCACTCTGTAGACCAGGCTGGCCTCGAATTCATAAATCCTCCTGCCTCTGCCTCCCAAGTGCTGGGATTAAAGGCGTGTGCCACCACTGCCCGGCTTGGCAAAGTCTTTCTATCTTGACAATTATATTTTTGTTAGAAAAACTATGGCATTATCTTATATTTTCAAGGTGGGTTTTCTACCAATGGAACTCACTATAAAAATGTTTATTTCCTATTAACCAATACATAGCTGCTATAGATTTAATAGGAATAATAACTAGTTATCACTCTATGTGTATTGTCTGTTCTTGGGTAGACACACACATTTAAATTCTAGATATTTATGTAAGTGTATTCATGGTTGGTTTGATTTTTAAGTTGGTCATATTTGGTATTATTTGTTAATATATTCAGTCATTTACCCTGTGGGTCAGGAATTAGAAATTTTTTTTCTGGAAGTAGTCTGGGACCATTTAGTTTGTTATTTCAAATATTCATTATTGATATTGTCTATGAGTTATCACTTTTAGAGAAAGTTGTCATGTTATCTTAATACTATCTATATATTTTAAGATCTTTCCTCTACTAGACTCCTCTATTAGTCTGCAAGTTTCTCCATTATCCAAAGTTCAAAGTTAGTATGTGCTATATTGTTTCAGATTTTAATGGCACAGTACTGATGGTTTTTATGTTAAAGATTTAGAGGTTCATTATCAAGCACTGGATATTGACCTACTTCTTAGATACTCACCCTGCCCTACTACTTAAAAGGCTCTTGGCTATATTTG
This sequence comes from Mastomys natalensis, assembly GCA_021653895.1. NCBI lineage: Eukaryota > Metazoa > Chordata > Mammalia > Rodentia > Muridae > Mastomys > Mastomys natalensis. The sequence goes on along the minus strand of JAJTUV010000781.1, from coordinate 104,974 downwards.
GGGCTTGGGTTTCATTGCTTTTTTTGTACATATGTACATAAGTGTGTGTGTGTATGTATGTGTATTTTGTATGTGTGCAGGGGACAGGCCTGTCAGAGGACAGTTTGTTTGAGTTTGTTCCTTACACCATTTTGACCCAGGAAATTGAACTGTCGCTAAAAATACCTTTCCCCACCAAGCTGTGCAATAACTTGTTATGTAGTACCTCAAAACAGTGTTAATTATATTCAGGACAGGCTAAGTGATTATGACAAAAGCTTCTCTCTTACATTTAAACACTTTCCAGACCAAACTTGAAATGAAAGTTGTTTGGTTTTTTGTTTGTTTGTTTCCTTTTCCTAAAGCTTTTTTGCAATATTAGTAGTGAAGTAACTGTTGAAAGCTGACTTATGAATTATTTGTTGTGGGCATTGTAAAACTTCAGTAAGGAAGATTTTAAGGAGTTCTAAGAAATAGTGCTTTTTATTGCACTTTTATGAACTAGAGGGAAGGTAGCATGGCTGTAGGGATAGCATAGCCGATAGCTAGATCAGAATATTGACCTCCTTCCTCAGAGCTAGGTGAGGTGAGCCTTCTCATTTTGTCTCTAAAACAAGATTAGCTTTGCCCAGTTTCTAGGGCAAAGAATGGATTATTGGTGTGTGTGTGTTTGTGTGTGTGTAATAGTTAAAACACTGCCTAGTGTATAATAAGCTAGTATAAAAGTTAGCTATTTTAATCTAATTACAAAGTTGTCTCATTTTATAGTCAGCCTTTGGCAAAAAACAAAACAAAAAACCTAAAACCAAAACAAACAAAAAACCAAACCAACCCCCAAACCAAAACAAAAAAGCTGGTCAAATACATTTATAGACTAATTTCTTTGGTTGCTGGATTTTTGACTTTTGAAAAACAATCCATATAAAATGTTTTTCCTACATGATTTCTTTTAAATAAATGTTTATTGAAAATAAGCATTCTGGTTGAAATGGCTCAGCAGGTGATGCCCTGGCTACCAGACCTGATGGCCTGAATTGGACCCCAGAACCCCCATGATGGGAGGGGAGAACCAGCTCCCAAAGGTTGGCCTCTCACCTCCACATATGTGCTATTGCGTGTGAATGTACTCTTGTGTGCAAGTGCATGCAGGTACACACACACACACACACACACACACACACACACACACAGAGTAAGGAAGTAAATAAATAAATGAAGAATTACACAAAAAATCTCTTAAGTGAATTTGCTTTTAAGACAAGGCTAGTAATATAGCAGTAGCATAGTATTAATAATTGTGTGTCTAAGCTGGTTATTTAAAATTAATTATATTTGTTTATTGCTTTTGAGAATAATACAGTTTTTTAAAAAATTTGTTATGGAGAATTTCAATCATATACTAGCTTCATAATTTTAGTAACAATTTCTTTTTCATTGTGCTTAAAATGGAAACAGTGACGACGTTTGTCTGCTTCACTTTTAATTTTATGCTTTTTTCATTGAATGAATCCATGCACATAGTTATCATTCAAATACGGGAAAATTTTATAACATTTATACAAAGTGTAGATTAAAACAGTGTAGTGTCCAAAGTAGATCATTAATATATTGTAAATACTTGAGTTTAATATTGAAGACTTGATAATATGTGCTTAAGGCAATTGGAAAGAAAGCATTGCCATAGGTGAACCTTTGTTTGATTTGAAGTCACAGAAATGAGTTTATTTAATTAGTGGATATTGAGTACTAGGGAAGCACTACCTAACACTAGTAAATCTTTTGAGCTCGTGATGTAAAGGCATATTTTAAGAAAATGGTGTGTTTATTTTATACTTTCATTTATAGTCTGAGAGAACTCTTACAGTTCTAGTATAGCTCCTAACATTAGCTTCTTACTTTCATTTTCAGTATCTCCTAGATTCTGTTTCTTAATATACCATCAATATATTTTTGGTTAAGCGCAACTATTATAGTAATTTCTGATAGTGTTTGCAAGTAGCTTCTTTGTTCTTTGAAGCATAAAATTTCAATTTTAAGAAAATTGAACAAAGAGACCAGGATGACTGTTTCAGGAGTCAATGTTTTAGAGCAGAACTAGAGTTAACTCTTTGACTCAGTACAGGTACATGGACACAGTAATTCTAAAAATAATTAAATTTAAATTCTTAGCTTTGAGATACATTTGTACATATGTACCATTTTGAGTTTGGAAATTCTCATTTCTCACAGCCATATTTATATGCATTATTAAACCAACCTCCTTTCTTTCATTATGATAAGGCTTAAAATGAATTGACTATTTTTGACTAATTCTATAATAACAGGTGACACCATTATTTACTATATCCTACGTATTCCTAAGCACATAGCATGTAGAATACGTTATCTACATGTAAACATGTAAACTGTTTTTTTTTCCATTTTTTTTTTTCAGATAAAAAATTAAATAACAGAGGTAAATGTTCAAGGTCAGAGAGCTAGTAAGTATTGGAGTCATGATGGAAGCCTAGACATTCTGCTATTAAGATGCACAAGTCAGGCCTGGCAGTGATGGCGCACGCCTTTAATCCCAGCACTTGGGAGGCAGAGGCAGGTGAATTTCTGAGTTCAAGGACAGAGAAACCCTGTCTTGAAAAACCAAAAAAAAAATCCACAGTCAGTAATTTTTTATTGAGTGTAAGGCCAAATGAAGAATGTTGTCTTAGGAGGAAGTTAAAAACTTACATTTTTGGTTTAAAAGAAGTCTATTATAGGTATTTCTTGAAAATAATAAGATTAAAAACTACAATGCAGCAAGTTCTATTTGTATTGGCACATTGCCGACTTAAAAAGAAAAAAAAAGAGGTGTATTCAACCACGAGTGAAGTCCTTTGCTAGTTTCAAATGAAGAAAACCTCCATAGCTTTACAGTGATTTTAAAGTATAAGGCAGTAGCACTGTCCACAATATTCATCTCTTTAAAGTAAAAGAAAAATGGAAATGACGCAGTAAACCAAATTAATAAAAGTGCTTTTGAAGCAGGAAATGGAAGAGAACCTTGGTAGCTAGAGTAGATGTAGAGCTGGTGTAGATGTTTGATATGATTTAAAGTAGTAAAAGGGCCAATCTTAGTACTATGAGAACACAATCAAAACAGTAAATCAAAAATTAAAAGCTAAAGAGTTTAGGAGAAATTTTATTTTAAGAGAAAATGTGTGTATTTATTGTGATATTGTGGGAGTCGCCTTAGACTACTTTGTTACATAGTATATATAGTAAGTACAGTGGGTCATAACATAAAAGCCAAAAGAAAGAAAGCAATCAAATGGATATTTTATAATGCTGCTTCTTTTTTTTTTTTTTTTTTGGTTTTTCGAGACAGGGTTTCTCTGTGTAGCCCAGGCTGTCCTGGAACTCACTCTGTAGACCAGGCTGGCCTCGAACTCAGAGATCCGCCTGCCTCTGCCTCCCAAGTGCTGGGATTAAAGGCGTGCGCCACCAACGCCTGGCAATGCTGCTTCTTTTAGTAATACTGGCATTATCATTTTAAAATTCAAAAGTTTGTGACTGTATTTATATATGTAGATATGTATAGTAGAAATAAGATTATTAAGGTCTGTAATTTTCATTATGAGAAATATAGGATTATTCCATGTAATTTCCCACATGTATATTTCAAATTCAACATGTCACAGCACATGTCATAGTTACTCTTGGTTCCACAGTTACTAAAACACGGACAGGAAAAATGTAAGAATTTTAAAGTCAAATAGTGACATTTTTCTATATAATATTTGTTGTTTTGTTTTTGCAACAGGATCTCACTATTTAGCCCTAGCTGGACAGGAACTGGTTATATAGAGCAGACTGACCTTGAACTCCCAGCCAGAGAGCTGCCTGCCTCTGCATCCTGAGTGCTGGGATTAAGGGTGCACCAGCCTGCCTAGTGCTCTACAAAACACTTTAAGACAGTTGTTTCTCTACCTGTGGTTTCTGAACTTAATTTCAGAGATTTAACCTTGAAGTATTTATTGATTCCTTGTACAACACAGACTATAATTTACCGATGAAGGCAATGTACAAATGATAGTGTTGATTATATTTAATATATGTGAATGATTTATATGGAAAAGTCTAATCTTTTAAACACACACAGGAATATTTGTTTCTTCTCCTATAGAAGACTATGACACTTCTCATTCTGTTAATTCTCCAAAACAAAGGTAGAGTGATTCCTGTGGGTTCCTTGAGTTAACTTTAATAAGGGTATTAAAGGAGATAATTCAGTCACCTAGATAGAAAAGGCTTCTTTACGAAGCCTTAATCAGCCACACCTTTGCCATACATTTCTTATTTAGGGATAACAACTGGTGTTGCTTGTAGCCAGCTATTTTGTGTATTTCATGTCTGGAAACAATATGCTTGAACTATCCTCTCATGAGTTGCTAATGTTAGAAGATATTTAAGATGACTACTTCCGTTCTTGCTAGATCGGTATTTAGTGTTTATGATTTTTGTTTTCCTGCTCAAAATGAAATGAGTAATTAACTGTGATTATTGTTTTCCATATAATCTAACCTTTTGAATTCTAGGAGATTAATAAAGATCCTTTTCTTTTATACCTTAGACAATAAACTGTGACAGACACTTCAGCAACTGTTCTGTTAATGTCCTGGAAAATCTGTCTTTTTTTTTTTTTAAGATTTATTTATGTTATATATATAAGTACATTGTCACTGTCTTCAGACACACCAGAAGATCCCATTACAGATGACTGTGAGCCACCATGTGGTTGCTCATGTGGTGGAATTGAACTCAGGACCTCTGGAAGAGTAGTTAGTGCTTTTAACCACTGAGCCATATCTCCAGCCTCCCATTGGCTTTTCTTCCAAGACCTTCCTTTTTCAGAGTTGTGGCCCTTCTTACTTTATGTTTTCTGAAATTTGACTGTGGTTTGCCTGAGCATGTCTTTTTTTTTTTTTTTTTTTTTTTTTTAAATTATATCTGTCACTGAGGAGTCCCTTTTGTTGTACACTCATTTCTATTCTCTAAAGAACATTCACTGCTCTTCCTTTGGGGTGAAGGCCAGTGGTCCAGATATTAAGACCCTAGTGTATCTGACACTTGGTATACAGTAGACTTTACTCCAGCATTCTTGCCTTCTTCCTTTTCAGTCTTCATTGTCTTTCACCTTGTTTTTAGCTTCTTTTTTCTTTCCTGAAGGTGTATGGTCCTGCTCTTTCCATTGCTTTTAAGTGGAGAGTGTTATATGAGGTGACTTTGGGTGTTTCTTAGCCCCTTGGGTTTCAGCTTTGTCTGGTCTGATCAGTCATTAAGGTGAAATATATATAATATATTTCCTCTCCTAATAATTTATTGATATATCTGACTGGATTCATTCTTTTTTTTTTTTTTTCCTGAGACAGGTTTTCTCTGTGTAGCCCTGGCTGTCCTACAACTCACTCTGTAGACCAGGCTAGCCTTGAATTCAGAAATCCACCTGCCTCTGCCTCCCAAGTGCTGGGATTAAAGACGTGCGCCACCACTGCCTGGCTTGTGAATTCATTGTTAACAGTATTGGTTTTGTGGCCAGTTTTTCCAGTAATAAAAGCAGTGCTTTTGTTGGGTGTGATGAAATATGTGTGTAATTCTCACACTCAGGAGGATAGGCAGGATCAATAATACGAGGGCAGCGTGGACTACATAGCAAGACCCTGTCTTAAACTGTAGAAAATGAAAGCAAACCAATTAAAGCAAAACATAATAAAACTCAAAATCACCACAGAAGAATGCTCGAGATGCCCTTTGCTGCTTCTGTTCGTGGGGCATTTTAAGGATGCTTGTTTATATTGCAAGGGCCAGAATTCATAAACTGCATGTACCTGGATTATCATAGTATGATTAAATGTGACTACAAACTATATATCTGTGCCTAAATATTATATATTTTATATCAGCTTACAGGTTATTAAAAATACAGTATTTTGTGAAAGTATGTCTAGTGCCAGAATATTGCATATCTCAGGAATTTACATATGCTTTCGAGGTTGGTCTGTGTTACTTAATTTATTGCCTTGTTTACTAATCTGTGTTTTGTGTGAAACAATGAATCGCACTGCTGAATATTATCGTGTGTCTTTCTGGGATTTAGGTTGTGGAAAATGCCCTTAAAGTGAATCCAGTATTAGGCCCACAGATGTTTCAACGGATTCTACCCTATGTTTTCAGAGGTGTTATTGAAGGCGAGGTAAGATTCTCTTCAGCTTCTGTAGATAGCATTGGACTCCAGATCCTGCCTTTAATTACTCTTTTACTTTAGAAAAACTATGTCTTTTTGTTACTGCTAATTGTGAAATGAAAGCTTTATTATTTGAATCATATTTAGTTGAGTAAATTTTGAGGATAATAATATAATTTGCTGTTTCCTCATGTAAAAACTATAGATTTCTTTGTGTTTGTTTGTGGGTAGGATGGGTATTGGTGCATATGTGTTTTTGTGTGCACATGGAGGCCAGAGGCTGTGTTGTGCCTTTGCCTAATTACTTTCCACTTTATTTTTTAAGGTAGTGACTTTCTCTCTCTTTCTCTCTCTTTCTCTCTCTCCCTGTCCCTCCCCCTCCTTTCTCCCCTGTCTCCCTCTCCTGCCCCAACCCTTTCAACTTGAAGTTTGCCATTTGGCTAGACTGGCTTATGAACAAGTCCCATCTTTATGCTTATACAGCAGATACTTTATCCAGTGAACCATCTCTAATCCCTAGTTTCAGTTCCTAATTTGTGTAACAATAAGTAGTAGCAATATAAACACATAATACACATATAGTTGTTTAGAAACTTTGTAAGAATTCAAGCAATATTAACAGATTATACTACACAGAGCAACACAAGGATAATTGTTTTATGTCCCTGAAGGAAAATGTTATTTTTTAAATGTTGATATTATATCATTGATTTTATTTTTAATCATTTATAGTTGTACTGTAACACAATTTTACATGCTCTGTATTTGAATTGTGCAGAGTATCCAGTAGTGATGTCCATCTATCTTGCTGTTATGGGTCGAGTCTTACTACAGAATACCAGTTTCTTTTCTTCACTTCTTAATGAGATGGGACACGAGTTTAATCAGGAGGTAAGAGTCTGCATGCTTAAAATTAAGGAAGTCTATAAATATATATATAAAAAAATACAATTATATAATACTATGTGTGTGTGTGTGTGTGTGTGTGTGTGTGTGTATATTCAGTTGATCAAATAGTGAATCTTTACATAAGTTCTTTTGAAGCATTGAAATCTTTACATTATAAATTTTTTAACAATATGGATTTTACCTGTTGCCTGGGGTAGAAGTAAGAACAATGGAACTAGAGAGATGACTCAGCAGTTAAGAGAACTGACTGCTCTTCCAGAGGTCCTGAGTTCACTCACTTCCCAGCAACTCACAGCCATCTGTAATGGGATCCAGTGCCCTCTTCTGGTGTGTCTTAAGACAACAACAGTGTACTCATATACATAAAATAAATGAATCTTTAAAAAAAAGTAAGAACAATGGTCTTGTAAGTAGCAGGTAAAAGTCTTGTAGTTTGTTCTCATCCAAAATTAGTAATTTAATTTTTACTTAGCTTTAGAATAGAATTTTGATTTATTTATATCTTTAGTTTTTCTTTACTAATTCATAATCTCAAACAGAAAACTTTGCATATATTTATGAGCTATTATATTTCATTCCTGTAATGAATTTAATTTAAAACCATGGATTGAGGGCATTTCTGTTCTCATTATAATGGAAGGTGTCTTTTGAAACAGTATAAGTGTACTTAAAAATCAGTTGTGTGACCAAATAGCATATGTAATATTGTGTAAGAATTTGATGTTTTCAATGCATGTATTTAGACTGGAGGGAGACAATGATGCAGTCTGTGACCTATGATGGAAATAAATCTGTTTTAGGAGACCCAGGGTAAATGAGTGCAAAGTTTACCATGGATAATTAAACCACGAATTTGAGATCCTAGCCTTTGTTTCAGTGAATTGCTAGAAGAAATTTTTTTCATTAGTCTGTTGTTTTTAACCGGTATAAGAATTATTTAAAAGTTTGTTCAGTTTAACTCAGCAATTTTTTTGAGTGATTCTAGCAATATACTTCACAGCATAAATTTTATGTGTTTTAGCAAATAGTGTTTTAAATCTGCAAGAACTCAATAATAACATTTGTCTTCCTATCTCATCTATGAGAACTATCAGAGAGCTGGTGAGAGTCTATCCTGTGAGTTTATGGGCGAGTTGCAGTGCAGAGCCCACTGCTCTATCTCAGTCTGATGTCCCAGGGGTCAGTACTTGGCTCTTACTCATCCCACACATGGCAGACAGACCTCGCTAGGTACTGGGCAGAGTCCACTAGAAAGTTCCTAGTCTCTTTTAAGGAGAAAAGTACTTAAATACTTTAATAATATGAGGTTTGTGCTAGAAATACAATCAATATACTACAGAAACAGAAAAGCTATCATCTACATTAACAAAACAGCAGAAAAAATAAAATGACCTGTAGTTCTGTATCAACATTAGATCTGGTTAAATTCAAATATATTTTAGTAAGATATTAAGTAATTTAATTGTAATTAAACAATAGTTTTGAGCTTTTTAAAAAGGTTTAAAATATTAAACATTAAAATTACAGTTCTTATTGAACAGTTAAAATAACCAGCTTTAATTCCCATATAATCAAATCACCATGTAAGAGCTATCCCATTTACCCTTTGTAACTTTGAAAGCAAATAGTTTTTAAACTTAAGAGATTAAGTGTTATTATGGAAACAATCTACTATCCTTTATCTTTAGCTTCCTCCAGTCTTAATTTTCCTTTTTTTGTTTCCCAATTTTGCATTCCTTTTTTAAAATTTTTATTGTTTTTAATTTTGTTTGCATATGTGTGGTTGTGTCCACTTAAGTGTGGTGACCACAGAGGCCAGAGGCCTCCCTAGAGCTGGAGTGCCAAGACGTTGCCAGCTGCCTTACTGTAGGTGCTGGGAATCAAACTCATGGTCTCTGAAAGAACAGAATGGTCTGTGTGCTTACCTACTGAACCATCTCTCCAGCCCTGAATTTTATTGTTTGAGTTTTAACTCTGTGTGTGTGTGTGTTTTCTTTTGTACAGTTTATTTTGGAGGGACAGACAGCCACGATTGAGGTTCAGGCTGATGTCTGACCCCTTTAAAATCTCTTGGTGTGTAAGCAAGCACCTGGTCTGCTTGGATGTTAGATTCCTTCACTGCATTTTATCAACAATAGCAATGCTGGAACTGTCCTTGACCCTGCTTTACATAGGAACAGGAAATGTGGCCTTGGCTTTATCTGTCCTGTTGACAGGTCATTTATTTATTTATTACCAGAAGTTGTAGTAGAAATATAAAAGGAATAATTTGAGATTTCCATCTTTAGGCTATTTAAGTGGCTTAAATACTTAAACTTCTGTATTGTTCTAGGACCCAGATTGTATGGTATGAAACCTCTTCAGGGTATGTTTTTTGGAGTTATATTTGAGTTTTAAGTAATCATGGGTGTTTACTTACAAAAACAGTTTACTCCTTTAGTCTTTTAATATTCCTTTCAGGACCCCATGATACTAGCCATTCACTGTTTTATTTTGCAGTTTCTTGAAAGTACCTTTCTCTCCGGAGCTGCAGATTCCTTTCATAGTGTGTTACCCTTTACCCAGAGCACCGCAGCCTCCCATTTTTCTTTGATTCCTTATCACTTTTATTCTAGCATAAAAATTATATTTTCTGGGAATCTGCTCCAATGTCCTAAGCTTTGGTTTTGCTCACTTGTTCAGTAATTTTGGGAACAATATCATCAAGGCAAGTGAATACTTCCTAAAGCTTTGTCTCCTCTGCCCCTTGAGTGCTCATCCTAATTCTGGGCCTGCCCCTATCTAATGACTGAGCTGTGGCCTGTGTGCCAGGTGCAGTCTTGGTTTTTATAAAGGCCATGGAATAAGAAGAGGTTTTACATTTTGTCAGTTCAAAAATAAAAAAATGGTAATATATACTGACATGAAAATTACAGTTTTTTTTGTAGGAGGACAAATGTCATGTCATTTGTTTACATGTTGTTTATGGGTGATATGGGGCTGAGTAATTGTTACTGAGACTGTGTGGCCGACAAAACTGAAATTCCTGACACTTGACCCTTTACTAGAAAACCTTGCTGACTCCTCTAGCCCAGCTGCTTATTGAGTAAGTTCTGTGCTGCCCAGCTTACTGTTCTGTGTTGCTGTTTATTAAATATTTTTATAATAAAGGAAATGTGTTTTAAATAAAGTTACATTGAAGTATTTAGTTTTGCTGATTTAATTTTTGTTTCAACTGTGTATATCAATGTAGCCTTCATTTTTATCAATTACGTTTTTATCTTTTCATTGTTTGTTTTGTTTTGGAGATAGTATCCTGCTTTTAGATTCGGCTGCCCTCGAACTCATTTGTAGGCTAGGCTAGCCCCAAGGTCACAACCGTTTTTACTGCCTCAACCTCGCAAGTACTGGATTATTGGCAGAGGCCACTACACTTGGCTTATTAGTTACATTTGAATAATAAAAAACTCCATAGTTACTTTTATAATGGCTGTGATTTGCTTTTTAAATTTGCTTACCATGTATTAATTTTAGTAAAATTTCATATAGCATCTGTACCATTTATTTTAAATTAAGTATGAATTGAAGACTTGGTGGCATAAATTAGATTGTCATGCTCCAGGTATAAACTAAACTGACTTGATCAAGTGTTGTAGTAATAATATTCCAATACCTCTAAACCTAAAGGTGTATCACCTGTTCTACTTATTTAGTAATTAGGTTTAAACAACTTATTGATTTATGTCCTAATATACCTTTGTAATTATTAAAAATAATATGTAGGGACTAGAGAGACTTGTTAGTGGTTAAGACTACAAACTGCTCTTGCTGAGGACCTGAGTACAGACCTAAGTACAGTTCACAGCTGCCTGTAACTCCAGCTCTGGGAATCCAGTGCCCTTTTCTGGCCTCCCTGAGTACCTGCTTATGTGTACGCAAACCCCAGCACAGATGCCCTCATGTACACATAATTTAAAAACCTTTAAAAGTGCATAGAAATCTAAAGTCATTTTTATTTCATTTTAAATGGCACAACTAGTGACAAATAAAATTGTATTTGTCTGTTGGACAAGACTCAGATTCTTAAATCATGATATTGCATTAGACATATGCACTTTAATTTTCCATTCCACCCAACTTTGGGGTCCTACTGTAAGGAAAGGAGTTAAGAGGATGTCAGTGTTAGAACTGGGAGCTGTGCTGAGCTTAGTAGTTCTTGAAGCACTATGCAGATGTTGCTGTTTTGATCATTTTAAATATTCTTTGAGTTCATAGACCATCTCAGGTGCAATACATAGTGTAGGGAACTCAAATATAAATAGATTTCAACTAGCAGCTGCTTGCCTGTTCACTAGAAATGGTCTAGTGAACAGACCATCTAAGAAAAATGTAGCAGTTTTAAAGTAGAAAAGAATAAGAATGTACAGTGGATTTTATATCCAGATTTTTAAGGTAGAGGTTTGGCATTCAATATTTATTTTCTTAAAGTTAGAAATAGAAACCTATTTGTAAGTAAACTTTATAAATAGATGAGTTTCCGTGATCTTTACCAGAGAGGGAAAGAGAGAAGGCTGTCCACCAAAAGGCAGCTCGCTGTGGATGCTACTCAGACCTACAGGCCTTTCTTTCATATCAGTGTCTGCCCTTGTGTTGGGACACACCAGTGAGCACCTTTGCCTGCCAGTCAGCACCCAGATCTGTCATCTTTCCCATTTGCTAATATGTGCATTTAGTTCACCTTCAGTTTCATTGGTTTTTATAGCTGTTATAGGAAATGATTTACTTTCAGTATGTCAGGAGGATGGTCTTGATTTATTTATTAAATGATATTACTCAAAATACCATTGGCTACATACAGGTTTTGAATACTTGTCTTTGTCTCTCATGACCAATTGTAGTCAATTTTTGTTTTTTCTTAAATTTCTCTCCTAATCAAAGCTTGTCCCAAGTTTCACAACTTCTGTATTTGTGTACTTGAACTTTAACCATGTCTTAGGTTTTAGTTGTCAACAGTACTTACTCATGTTCAAATGAAGTTTCTAATATTGTGAGATGTCCCTTTTCTTCCAGATGGACCAGCTTTTAGGAAACGTGATTGAAATGTGGGTTGATCGAATGGACAACATCACACAGCCCGAAAGAAAGAAGCTTTCAGCTTTGGCTTTACTTTCTCTTCTGCCTTCTGATAACAGGTAAGAAAATGAAATCTTGATTTCTTTCTTTTTCCTTTTCTATGTTTTTATGTGTATGGGTTTTTTTCCCTGCATTTGTGTATGTTCACCATGTGTGTGCAATGTCCTTGAAGGCCACAGAGAGGGTGTTGGATCCTTTGGAATTGGAGTTATAGATGGTTATGAGCCACCATGTGTGTGCTGGGAACCTCTGGAAGAGCCAGCTTTCTAGCCCAAAGCTGGTTTCTTTTAAAGCGTAACATAGCTTGGCATTGTGTCATACAGCTGTAATCTCAACACTCTGGAGGCTAACTAAGGCAGCCTGGGCCATAGCAAGAATACCTTAAAGGAAAAAAAGAACAAATAATAAAATGATTATTCAGATGTCTGTGGGTGCCCAAGAAGCATGCTTTCCAAGCCCATAGTTTCAGTGGTGAGTACAAATGGTAAGTTCTTGGGTCACCACCCCATCTCTAGATGAATACCTTTTTTTCCATGTTTCTTGCTGCAGCCACTCTGCAAAGACCCCCACCCCACCCCTCCAACACCCGCAACTTTAGTTTGAATTTTAAAGACATAAAAGCAGTGCTATAGACTTGATACTGTGTGAGAAAGATGACTTCAATGTATTAGATCTTTATATTTTAGGGAATTTCAGAGACTCATTACCTAATGATAAATTAATGACATTAAGTCCACTATATATATATTTTTTTTGCTGTTGTTCAGTATAATTTCCAATTTTCTTTTTGTTTTAACAGTTTCATAGCTAAAATATTTTGCAAATTCTGAATGTTGTTTGAATTCTTCTGCCTTTTTAAAAGACGTATATTATTTATGAATAGAGGATAATATTTTCCTAGGTTAAATCAAAACTATAACTTATAGAAACAATTGATAGTAATCCTTTGGTGTCTATTCTAAATCGGCAATCCATTTTCCAATGTAAGGAACATTTAGTACGTGTGTTTTAAGAGTTTCACATAGACATATGACATATGAATTTTATTTGTTTTAACTTCAAGTATGTCCCATTGGGGAGTGGCTAATGTAAGCTGATTGGCTGATTTAAACAGGGATTAGTAAAGCTGTAAAATGTTATGTCTTGCTTTCCTGGAGAAAACACTCTGTGATAAAATTTTTGGGGTATCAGATATACTATGTCTCCTTTGATTGTTTGTACTTTCACCTGAAATTCTCATCGGAAAGACAGTGTATGCAGTGTTCATATTTGGGAATTCATGTATATACTTTTATAAACTCTTGAAGGTTTGTTTGGTTTTTGTTCAAAGACAGTGTCTGACTGTGTAGCCTGGTTGGGTTGATCAGACTGTGTGGGGGCCAGGCTGGAACTGAACACAGGTGATCCTTCACCTCTGCTTTTACTGCTGAAATCCACCACAGCTGGACATTTTAGTGATTTTTTTTTTTAAAAATACATTAGACTTGTAGTATTATAAGGTAGAAAAGTGGGTTCCAAAGAGTTACTTTTTTTGTATAGTTATGAAAAAGGCACCAAGGATAGATGTTTGATAAAAGAAACAGGGTCTGATTCACAGTATAGGAAGCTAGAAGTTCAAGATCTTGTAGACCCTCCTTGGTCTTCTGCCTCATGAGATTTGGTTGGATTAACATGATTTTTCCTAAGTGGATATTCATCATAGTAGACTTAATTCTTTATCTTTAAAAAAAATTGTGTTCATTTTGTTTTTTAAATTATTCAGAGGCTATAAGGCCATTTTCATGTGAGTACATAATATACTTGAAGATATTCCCCCATTTTCATCTTTTGAACTAAAACCAATCTTTTGAAGTATTTTATCCATAAATCCTTAAGTTCAAGAGAAAGATTTTGAGGCAAGATTCACTTGTCTTTTCTTTGTTTTTAGTTTTTGTTTATTTTTTCTTCCTGTCCTTATTTGGGGCTGGAATCCTGGGCCTTGTACATGCTAGGCCAGTGTTCTAGCATGAGCTCCTCTCCTAGCTCCTGCTTTTCATAGCAGCTCACTCCTGGGAACTAAGTGGGGTCCTGAAGGAACTACATTAATCCCTTCCAAGGGCAGTGTCCTTATGACCTCATCACCTGCCTCGAGATGCCACCCACCCTCAGCATTCTCTGTGGAGAGTCATGTTCCAGGCAGACTAGTCCACTTTTGGTGGTAGAAGCAGGTTTTAAGTGATTCTGCCGAGCCGCCCCTTCCCTGGGGAAGCTTACTTGATACAAAAGTTTCCAGCTTATATTTGATTGGTTGTTTACTGGTTGAATATTTTGAATGACATAAAAATCATACATAAGCATATATACTTTGGTGTTTACAGATGCTGATGCTATGTTCAGATTTTCTGTCACTTTCATTGTAAATGAGTTATTGAACTTGTTTATATCTGTCTCTTTAACGATGAAGTTAAGCTAATAGTGCATCGTTTAAAGCACTGGTGTTGGTGTTGAAACAGTTCATCTAAGAATTTAGTGCATCTTTCCATATGTTAATTGTATTATGCAATTCATGGGAGCTAGTGAAAATTTTTTGTTTTTGTTAATGCTACAATACCTACTGTATTTATTGTGTGCTATTTATTACAGTGTATGCTGTTGTCTTTATTGTTCAGAATGGAAAATATATACGCTTAATGTTCATGTGTGAAAATAATTATTGTATTCTACCAAAAGAAACTTGTTCTTAAATTAGGGAGTGCCTAGTATTATTTCTGAATCTCTAAACTCTTGCTGATGCATACAGTGTCATCTTCACAGGAACCTTTTACCTATTTTGTACCTGTGTAGACAAATAGTAATGTTGGATTTGGCATTTATAAAGGCATTATATATTCTGTTAGATTTTAATAAATTAAATTTATTTAGTTTGTGTGCTAGTATGTGTGCCATGGGAGGTATGCCGATGTGAGAAGATGGCATGGGAACCAGTTTTCTCATCCTACAGTAGGTCCTGTGAGCTGAGTGCCAGCCTTGGTAGTGGATGCCTTTACCTGCTGTGCCGTCTCCTTGCCCCTAATCTATTGCTTTCTCTGTTCTAGTTGAATTTAAATCAGTTTGTACAGACACAGACAGTTGTTTTCTTTCTGTGGGCATTTTGTCTAAAGTCTTCACTTAGTGGTTGTATTTTTATTGTTAGAAGTGGTATATTGCTATCTGGAAAAAAATTTAACATGAAGGACAAGTTTCTTTTGGTAGAATGCAATAGTTTTATGCAATTTCTTAAAGGTTATTTATAGTTACAGAAAGAGAATTTTGTAGACTTAGCAAGAGACACCCTTCCCCTGAAATTAGTAGTTAAGGCAATATATAGAAACAATTGATGTAGGCTACGGAGGAGAAGGAAACCCTCATGTTGTTCTGATCTTATCTTGTGCATCTTCCCTTTATTTTGAATATAATAGACTCATCCTTTAACTCTTTCCTATTTGACTTCTAAGGTTTAATTGAGAACTGTGTGCATAGTACTCCTTCCTACTTTTTATGTTACTGATAATGCTAAAAAAATTAATAAAAGTCAGAAATCAATGGCTAAACAATATGTACAGTTATTCAACTATAAACCTATTTATTTATTTACTTGTATGTGGGGACATGTGTGAGATAAATATATATGTGTGTATGTTTGTTTGTTTGTATGTATATGTGTGGCACATATATTGAAGACACAAGACAACTTTTGAGAGTTGTTCTCTCCTTTCACCTTGTTGAGACAGTGTCTCTGATTTTTTTTTTTTCCATGCTATATACTCCAAGCTACCTGACTTGAAAGCTTCTACATGGTACTCCTTTTCTCATCTCTGATCTCAGTATAGAAATGATGAGATTACAGATGCATGCCCCTGCATCTTGCTTCTTTACATGATCCTGGAATCCAACTCAGGTCACCAGGCTTGTATACCGAGTGTTTTTACCCGCTGAGCTGGCTGGCTGGCCCCTAAATCTTTATTTAAATAAAAAAGTACAACAGATTCAGATTGCTTTTCATGCTAAAGCACTTTTCATGCTAATTCAGACATTCATGTAGAGTAAAAAGTAATTCAGGAACCTCTTTTACTCTTTCCCAACTTTCCTTCCCTCCCCGCGGTGTGTGTGTTCATGTTTCATATGTTAACACGTTCGTGTGTGTGGGTGCATTTGCACATGTGTTTAAAAGCCAGAGTTCAACTTCGGATGTCTTCTTCAGTCTTTCTCCACGTTGTCTTTTTCAAGAGAGGGTCTCTGAGTGATTTAGGTAGGATGGCTCTCCAGCAGGCCTTGGGATCTTCTCCTGTTTCTGCCTTCCTAATGCTGGGGTTGTAAGTCTATGGAGCCACATCGACTTTTTTGACATGGGTGTTAGTGATCAGAACTCAGGTGATCATGCTTGCATTGTAAACACTTAACCTACCTAACCATCTCCCCAGTCTCTTCTCGCTACATTTGTATACAAAGATAAAGTTATGTTAATAATTTGGTAAGGAACTTTATATTATTTTCCAACCCAGGGCATATGCCTTAATTTCTTCAGCAACTAATTGATAGTAATCGGTATTCTGTTTACAAAAATATTTTTAAAAATTTAAACAGAAAATATCAGGATATTGTATTCATATTTTGTTCATTATTCTAAATTATTAGTTGAATCTATGTACTGTTTTTAAATGAATAAATCTTCAATAAGTGTTTCAAAATAAATATGTCAATGCGCTTAACAATTCTTGGTGTGGTAGCACATGGCTTTGATTCTAGACTCAGGAGACAGAGTTAGGCAGGTCTCTTATGAGTTTAAGGCAAACCTGGCTTCTATGTATAGAGGGTTCCAGGCTGTCAACATTACATAGTGAGAGTCTGCCTCAATTTCTTTTTTAAAAGATCACATTATTTCATATACTTATATTTCAATGTGCTTTTTCATTTAGTAATTATGTTGTTGAGCATCTCTGTCAGTCATTTACTTGTCTTGCAAACATAAGGCCCTGAGTTGAGATCCTCAACTCCTACCTTAAGAATATAGCTGTGCTGGTATCAGCCTGTGATCCTGTCTCTAGAGACTGTCTGTGGCTCAAATTCAGTGTGAGAACCTGGCTTAACAAGCAACTTATAGGATAACTGGACATTGGTGGCAGTTTCTGACCTTCATATGCATACATAGATATGCACGCCCACATAAACACACACAGAGACAGTGTGTTGTTGATAACTAGAGACTTCTTATTTAGATTTTTGAATACTTCAAGTTTTCAGGCATTTGGCTTTAAAATCCTCTTTCAAGTTATAGGAACTACTTAGGTGTATATATTAGGAAAATTGAATGCATTCTGAAAAAAATACTTTCCTGAGATTTCCTTTCAACAATACTTTTGAAGCACAGATAAACTTGCTTCCTGTCTCTCAGTTTCCTGTATCCATGGCAACCCCTGTTTTACACATTGGCTGTAGAGGAACCAGTGTGAAGAGTGGCGTTTCCTGCGCAAGCCATGACTTTAAAATTCAGAAAAGGTGGAGTGCTGGAGGTCAGCAGTGGCCCAGAGAGAACTGAGTTAAGGAACGGGTGCTCCGCAGTTAAAACAAAAGCCTAAAGCCAAGTGATGGTATGATTTCCTTATTCTTGGTAAGATTATTTAAGTATAGTCATTTAGCCGAAAGAATTTTGTGGTAAACTACAGCTTGCTCTTTCTGTAGTGTTACTAGGCTCAATGTCGATTATGGGGCATGTATCCAAAAATCACTAACCTCAGTTCATTTGTTACGTGTGTCTGAGTTGGTTCTGATAGTTTATCTTAGCAAACATTTTTCAGTTTGTTGAGTTTGAATTATCTTTGCTAAAGAATCGATTTCATAGCTGTGTTAGCAGTTCTGTTCCAAATGTTCACTGGAGCACACTGTCACCCATAATGTGTGTTACACACAGTTTTGGCTTATCCTACTTTAAATGGATTACTGAAATTTCAGTATTTTGATACTTTCGTTTTAAGACCTTTCTGATAATTTAAAGTTTTGTCTTTGGAGTCAGTTCTGATGTGGAAAAAAAATTAGATTGTGTTACATATGGATTTTTATTTTCTCTTCCTTGCCTGTGTTTATTTCTGGTTGCTACCTGCTTTTGTAAAATTTTTATTTATTTATTTTTTAAAATATCATTATTGTTTAAAGGAATACTGGGATATTTGTATTCTTACCAACTCTTCATGGAAGACAGACTAACCCAGTCCTTTCACACTCCTTAGAATTTTCCTAAAAGTCCATTTTTTCTGTATCTTATTGGGAATAATGTCTCGTGGAAGTGGATTAATTACTTAATTCTTTTGCAGAATTCTATTTGGGTAACTATCACGTATGAATATCTTAAAGGCTTTGTTTAGTTAAGCCATCTGTATTTTCTGTCTCCAAACAGTTTTATAAACTGCTTAGTGCCTGAAGTAGTTAAGGGGTGATGAGATATTCATGGTCCGTATCTGTGGTCTAACTGGGTGTCTTTTGTTCCGAGGAAACGGAGGACTCACCACTGTACTTATTACAGTTAGTACAGTTGTTCCCAGATTCTTGACTTATTGAACAATAAAAATTTAAGTCTATAGATCTCAGACTTTCAATATCTCATCCCGCTTGATTATTTGTATCTAAAAAGTAATATTTTAACAAAAATACCATTAAATGTTTTTTACAAATTTGAGACTGTCTTCATGTTATGCCTTTTGCGTTTATCAAAGAGTTATTGATGTAAAGAGTTATCAGTGTAAAGTTTTCCCTCCTAAAGCATGTAAGGATTATAGATGTTACTAGGGTTGGGTTTAGTAAAATTAACAATCTTAAACATTTGATTTGGACTGGTAATTATTTAGAAAATTTAAACCTGACACATTTAGCTTGTTAAGTAATTTATTATAAATTAGAACCAAGAATCTTAACATTAATATTAATACATTTGAACCTATGGGAGCATCTTTGAAGATCCTTAATCTTTCATTTAATAATCTTACAGAATTACATCCAAGGGTCCCTAAGCCATTGTCTTCATTGACTGCTCTTCAGGCAAATTCCAATTTTGTGAATACAAACTTTTGGGTCTTCAAGAGTGGCTAGCCTCGTCAGCCATTGCTGTACACATCCGTTATCAGAATTCCCTATCTGTGTGTGGCAGAGCATTGTGTTATATTAAATGGACTGACATTACAAATTGCCTTTACTTTGGACCAATATATCCAGAACCTGGGCTGTAAAATCTCTTCCTATTCGTCACAAGATCACTGCACTCATGATGGCCTGGCATAAAGTAACCATGAGTGGGAAACCTTTGGAAAACACTGTGACAGAGAGCAGTACCGTCTGGGAACCGATCGGCACTTCCCAGGCAGTAGACCTTTTCAAGAGAGTACACTTGGTAATGCACTGGAGATGACTGCAGTTGTACCTGTGCAGACACAACTCACTTCTGTTACCTTGAACTCGGAGAAAAAACACTGCTCTACCAATTGATGCCTCTTCTGTGTCAGGAAAACCATCTCTAATCTGTACCCAAGAAGCTGAGAAGTTGAATGAGGCCTTTGACTTTTTGCTAGCTTTTTTCATCTTAGCTTGTGTTTTAATCATTTTTTTGATCTACAAAGTTATTCAGTTTAAACAAAAACTAAAGGCATTAGAAGACTCAGTGGAAAATAGACTTGAGTATTACAGCTTTTATCAATCAGCAAGGTACAATGTAACTGCCTCTGTTTGTCACACCTCCCGGATTCTCTGGAAAGTCCTGGCTTGCAACAAATTGGACTGGATAAACAAATTGTTCCTGAAAATGGGACACAAGTCATTCTCTTTGAACATTCTACTTTATGACTCAGCTAAATACTGACCATAAAAATCTCCGTAGTGCCACATGGCCATAAAGCCTAATCCTTCTCATAGAATTATGTTAGAATTGTTAAAGTGTTTATTAGTAATTTGAATAAAGTGTATTGGTCTGCATATATTTTCTTTAATATTGTACCAAGATAAGTAGCCAACTTTCTGGGTACTGAACATCATGTTAAATATGTCACAAATCATGTTTATTTCTAAAGTCTTGTAAGGTTGTACTATCTATATTAAATTACACATTAGGAAAAATAGGGAGAGAGTCTAATTTTTCAAAATTCTCATGACTTCTGACATATTTTAACTCTGTTTGACGTGAGCTGAAATTTTTAATTTTATGCTTTGTTGCTGCCTAGGCACCAGGATTACAGTGTTGAAAAACTAGATGTGGTTTATCTTCTTGCTAGAACTTGAAGCTAGCAGACAACACATGATTACTATGCAGTATGTGAAGTGCTTTTCTTGGAAGCACTTTTGAATATATAGTGATGAAGGGTAACTCTATGAGAAAAATAAGAAGCATTAAAACTCTCATTCTGTGACTAGAAGCACACAGCTCTCATTGCTCAGAAAGCAGAGGCAAGCAGAGTCTGTGATTTCTGAGCATGCCAGGGTTATACAGTAAGGCTATGTGTCAACACTAAGAGCAGCAGCAACAACAAACAGAGATTAACCCAGTAAAGAGAGCTGTCCGAAAGGTTACTATGGTAGAAAGATTAATGAACAAGAAAGAATACTGCTTTTCAGGTCCTAAAGTCCTGAAGAGATTTGCAGCTATATATAGAGAGATCAATGGTTAAGGCTATAATAATTTCAGGCTTTATTCTGAGGGCCACAAGGAGCCCTTGAAGAATTTAATCACTGGAGAGATACTATGGAATTCACCCTCTTATAGAAAAGATTCATTCTTTCTGGAAGTAACAGCATTAACTAAGAAGTAGAACTATTAACCCTGGGAGAGGTGCCGGTGTAGTGTTGGTCAGGATGGATAGAAAGTTACTCTGCCAGTCAAAGGACCTGTTTTGGTAATTGATTGAGGGGAACTAAAAAATGTTATGCTTTTGCCACAGGCAATCCTGTACTACATTCTGGAAGCTAAGAAATAATGTTGAGGTGGGTGGGCTAAGATGATCAGTTTTGAATTAATAGAATTTCAGGTTCATGTATAGTTGATGTCCCTGCCTGAATAAATAGCTGGCAAGCAGAAATTCAGCATCAGGGTTTATCTGGTAAAGGTAGTTCACATTTATCATCTAACACATTGAAAGTAAAACAAAGAAACACTTGCTACCAAAACAACTAAGCAAGAAAGATTAGGACTCGCGCGTTTAGACTCTTTAATATAGGTATTTATTAGTGGAAATCAAGTAATGCAGTGATTTTCTATATTAGTACACATTTGAAGTTATGTATAAATAATATTAAACAGTAGTTTAATAAACAGATAATAAACATTTGTGATAGTTAATAGTGATATGAACCACGAATAGGTGATCTATTATGTTTGTTCTTCTTTTGATCCGATTTTTATACTTTATTAAAAAGTTAATACTATCCATATGATACTGTTCTAAAGCATTCTACGGTGTTTAACCAAGTAATAATTTTAGCTTCTTTTATAGCTTGGGAATACTTACAAGATTATATATTATGTAATGCCTTAAGACTATAAGAACACTCTATATTGAACAGTGCCTCAAACTCAGATTCACCCAGCAGTTTTCTTAGCCCTGCTTGTTCCTACCACCCACATGGGTGACTGAGTGGGTGTAGAGCAGGTCTGTTAGTTTTCAGGTTTTGTTTTGTGTTAAGACATAGTGTTTCTATGTAGACCAGGTTGGCAAAGTGTTGAGATTAAAGGTGTATGCCAACATACCTGTTTGATTTTCCATTTTCACAAGTTTTTGGATACTGCTGGTTGGGAGACCATGTGTTGAGAATCACTGCATAAAGATATCTGAGAGAAAATGAGAAGGATCTGAAGAGTTAGTTTAAGATGCACTGGAAGTGGTAACAGGGCTGAGAGGCGCTCACTGGGTGAAAGTCCCTGAGGTCCTGTGCAAGGTGGGGTAGAGACAGGAGAAGCCTTGTAAGTTTCTAGGGCAGCTAGCCCTCATAAGCAGTGGAAAATAACAAGAGAGCCTGTCTCAAACCGGCTGGATGGTGAGGGTGGATGCCTGGTGTCCTGTCCTCCACATGCCAGACATACCTTCACTGTAAAGAAGGCACTAACAGTCATTTCTTCAACACCCACACCAGAGTTTTCAGTGTTCAGTTCTAGGCTTAGTTTATGATTTCAGGGTCGGGGGAAGTGATTATATTAAAAAACAACACTCTTTTTTCCTTACATTATTTATGACTGAAATGAATATTTTTTTTCCCCTTGAGGCATTTTTAATCAATGTTTCTTTTGTCAAGTCCTCAAAATTCCTTCTATTCCACTTCTTTACATTTAATAGCTAAAGGTACGTTTAATGGAATAAAAGGCAAACAGTGGAAGTGTGTATAGTAAAAGGTAACAGTTTCTTCATACCCCCTACCCCCGAACTGAAATCCTGTTTTAAAAGACATTCAAAAGAAATATAGCTGTGACGGGGTCTTTATTTTGATCTTAAAGGTCCCAAGCTTAAAGATTCCACTGGTATGACACAGAAGCTTAAGCAAAAGTTTAAAAAACTAACAAACCCAACAACCATTTGATATGTATTTTTGTATGTAATAGAATTGACTGAGAGTCAACCAGAAGACTTTAGTTCTGTTACGAGCGAGCTGTAAATGGAGCTGTAAATGATCACATTTGTTTTCATGGCATATTCAGTTTGTGCTTTGTCAGTAGGATGCTCACTTTAAAAGTATTAGTCAGCTCATTTTTTTTTTTTTAAGACATGGTTTGACAGTGTAGCCCTGGCTGTTTTGGAACTCACTCTGTAGAACAGGCTAGCCTTGAACTCACAGAGATCTGACTGCCTCTGCTCCATGAGCACTGGGATTAAAGGCGTGCAACTACTCCCAGCCTGGATACTATACTTTTAATGGAAAGTCATTTTCAACAATGGGAGAACTTATATAAATGTTCTTGGTGTGGGGATTGGGGGATTGGGGGGTTGGGGTTGTGATCTCTTCCCCACCCCACCCCCTCTCTCACTCTCTGTTGAGTTTCCAGTACATGGACATAAATCTCAGTCTGCTCTTAGTTGTGTCTTTGGAAAACTTGTTGCTTTTGCCAGATAATTTTCTATGGCAATCATTTTTTCTAAGCTTAATTTTATATGGGTATATTTCTTTATATAAATAACATAAATAAATGAATAAATATTCTTTGAGACATGTATGCTTTGCCTTTTAAAACTCCTCTTTCCTCAGCGATTCCTTGCTTATGAAAACCTCTTAAGCAGTCGTGTAGCATGGCTCCACTCAGGTTATTCTTAGTGTAAACAGAACGAACTTTGCAGGGTCAGCCAGGCATTAGAACTCCCAACAGATAGAAAGCCCTGGGTGTGGAAGTCTGTGGAGGAGACCTGTGAGGATAAGCAAGGGAAGGACTAGCAAAAATATTGCCGGGAGCTTGGGTCTTTAAACGTAGAGGAAAGTTACTGAAAGATATAAGTGTTTGCTTTAAAGCACAGAAAGATACATTCAGATTTTTCAAAAGAACACTCTGAAATCAAAGTGCGATGAAGGATATCTGTGATTCCAGGGTTCAGGAGGCGAAAATGGATCAAAGGTTAAAGGTCATCCACCTGAAGGCTGGCTTGGGTTACTCCAGAGTTTGTCTCAAAAACTACAACAAAATCCCTCTAGTGTGTGCTAGAGAGGATGAATTACAGAAGCGGTGAAAGGAAGTGTCCTTGTTTAAGAGCTCATGTGGGTATTTAAACTAGAGACAGGATTGGCCCGTGGCACAGCATCAGAATAGGAGTATCTGGAGATAAATGTGGCAGAATTTGATGGTGAATTGGTTTGGGGAAGAGTAAATGAGGAGAAAAGGTAGAACTGAAAACCCAGGTTTCTGGCTTGATTCTGGTGTGATGGAGCTTGTTATTATTTGTGGAAGGAAATTTAGGAGAGCCAGGCTTTATTAGTTTGCCCTTTTGTTTTGGTTTTTACGTTTGCTTGGGGGAGGAGCATTCATAGAGTTTGACATGCTTGTGAGGTTACCAAGAGCAGATGGGGGAGGGGATGTGGGTTCAGTTAAGACTGCCATGCTCTGAGAAAGCTCCTTGGGAAAGCTCCTGAGAAAGTGTGCTGGGGTGGGCGGAGGGATTTTGTCAGGGGAACCACCTAGATAGCAGACCTAGATAGCCTTTTTGGCTTTTGTAGCAAAGTAGTCAAATTTTTGAGAGGGTCTTTCTCTGTAACCCTGGCTAGCCTAAAACCAGATGTAGATTAGGCTGACCCTGCACTCTCAGAGATGTACTCAGCTCTGCCTCCCAAGTGCTAGAATTAGAGGCTTTTTCCATCATGCCAGCTACCATATGAATATTTTTAAATAATTTAAAACTAAAGGCTAGAAAGATAGCTCAGTGGTGAAGAGCACCTGTTCCTCCTGTAGAGGCCCAGCACTTTTATGGTGGCTCATAGTCATTTGTGACACCAGTTTCGGAAGATTCAGTGTTCTCTTCTGATCTCTTAGGGCAGGAGGCGTGCACATGGTGCACATAAGTACAGGCAAAGACTCATACACATAAAATTATAAAAATAATACCTTAGAGAAATGGTTTTTCCTCTTATTCCAAATCATAATCTAATGTTTCTTGCCAGTTTTTTTAACTATCAAGATTACTGCTTTTTGGTCCATTTTTTTCCCTACATTTTTATTAAATTTTTGGTTTTTTTTTCTCTTTATTGATGTTATTGTTTTGATTTTTTTGTGTGTTTGAGGTTATTTTTTGGAGCATTTGTTACAATATATTTTGCTCATATTCACCCACCCCTCCCAGATCTACCCATCTTGCCAACTGTGTGTTCTGGTTCTCTCTCCTCTCTCTCTGCTCTCTCTCTCTCTTCCTCCTCTGTTCTCTCTCTCTCTCTCGTCTCTCTCTCTCTCTCTCTCTCTTTCTCTCTGTACTTTTTATGGCTTTTTCTTGTGCTTTATGACAGGTAGTTTCTTGCCAATTGTTGGCATCAGTGCCCTCATCATTTATAGCTGAGTTGCCTTTTAATCATGGAAAGCTAGCTGGGCCTTGTAGTGCACACCTTTAATCTCAGGAGACAGAGGCAGGTGGATCTCCATAACTTTGTGGCCAGTCTAGTCTACATAGTGAGGTCCAAGATAGCCAGAGCTACCTTATGGAGAGCCTAAGAGTGTGTGTGTGTGTGTGTGTGTGTGTGTGTGTTGTGTGTGTGTATGTGTTTCTGTGTTTGTTTTCTGGAGCACATTATTCTTATTTTTGGACTGAGCTTGGTGACATATGGGATTTTTTCAGGACTTTAATCCTAAATACAAGTACCTTGTCATAGAACTTTAATAATGTCACTACAGTTGGCTTTTTATCACTCTTATGTGTATGAATGTTTTGCCTGCATGCTTGTTTGCACATCATATGTATGCAGTGCCTTTCGGACTCTCTGGAATCAGAGTTACAGACAATTGTGAGCCTCCATGTAGGGACTAGGGATTGAATCTTGTGTCCTCTGGAAGAGAAGACTTAAGTGCCAAACCATTTCTCCAGCCCTGACACTTGGCTTTTTAAATTTGTTCTAGGGTATATAGCTTTGATAATTTGTCCTAGGGTATATAGCTTTGATTGCCTTATAATAACTGATCGTATAGCTTTGTTTTAAATAGTTTCCAGATTGACAGTGATGGGGTCTTAACCTGACCCATGGTTAGTAATTCACACAAGGTTGGAGGTGAAGTTCAGTTGGTAGAGTACTTACCTAGCATGCACGGAACCTTAGTTTTGATTCCAGTACCACAAAATCAGGTGTGTTGTGTGTAGGAAGATGATAAGTTTGAGATCTCTCCCTTTATTACTTTGAAAGTTTGGTACCAGCTTGGGTTACATGTGACTTGTACTAGACACTGGTCATTTCATTTTTATGCAACCTTAGTATGACCTTGCTGGACATTGTTGCCTATGCATGCATATGCTTTCTCTTGCAGAATCACAGAGGATGGAAAATCCTTCTTATCCTAAGATACAGTATGTGGTAGCTTGTATGAGAATGCCCCTACAGCTTATATGTTTGAATACTTAATCTTCAGTTGGTGGACCTCTTAGGAAATATGAAGAGGTGTGGCCTTGTTGGAGAAGGTGTGTAATGAGGCAGGCTTTGAGACTGACTCTGTACCATTCCCAGTTAGCTCTTGGCCTCCATCTCTAGATGTGTGCTCTCAGCTGTTCCTACCTCCAAGTCTTTGCTCCACTGTCATGTACTGTAAAGCTCTGGAACCTTAAGCCCAATTAAGATGCTTCTTTTATAAGTTGCCATTGTCATGGCGTTTTATCACACCAATAAAAAAGTAACTAATACACTACATGTTGATCTTTTTAAAAATTGCATTACAGTTTTTTAGTGTACCACCTGTAAGACTCATCTTTCTACTTCTGCGGCCTGAGTTCTGAGGGTCAAACTCAGGTCTTCAGTGTTGATGCTAAGTGCCTTTACCCACTAAACCATCTCACTGCTCCCAGATCTGCCATTGTAATTATTTCTTACAATGTTGGGATAATGGCTTGAGGATGGGACAGAAAATCTTACATGTCTGTTCAGTAACAAGAAACAAATAAAAATCCAGGTAATTGGAGGAATAATATATCACACATCAAAACCTTTGTAAGATCATTGACTTAAAGAAAATAAGCTTTGCTTTAAGACAGCGAGTTGTGGAGCTGGATTGGTTGCTTTGTAGTTAAGGACACTGGTTGTTCTTCCAGAGGTCCTGGGTTCAATTTCCAGAACCCTCATGGTTGGTCACAATTGGCTGTAACTTCAGTTTCAAGTGATCTAACACTCTCTTATGGCCTCCACAGGCACCAGGCTCACAAGCAGTGTACAGATATAACACACAAAGCATCTATACACATAAAAATAGATATTTTTTAAAAAGTGGATTAATAATCTTTGAATTATGAATGTTTAGCTCTTCTTGCAAGCATTTCTGAAACTAGATTTCTTTATATGCTGTCTTATGACCATGCTAAGACCTTTCTATATAGAAAGGATTGTGTTTCTATGTAGGGGACATAAAATATTTACAGGCTAAATTCTGGAAAGTTTTTAAAGGGAAACTTTCAGTATAGACATCAGTACTACCATAGTTTCATGTTGTGGAGATCCTGGGATAGAACTGTTGACTGTGCTTTTCTTGCTTCCTTGAACTCTTCAACAAACGCCTGCTATTTGTTTACTCTTGTGAAGTTGTATAAACCTTGAATGTTAAGAAACACAGTTGAGAATATCTTGTCTGGTTGCTGCTTTAAGGGTTTAATAGCTTACTTCTTTCTTAAATTACCTGCTCTTCCAAACTCTAATATTAAAGATACAATAATTCAAGAATGATTTCCGTTACTAAGTTGGTGTAATTTGTGATTAGTATGATTAAGACCTGCTTAGATTAGAGATAATTTTTAAAGGGTTTAAAGTTCTGATTCTTTTCTTTGGCCTGCTACTATGAAAATTTTATACAGCATCATTTTCAACTTATAAAATTGTATTGAAAATGTCCATGTTTGTTCCTGCCTGTTTCCTCCTAGGACAGGAGGATGAAGAGAAGATTAGAACTTGTAAAGTCATCACTTAAAAGAAAGAGAAATTAAGATTGTGCTCTTATGTGGTTGGCCAGTGTAGAATACCCACTAAAGAAATACTCAGACAAATTGGGCAGACAGGTGCCAGACACCCACTCACCTTAACCAAATGAGCATTAGAACATTCTGCTTATTTTGTCTTTGTGGATTAAAAGCTTTGTTGGCTTTCTAAGGACATTCAGTTTTCTGAACATCTCTTGTTTGAGTTCATTATAAGAGAAATAATTAAACTAGCTCTTTTAAAGTCAATGAACAAACATAGAAAAATTGATTTTTGTACATTACTGAGTTTTCAAAAGCAAGGAAAAAAATCACTTTTTTTAGACTACATAATCTGTACTACCTCATTTTTATATACTTCTAGAAAATATTAACAATTTAAAACTAGTTTTCTTCTGTGCATTTTAGTGAAAAAAAGGAATGAATGAAACTTGTGTGGAATGAATTTATATGATCAAATAGCCTTTTATTTGCTGGTTTCAGGGTTTTATGCTCTCATGTATCTAATCCTTGTGCTCATATAGAATTGGTTACCACACAACAAGTGTCCCTAGGATCCACGGGGGACTGTTTTGGGGATACTTTGGATAAAAATCTACAGATGTTCAAGTCCCATTTATAAAATGGTGGAATTGCATAAGCCATGCACACCCCTCCTTTTACATTGCATAATCTGGAGATGACTTAAAAACATCTTAAACAGTTAAGAATCCTGAGTAAGTTATAACCCACTATTAGGACTAGAATAATGGAGTCTGTCTGTATGCATCTCAGTGCAGATGCAGTTTTTCCCCAGTGTTTTGACCTGTGGTAGGTTGACTGCATAGATGTGGGTCCAGCAGATACGGAGGGCTGAGGATGCCTGCAGTACAAGCCGGTGTTTTAAATGGGCCGTGTTGATGATGGGGCTTAGGTCAGTGGTGGAGTGCTTGCCTAGCAGGCTTGAGGCCCTGGATGTAAGTCTTAGCATGGGCATGGATATAAGTCCTAGTATGTGCTTTTTGTGGCTCTTTCAGTTGTTTTCATGATTCCATCTGAATCAAGTATATGAGAAAAGAAAGTGAAAGGCACAGGTAAAAGGAAGAACAAACTGAGGTCGCTAAATGACCCCTTCAGTTTCACTTTGACTCTCCAGTATTCTTGATATCAAAGTTCCTTTGCTTTTTAAAAAAACAATTTCACAAATAGATTTATGACTCATTCACTCTGTGTTCTGGCGCATACCCAGTATGAAGAAGTCAGTTGGCTATTTCTTAGCTATATATCAGCTATTCATGGCAGTGATTATATTTATTTGTTTAAGTGCTTCTGTAAACATTTGTGTGTGTGCGTTCACACATGTGCCATAGCACCTATGTGACTGTCAGAGGACAGCTTGTGGGCCTCAGTTCTCCCCTCCACCATGATGGTCTCCGGGGTTGACCAGGTTGTCAGGCTTGGCATTGTTACCTGCTGAGCCACCTTGCTAACCCCATGACTATAATTTTAAAAGGAAATAAATGATAAGAAAACTCCAGAAAGAAAATAAAGTCTGCAGCATCTGCGATCATGAATTTTCTTGATTATTTATTGAGTGTTCACACATTATAACATTCTATGGGGTATAAAAATAACCATAACACATGATTCTTACTTAAGTTGTGTATGATCTTAAGCAGAACAGTTCTCAAAAATCAAAGGACAAAGGAAGAGCATAACATGAAAGATGCCTCACTGGTGCATTCCAGTGAGTGAAGAGCTTTTGCTGAATTCAGCAGAGTGCTCTGTTACCTGGGTGAGAAGTCCCAGAAGTCTTCATGGTGAAAGTGTGAAGGAAGGGAGCAATTTGAGAAACAGAGAACATGAAATGTTGGTTTCTGCAGGGCTAACCGTGCATCACTAGATAGATCTTACGTAGTCTTTTCAGGGATTGTAGAGTCCTAGGCCTTCGTAGTTAAGATGAATTGTCACTCCCAGTAAGTGGTAGGTTAAGGGGTTAGGAACTGGTTCTGGCATTAGGTTGGAGTGGGTGATCCAGGAGGACTTCAGAGATGACCCCCTGCTCCTGAATAAAATGGGATGGTTTTCATCAGAAGGTACACAGTGGCAAAAGCACTGCTATCTTTAAGCGAAGTCCTACCCGCTCTTCTCCCTCCCAGCCTTTTCATTGCATGCTGGTTTATAGCTTTTTTTTTTTTTTTTTTTTTTTTTGATGGTTTCCATTTTAAATATCTAGTCCTTTAAAAACTATGTCTAGAAGCCAGCAGCATGGATCCCGAAGTTAAGACACTCACCACTAAGCTGGGTGATGGAGTTTCATCTCTGAAACCCCACATTGCAGAAGCAGAAAACCTGACTCTTGCGAGTTGTCAACTCTTGACTTCTGTCTGCACCCCATGCAAATAAATAAACGGAAAAGTGTTTTAAGAAGTTCAAAACCCTAGTTCTAGAAAATAGTATAAAAAAAGATTCTTTCTTTATGCCCAGGAGTTGAGAAAGTGTTTTGTGTGTGTGGCTATGTGCACAGGAGCAAAAACAGGGCCTCTGATCCCCTGGATATACAGATGGTGATAAGCTGTCTGAGGTGGGTGCTGGTCACTAAAGTTCACTCTTCTGCAAGAGCAATACATGCCTAACTGCTATCTTTTCAGCCCCAAAGAAATCTTTTTAAAAAAGCTTCACTATAAAATGTTACAAGTTGGGTCATTAGGAGGAATGCATTATATAGTAGTAGCATTGGAAGAGTTTGTAATGTCTTTATGCTTATTTAAATATATATTATGAAGCCTGGAGTAGAAGTACACACCTGTAATCCCAGCACTGGTGAAGCAGAGGCAGAAATCTGAGTTCAAGGTCAACCTGATCTAGATAAGTGTTTGAAGATAGCTACATAGATACTATCTTAAAAAAAATATATATATATATAGAATATATATATATAATGAATAATTATATATATATATATATATATATATATATTATTCATTCTGAATGCCCGGAAAGTACACCCTACTGTGACTTGTAGTTTTCTCTATTATTTGGAAACACTTAGCCTGAACTGCTTCATGAGTAATAATTAGGGTGCTTGTTTTTGAGAATGCTTTCTAAAACCCCGAGTGGTTTGGGATAGTTCTACTGTCTCACTTGTCTTTTTTACTGATTGCAGAATGTCTCCTTTCTACTCCAGTTTTTCCTCCCTAGAGTACGCTCTTCCATTCAGAGCTAGGTTTAGTTCCTCTGTACCCTGGGCTGTGGAGTCTGTCTCCCCATCTCTGGCACTTGAGGGATAGGTACAGCAGAGTAATATTTCTTGTCACATTGAAGTTGACAAATACCTGTTAGGAAAATTCATAATTAGTATTTTGAGAAAACATTGACATTGATTCCAAATTTTCCAGTCTTCCCAGGAGTGAGGTTGATGCTTAGAGCTGATGTTAGTAGAGAAGGCAATTTAATATATTCTCCCTAAAAATCTTGAACTAGATCCATGGGCAAGATCCCTGGAAAGGGAGAACAGGGCTTTTGTCTATTTAATCCAATGCTGTCGATGTTGTATTAAGAAGAAATTTCAGGTTCTATTTGCCTTGGCATCTATGATGGCTCCATGGTGATTTGTTTCTTGGTGTAAGGTAATGGCCATATTCTTTCTACCTTTTGTCTTCAGACCCAAATCTAGGCTTCATTTATAAGTAAGGAAACTAAAGATCACATAATTTGTGGCTAAATTTCTAATGAAAATCTTGACCTTTTTTTCAGTATGTAATAGAATACAGAATGAATGTTTTTTTTAGAAAATATTCTTTAATTCTATGATAAAGGAATCTAAATGGCATAAAATACATCCTTGTGAAATAAGATGTTCTACTCAAACAAGAATGTATCAGAATGATTCCTACTAGTTGGGACTTAGCCCATTTGATGATTCAGTTCTCCAGAATATAACATTTGAATGTACAGACACAAGCTCCTGACTGCACACAGGGAGAAGTGGCCCAGAGTGCTGACTTTGGAGCTATTTGATGAACCTTGTTTTTTTTTTAAGACAGGGTCTCACTTTGAAGCTGTGCCTGCAAAACTTAATATGTAGATCAGTCTGGTCTTAAACTCCTAGAAATCCACCTGCCTCTACCTCCCAGTTGTTGGAATTAAGGTAATCGGCACCCTACCCAGAGGATTTGCTTTTAGAAAGTTCATCATGCATGTTAATGAAGCCTGAGTAACACAGGGTCAGGCCCATTGTCGGGATAAAAGGGTAATCCTGCAGACACTGATGTACTCAGCCACTTGAAGTTTCTATAGCATAATTTAATGGTGCTATGTGGTAGAGAGGCCGCTTTTACTTTTTTGAAATACCAGTTATATAAGCTATGGTGTATATATCGCAAAAGTATACAGTTTTGACAGATTTATACCTTTTCACAACCATTGTCATAATCATGATAGAAAGTAGTTATATCACCCAAAATGTTCAGGTAGCCTTGCCTTTTGAACATTTTGTAGACATGGTCCTAGAATATGTAGCCCTTTGAGTCTGGCTTGTTGCTCTTACTAAGATGCCTTAGAGAATCAATCATGTCGCCTGGGAAGTTCTTTTTCTTTGCTGAGTATATTCTGTTGAATAAATTTCATGGGCCTGAGTGTGTGTTCAGACTTATTCATTGACTAGTTGATGGGCATTTATGGGTTGTTTGCAGGTTGGGACTGTTAAAGTAAACTTATCACAAATATTTGTTTGGATCTTAGAACACTCATTTGGATTTTAGATAAATACCTGCAAATAGGATTGCTTAATTTTATTAAAAT
The DNA here is from genome assembly GCA_021653895.1 of Mastomys natalensis. Classification (NCBI taxonomy): domain Eukaryota; kingdom Metazoa; phylum Chordata; class Mammalia; order Rodentia; family Muridae; genus Mastomys; species Mastomys natalensis. The sequence goes on along the minus strand of JAJTUV010000781.1, from coordinate 72,358 downwards.
GTGACATATTTTCCAATGTGAATATAGGATTTTAAGTTCTTGTTAACTATACATAAGACTCTTCACTATCACGTAGTATTGGTGGCCATCTTTCTCATGTTTGTGGGGTATGTGGGGGAGGTGCATCTGTGTACACATGAATACTCATGTAGTCTATAGACAACCTTGAGTCTTGTTCTTAGGAGCCATCACTTGTAATTTCTGGTGGATTGTGTGGGCAGCTTGCCCCTGCCTTCCAACAGGCATGTGCTGCCACGCTGTGCTGTGCTGGCTCCTGAGGATTGCATGGCTTTTTTTTTTTTTTTATCCTTGCCTTGCAAGCACTTTATCAGCTTAGCCTTCTCCAGACCCGTAGTATTGCCAGTCTTCTTAATTTTACTTTCAAATAAAATTTATTGTGATTTCAGCTTGTGTTTGTAATGCCTAATTATATGCAACATCTTTTTAAGTACTCCCATGAAAAAGGAATGTTTTTCTTGGTGAACTGCCTGTTCACATTTTTTTCCATCTAAACCTTTTCTACTTCAAAATGAAGTTGTTTGTCTGCTGATTCTGACAGATTGTTCTGAATTCTTTATAGGCTGGGTCCAAGTTCTTGCCAAATGTTTTAACAATATTTCTTTCACACTGCAACATGTTTTTTTTTTTTTCCGTTAACAATGTCTTCAGAAAGGCAGAGATTTTTGCCAGCACTCTGTGTCCCTATTGTTGTAAAATTAACATATGACTATTAGAAAAAAATGGTAAAAACCAGCGTGTATCTGGTGTTCGTGTCTGTGCGTGTATGTGGGGGAAGTATATGCAGTATATCTCTCTCCATCACTCTCTGCACTACTCCTATGTAACAAGGGACTTTCTTGTCTCCACCTCCAAAGCTAGGGTAACAAACCCATACACAACTGCACCCCCTTCTTATGTGGGTGCTAGGGATCCACGTTCAGGTTCTCACACTTCCGTGGTCAGCACTTCTAACAACTGACTCATCTCCTCAGCCTCAGTTGTCTTCCCTGGTGCTCAGCTGGTATTTAAACCCAATAGTATTGCAAAAGAAAAGTTGCCAATATTATGTGCAGTTGTAAAATACTACCCTTAAATATATTTTGAAGGCTTGTTTTCTGTTTCAGTACTAAATTTACATGTTCAAGATAGTGTTTGGAGTTTTTTAAACATGGTGTTAAAATACTCTGGTTAATCTGTATTGTTTTTCTTTTATTCTAGTATTATCCAAGATAAATTTTGTGGAATTATAAATATCTCAGTGGAGGCCCTTCATGATGTTATGACAGAAGACCCTGAAACAAGAACTTACAAAGAGTAGGTGGATCATTTAATTAATCATACTTAGATTTATGGAATTAAATAAGGCTGCATGATTATTTTTAGTTCGCAATATGAAGAGTGTAATTTTGTCTTTTATACAGTTTTACTTAATTGATTTTTTTATTTTAGACAGGGTCTCAAGTATCCCAAACTGATCACAAACATACATAGTCAAAAATGACCTTGAACTTCTGATCTTCCACCTTCACCTCCCAAGTGCTATAATTGTGTCCCTTCGTACCTGCTTTATGTGGTACTGGGGTTACGTTGGTGAGCATGCTGTGAACTGAGCCAATATCAACAGTACTACACCAAGGATTTTATTCATTATTTTGCTTATAATATTTATTAGTTTTATTGAATTAGTTTTATTTTGTTATATTCCAAATTGAGCTTCTTTGATATAATAGCCATCATTTTGTGACTTGATAATTTTTTTTAATTGAGCTCTTTCCAGTTAATGGCTGCCGAGGAAGAAGTTATTTTTCTATAGGAATGTAGCCACTGGGAGTTGCCTATGATCCATTGCCTATGATATACATAATAAATTAAAATAAAAAAATATTTAAAAGGCATGAAAAAGTGGAGCAGAAGAAGGTTCTAGAGGGAATGGGCAGGGGTTGGAGAAGGGAATAGGCATAAATATGATCAAAATGCATTATACACATGTGTAAAATTGCCAGAGAATAAATTTAAAACATTATAAATAAATAAGTAAATGAATAAATGAATGAATGAACAAATAAATTCCCAAGACAGTCTAGCATAAATTTCTTTTTAAGGATGTTTTAAATAGGTTTCCTCTTTCAAGCTAATTTTGAGAAAATGGGATGAGTTGCTTTGTATTTGTGATTAAGACATCTTAAAATGGTACTTTTTGGATACCATAGTACCTTTTAAGTGATTGACTAGTTTCAAAAAGTAATAGTTAAAATTATGTTCTTTTTGGTGAATAGTTAGGTGAAGTTATATTGTTAAGAATATGGAAAGGTAAGCAGGCTTAGTAGTGCATGTTTTCAATTCCAGCAGGTAGATCTTTGAATTCAAGACAGCCTGGTTTACACAGTAACTCCCAGACCAACCAGGTCTACATAGTGAGACCTTGTCTCAAAACAAACAACAAAAGAATATGATGGGGCTGGAGATGGAATACCAGCTCAAGATCACTCCTGCTCTTACATAGGACCCAGCTGTCTATAACCCCAGTTCCAGGGGATCTAACACCCTCTTTTGGCCTCTGTAGGCATCATACTTGCATGTGAAACACATATGTACCTGCAGGCAAAGTCTAATTACCCAATTAGGAGACTATCGTAGAAATATAATCTGGTAGCTGGTGAAATGGCTCAGTAAGCAGAAAGTGCTTGCTGTGCAGTCCTGACAGCCTGAACCGAATCCCTGGAACCCACAGTACAAGTGAAATAGTAAAATAAAATAAAAACTGAAATCCAAACTCAAAGTAAACGTAGACATGAGGGCTGGTGTTCCTGGGGACAAGAACCTGTGACTCACTGCTGTTTTCCTTCCCCAGATTCCTAGGTGGAGGCTTTTACCAGGGGTGGTAGTTGACATACAGGAACCGAGTGGAGAAAACAAGTGACCTCGCTTGGTGACTTTAGCTTCTTAGTGTGCTTGCAGAGGTCTGTGATAAATCTTCCTAATCTGTATCTGTGCCTTGTATGTTCTAAAGTTTATAGTCCACAGGGCTACAGGACACAATTAGACTTCCAGAAAGGTTCAAATGAAAAGTATAAAAATATTCACTTTAGTGGCTAACTTACTTTTCAGCTTTCCCTTTATGTTTATTTGAACAGTTCATTGAAAGGAAGCTAATCTTTCTGGTTCTGTTGACATTTTTATTATACTGTTTGAGAATGAATTAGGGTAAAGGAAGAAAACTGTTTTCTTCACCTGTAAAAGTCATATACAAATTAGTGTTCTCTCTCCAGAAACAGAATCAGTAAACAACTGTAAAAATACTTTAAGAATCTGGCTCTTTTGATTATAAAGGCTAATGCCTTTTTAGTTTATAGTGTTAAGTTGGAGACTTAGGAGAGCTGGTAGTGTGAGTTCTAGTACATACAGGTTTAAAGGCAGAAAAAAAAATCTTAAATCCTAACTTGAAAGCAGATAGAGCATGAATTCCTTGACACATTTTTCTGGGTTTTGGTGTGTTGGCAAAGGCCCAGCACATCTAGAGGGACATTGTGCTTTGTCCAGCTCATGGTTCAAAAACTGACACCATCGAAAAGCAACCCCACTGCACACCTAAAATAATATCTAACCAATACTCTGGATCAAACCCATGGCCTTACACAAAATAGACAAATAGAAATATATCTCTAGCCAGAATAACTTCTGAGGGTATATAGTGGATTGGAGCCAACTAGTTAAGTAACCAGTGTGAAATGCAGTTTTGGAATGATTTTTTTAATCAGTGGAGGTCACTGGTAATTTTTAAGTATGGAAGTGACATGTGGTAGTTTGAATGAGAATCCCTCCCCACTCCTACCCATCCCCAAGGGTAATGTGTCCCAAGTTGGTGGAACTGTTTGGGAAGGATTAGGAGGTGTGGTTTGTTGGAAGAGGGGGTTGGGCTTTGAAGTTTCAGAAGCCCAGGCCAGGCCCAGTCTGACTCTACCGCCTCATGCTTGTGGCTAAAGATGTAAGTTCTTAGCTGTCCTCTGGCACCATACCTAACCTGCATGCTGCCATGCTCCCTGCCATAATAGTCATGGACACTAATCCTTTATCACCGTGAACCCTAAATTAAATATTTCTTTTATAAGTTGTCTTGGTGTTTTGTCACAGCAATAAATCTAAGAATTGGGAATAGGCAACTGCTGTGACAGGCCTGACCATGTTGGTTTTTTCAAGAATTGTGGAAGACTTTGGAAATATGGACCAGGAAAGCAGTTGAATACTGTAAGTGGAGCGTAACAAGCCTACACTAGTAGTATCTTGGAAGACAATAGTGCTGAGAGCATTGTGGACTATGGAGGCCCATCTCAAAAGATTCTTTCAGAGGGGAATCAATATTAGAAACTAAGCTGGAGACCATTCTTAAAATATTTTGTTAAATAGTGTGATTGCTTTTTGTCCGTGTAAAAATCTGCATGAGGCTAAATTGAAAAACTTTGGACTAATGCATTTGGCAGAGATTTAAGTTGACTATCACATAGTTAATTACTCTCCAGTCTTATGCAAGTATACAGTGAGGAAGAGCAAGCAGGGCAATAAACAAACAGTTTGAGGAGAAAAAGAACACCAGGAAATTCAATGTTTGAGCCAAGGCTGGTGTTGAAAGACATAGGAAGAAGCTTTTGTTTAAATAGAATAAAAGAAGTGGTTGTCCTCAGGACAAGACCCTACTCAGCTAAGCTTTCAATTTAGAAAGAGCAACAACAAATCAAAGCCTATGTAGAAGTCATTCTAGGAGAGGGCCAGGCTGCTTCCCGAGCACGCAGCTGAACATGGCAGTGTAGGCCCTGTGGTTCTTCTGTCTTTAGAATCTGGGAGGGTAGAAAAGTACCTTAAGGTAGGACGTAATAAGGTTTATAATGAGATTCATATGGTCTGTGGAAACTGTGAACTAGAGGCAGAGAAAACATTTAGATATCTGTTATAAGTAATATTATCTTGGTAAGCAACACTGAGCTGAATTTGAGGTAGACTTTGGAGGGAGGTGGTGGGAGCAGCTAAGGAGGGCCAACAGGTATTTATGATTGGATGATAAGCAGGTTAGTTTTAAATTGTGTCGTTTCTAGCCTCTTTTTATCGTTGTATCTTAATATGCCCTCGTGACATATTTATTTAGGTCTTTTAAATTTTAAATATATTTGGTTTGAGAAAATGGCAGTGAGTTCTTATGCATTCTTTTGATGATCCCACATTTGTGTTTATCTGTTAAAAAGTTCATATGTAAGATAAATGAATACGTAATGTTTAGCTATAGTTAATCTAACAGTGTTGCTTGGGAATGTTACAGGAAATCAATCCCATTAGCGGAGTTTCACCCTGAGAGCTGATGAGTCTGCATCTGTTCATGAGTTAGTTTTCAGTTAGAGTTGCTTCATCAAACCAGGGCAGCTTATTAATGAGACTAGAGACCAGTCTGTTTAGCAACATTTTCTTTTCTTACATAGTACTGGGAAGAAAAATTGATAACCTCTTGCCAAAATGTGGGAAGTAAAAAGGAAGGTAAAAAGGAAGAAAGAATTTAGCCAACATTTTAGGAAGCAGCAAACTTGATTAGAAAAGACTCGTGAATTTTTTTATAGCTGTAGAGGACAAAACACAGCTATAAACAAAGTAGCGTTGTTTGAAACAAGTAAAATACAGGCTTTTGTAATGATTCTTTCTACACTTGATTCTTTGGACTCACCAGATGGCCCTGCAGAAGGGAAGAGACCCGGAAACCACAAATGGCAGCTGCAAAAGAATGAGAAACAAAACCCAATTCTAAAGTCACCACTGTCTGCTCTCTTAGTATCTGTCTTCAGTGACCTCCTTGGAGGTCTCTCTTCAGCTTTCTACTCGGCCGTGCCCTTCTACTTTAGAAAATTAAAAGCCCAGGTTTGAACAAATCAAGTTGTTGGATGATGTTCTATGCTACTGTCTAGCACAGCTTCTCCTTTTCCAGGATTGCCTGTCAAACCCTAGATGTGCCATCGGTTAGCGTTGGCTCAGAATCTCTTCCCGCTGTGTCATGTCCTTGGCTTCAGCCTATTTGAACAGACTTGCCTCTAGAATTCCTTTTGCCTCTTTTCTGTGTTCCTTCTTGGCTCGTTCTCTGCATTGCTAATATACTACATTCACTTAGAAACTTATATTCAGACCATAAGAGGATTTGAGATAGTGCATAAGAAAGAGGAATTGAAATAGCGAAGCTTAATGGGGGAACATGTGGCACAAGGATAAAAGACTTAGCTGTGAGCTAACTGCCAGTGCAAAAGGAAGCCTTAGGAACCGCATGGTGTTGTTTTCAAGTAGAAGGTAATGCGTTTACTAGGAGAAGGAAATGGAATTTTTTTAAGTTTTTATAAGCTATTTATATAAGGGACTGTAACAGAACATCCAGCTTTAACAGTAGGGCTTGGCTACCTCTGACAGCAGTATGTTCCTAAGGAGAGTGGCTTCAGCATCAGCTAATGTGGCCTGGCAAACAGCATCACTGACCCAGGGTCTCTCTACTTTATCCCTCAGCACACCGGCCTAATCTTCAGGCAGTTTTCTGCATGGGGTCAAAGTAGCTCCAGGGTTACATGACAGTGCTAGTGCCAGACACTCTCCTCTATGTCTTTTCTAACGATTGAAGTCAACTTCTAGAAACCATTTCAAAGCTCTTGTCCCTTTTATCTACTTGAGCAGAATTCCATAAACATGCCCCCTTTATGAACCATCATTGACTAGGAGAATAGGATTGTCATGATTGGTGTTATTGAATGCTGACTGGACCTGGGACTAGCCGTTTCAGAAGGGTGTGCTGGCAGGGAAGCCGAGTGAAGCCCACTGGACTCGGTTCTGGTAAGGATGAAGGGTGAGGTGGTGGTGAACTCTTGTCTAGCATGCCTACAGCTCTGATTCCATCTCCAGTACAGGAACAAAATTAAATGAAAACAAGAAGGCCGATTATGTGAAGTGTCCATTTTTAATATTTCCAGTTCAGTTGTATGTAATTTGTGCTGGTCAGTTTTTTGTGACCTTGACACAGCTAGGGTCATTCGGGAAGGAAGATCTACAATTGAGAAAATGCCTTCATCAGATTGCCCTGTCAGCAAGTCTCTGTGATATTTTCTTAATTAATGTTTGTTGTAAGACGCCCAAACTAAAGGTGTAATGCTACCCTTGCGCAGGTGGCCCTGGGCTGTTAAGAAAGCAAGCTGAGAGGTTATGGGGAGAAAGCCAGTAAGCAGGCCCCTCCATGGCCTCTACTTCTTTACTCTCTCCAGGTTCCTGCATTGAATTCAAGGCTATTTTTTCATACAGGATCAATTTGAAACATCTAAAGTTGGTACACTGAAATACAGAAAAGTCATTAGGCTAGGAAAAGTTTAAGGACACTCGTATAGTTTGTAAAGCATTCTTTCCTCACTGGAAAATAACAGAGATTAGGGCATTGTTTTCATGATTGCTGAAACATGTTTGCGTCTTTAACTAAACAGGACTTAAAGGATTGGTGTTTTAACATTGTCTGTTGGGTTTGACCCTTTGAGTTTGTTGAGAACAATTCTAGTTTAGCCTCTAGACCTGGAGATGTCAGTAATTTCTCTCGGTTGTAATGGAGGAGTGCTGTGTGCTTATAAGCAGTTGTTATTTTAAATGATATTGATAGTATTATGACTATAACTATTAGTGGATTAAAAGCCTCCATATGTTTTTGCTTATTAGAAATCTTGTCTTGTGCATTTCAATTAAAATGTGTCAGCTTGCCTTTAATCTTTGTTAACAAAATGAGATTTTACTTTCAATTGGAGGTTCAGAAGATAGTTTCAAGTTTATGCTTTTCAGTAACAATTTTGGACTGGTAATATTATAGCTCAATGGTACATTGAGCATACATAGTCAATCCTGAATCAGAAAAACAAGGTATAGTTTTATAGCTTTCTCAGACCTGAATGAGCATAATTTGCACAAATTAAAGTAAGCATAGTCTGTTCTTTAGGTAGTTTTTGGTCATTGAGAGGAAGGAAGGAAGGTAGGTAGGTAGGTTGGTTTTAGGCAGTGTTTTATTGATTGCTTCGAAGAAACACCATGACACAAGAAAGTTGGGGAGGAAAGGGTTTTTTCCAGCTTATACTTACAGATCACAATCCATTGTTGGAACAAGTCAGACAGGAACTCAAGCAGGGATGGGAACCTGGAGGCAGGATCAATACAGAAGCCATGGAGGGTACTGCTGACTGGCTTGCTTTTCATGGCTTGTTCAGCTTGCTTTTTTATAGAACACAAGGCCACCAGCCCAGGGATGGCACCACCCACAGTGGACTGGGCCTCCCCCATCGATCACTAATTAAGAAAATGCCCTACAGCTGGATCTCATGGAGGCATTTTCTCAACTGAGGCTCCTTTCTCTGTGATGACTTCAGCTTGTGTCAAGTTGACACAGAACCAGCCACTACAGCTGACCCCTGTCAGCTGGAGACACAGACAGGCACATTCTGTTAAGCCTCAACCCTACTGTCTCAATCATTGTCAACTCTAAATAACTTGAAAAGTCCCAAAGTCTTTACAAATTCAAACATTAAAATTTCAGTCCCTTTAAAATATCTCATCTCTTTTAAAATCCAAAGTCTTCTACAGTTCAAAGTTTTTTTAAACTGTTGGCTCTATTAAAATACTTTCTTCAAGAGGGAGAAAAATCAGGGCATAGTTGTAATCAAATCAAAGTAAAATCAAAACTCTAACTATTCAATGTCTGGGATCCACTCAAGTTCTTCTGGACTGCTCCAAAGGGCCTGGGTCAGTTCTCCAGCTCTGCCCTCTGTAGCACACAGCTTGTTTTCTAGGCTCCCAGTGCCTCCACTCCACTGCTGCTGCTGGTCTTGATGGCCATCCCATGGTCCTGGCATCTCCAAAACGCTGGGGTCTTCTGCTGTAACTGGGTAGCACTTTCACAAATACCTCTCATTGGTTCACTTCATGGTGGAGCCTCAACTTCTCTGCATGACCCCCTCAGTCCTGTGCCTTCAACTGCCACTGAGGTTGCACCTTCATCAATGGCCTCTCCTGGCCTCTCACTGTGCTAAGCCTTAGCTGCTCTCCAAGGCTCCTTCCTTCATGCCTTCAAAACCAGTACCACCTGGGTGAGTCACACAGTACTAAGTCTGGCTACCAATATGAGGAACAGCCTTGGCTGTGTGTGGAACACAGCTTCTCTGTGCTCTCAAAAAATACTTCCCAGAGGATTTCACCTCAGTGATGCTGGTTTCTTCTTAATCACCACTAATTTCTTAGCTCCTGCTAACCAGCATCAATTGTCCCAATTGTAATGTAAAAGTTTGACTTTAGTAGTTCTAGTATCTTGTTAATCAACAGCTGATTGTTCAGCCCCAGCAAACCGAACCACAGAATCATAAATCAAAATAGCAACAGCCTGATGGAGTCATTAATCTTCTGTCTGAAATTTCATAAGCAGGCCTCCGTCTCCTGCATTGCTCTCAATATTCTTTTCTTCCAAGTTCCTACAGAATATCCTACTGAGATCTCAATATTCAGTGGCTTTTCTAGCCCAAAGTCCAAAGTCCTTCCACAATCTTCTCAAAAACATGATCAGGTCTGTCACAGCAATACAATACTATGCTGATACCAACTTTTCCTAGTAAGGGTTTTATTGCTTCAAAGAAACACCATGACCAAAAGCAAGTTGGGGAAGAGAGGGTTTATTTAGCTTACAGTTCCAGACTGTAGTCCATGTTGGAGGAATTCAGTCAGGAACTCAAGCAGGGATGAAACCTCGAGGCAATAGCAATAGCCATGGAGGGGTGTTACTTACTGGCTTGCATTTCCTTATGTGCTCAGCCTGCCTTCTTATAGAACCCAGAACTACCAGTCCAGGGGTGGCATCACCCACAGTGGGCCCCCCCCCCCATTGATTACTAATTGAGAAAATGCCCCACAGCTGGATCTCCTGGAGGTTCCTTTCTCTGTGCTGACTCTAGTTTGTGTCAAGTTGACACAGAAAACTAGCCATAATCTACCAACAACACACACACACACACAGAGATTCTTCATTGTGCTAAATCCTTTAGGCTCAATGAAGGCAGAGCAGAACATTTTTACTATGTAAGTAACAGACCTGAAGTGATTGATGACTCTGAGGTTAAGAGCACTTGCTGTTCTTCCAGAGGACTTGAGTTCAGGTCTAAGCACCCAGATTAGGCAGCTCACAACTGCATGTACCTCCAGCTGCATGGGAATCGGGTACCACAGACACTGTATTCATGTGGCATAGACTTACAAATAAAAAATTAGTCTCTCTCTCTTTTTTGTTTTGTTTCTTAAGACAGGGTTTCTCTGTGTAGCCTTGGCTGTCCTGGAATTTACTTGTAGACTAGGCTGGCTTCAAACTCAGAGATCTGCCTAGCTCTGTCTCCTGAGTGCTGGGATTAAAGGCGTGCACAATCACTGCTAGGCAAAAATAAATCTTACCCCCCCCCCAAAAAAAAAGAGGAGGAGGAGGAGAGCAGCAGCAGAAAGCTAACATGTTTTGTGGTACAGAAGAATTTGAGACCGAAAGAAAGAGGGGCTTCCATAGAGACCAGGATTTGTTGCAGTTGGATTAAAGTCTAGTCGGCATAAAATGGCCTATAGATGGAGACACACCTCACTGAGCTCTAAAATTCAAGCTGGGAGCTAGACTTTTCTTACCTTGTGCTTGAGCATTGGCTGTGCTGTGTTATCTCAGCAGACCAAAGCATTGCAGCTCCAGAAAGACGAAGGCAGTGATTGAGTTGGAGGCCCAGCTTTCTTGTTTTCAGGAGGTGCCTGTGGTGGGGCACATTGCACTGACTGGGAAAGGTGCAGTGTTCCCAGAAGCTGTTGTTCTAATGGTAGGGAAGGCCACCCAGGTCTACTGTGACAGGGAGGCTGGTACATTCCTGATATTAGCAGCTGGCCTCAATCCTAAATCCATTTTTGAATATTTGACTTTGGTACTGTCCTTCCCCTCAATTTGATGTAAAACATTAAGAGAAACCAAACCCTCTCTGCTATAGTCTATTGGTTAGAAACGTAAAGCTCTGATAACTTTCCGAGTTCTTCTGTTCAAAATTAGGAAATTGTGAGGTTTGTTCCACTGATGGTGATTCACCGGACAGCATTCATTTCTTTTCTCCCAATAATGAGTGTTGGATGAACAGGAAGCTCTGTTTCTATTGCCTCTGCTAATGGTAGAGAGCATGTGCAGATAATCAAAATAAAATGACTTCTAACTGTCCTGGAGCCACGGCGCCACTGGGGACAAGTTTCTCATAGCAGAGCAGTTTCACTTGGAGCATGAAGTGGGTCGTTGAGTAATCTGTAGTGTTTGATGTGTCTTTTAAAGGCACCGCATGTATAGTCTGCAGATGCACAGGAGCTTAAGGGGAAGTAGTTTAAGTGTAAGTCTTGAGGTTTGTTGTTTTGTCTTCTTTTGTTTTTAAAAGAAAGATGTAAATTATCTTCTAACTGATAGTTGATTCAAAAGCTTCCTAGAAATAACCTTTTAAAAATTTATCATGTGTTTATATTTTGTTTTTCCCCTCTTAAGTAACTCAAGTTAATCTTGGGATACTGATCCTCCTGCCATGTTCTCCTAAGTTAAAATTTACTGTATCAAATGCCCAAGTTAAATGTTCCACATTCCCTTTGCTTTGGCCTATTTTAAAATTATAATGCTAAGAAAGCCTTTTTGGTGTTTAAATGTTTCTGATGTACGTGGTGTGGAAGCAAGAGATCCATTTGTGAGTGTTTTCCTTAACGGTTCCTCCCCTCAGATTCTGATACAGTGTCTCTCACTGAACCTGGAGCTCAGCAGTCCCGCTAACCCGCTGGCTGGCAAGCCTAGTGATCCTTCCGTCCCCACCTTTCTACTGCCGGGTTTAGGAGTGTGCTGCTGTGCCCAGCTTTTTACATGGATTCAGGGGTCAAACTCGGGTCCTCATGCTGTGAAGCAGACACCCTTAACTGAGGCGACTTCCCAACCTACAAACAAAAATCACAAACTGTAAAAAGTAGAAATCGTATTTATCTAATCAACTCCTCTTTGTTACAGAGAAGCAGGCATGTTCTCAGTAATTTTGAGGGATTGCTTTAGTATGTTGCAGACATTTTTACCTAAACTATGGTGCTTATTTTTAATTGTAGTTGTATGTTGATGTCTCATCATGAGGAACCGAAAGTAACAGAAGACGAAGAACCACCCACAGAACAAGACAAGAGGAAAAAGATGGTAAGTTACTGGCAAGACCAGTGATCACCATGATAATTCATGGAATGTTGGTTCCACCTATATATCTGCCACTCATCCCTTGTTGAAGCATTCAAGTATTTGAGCTTTACCTAGGATAGGAAATCATTCTGAGATAGCTGATCCTGTCTGAGAAAAGCAGAAGTTTTGCTCATTAAAAAAAAAAACAAAAAAACAAAAAAATCAGGACTCAACAGTTTATTTAAGTTTAAAAAAAAGTGAAAAGAAAAAAAGAAACAAAGCTATTTTGAGGAGACATACTGGATTGTTTTCTTATTCTTTCTTTATCTCTTATTGTTCCCTGTTATGTTATTGTAATGACCCTTCTCTAGGTCTGCATCACGAGGCATTATAAAAGACTCTGACTGCTAGCCATTAGCTCTTGCATCAGAATCTGATAAGAATAAAGAGCAAGAGGCTAAGGAACTTTTGAAATGCATTGGCTTGAAGTGTACTTAAATGTTTAATACTTACTCTGACCATGAATGTGAATAGACACAGTGAGCTGTGGGTGTCTCTTCTGGTCTCCTGGCTTCCCTGTGCCTTCTTCCTCTCTTGCAAAATGACAGCAGCAATGTCACCCACCCCAGGAGCACACAAGTAAGCATGTAACACCCTCAGGACCAAGGCCTGGCCGACTTGTTTCGTGTGCACCCATCATGATTTCATCTTTTTAACTCTATTCAGTTATTCAGTGATCTTACGTTAATCTCAAGATGTAATCCAAGTTCATGGTCGATACCACATTGCTCTAATAGACCAGGCACGACTTTACTCCATTTCTTTTACTTTATCATTACACATAGCAGCTACCACCTAGCAGCTAGTAAAAGGATGATGATGAGGAGGAGGAAGAAGAGGAAGAGAGAGGGGAGGAGGAGGAGAACTCTTCCTCCTTTCTTCTTTCCTCTTCTTTCTTTTTCATCTTCCTTCTCTTCCTCTTCCTCCTCCTCCTTCCTCTCTCCTCGTCTTCCTCTTCTTCCTCTTCCTCCTCCTCCTCCTGTGTTGTTATCCTATCTCTAGCCCAGGAATGATTCTTTACACCAAAAATTTACATCCTGTTTGTGCAGTGACTTGTGACATTGAGATTACCTTGTCTTTTTAGCTTGTTTTCCCTCATTGATGACATCAGAAGACAGCTGGGTTAGTAGATTGCTAGGGCCTGTCAGCTAAAATCCGTTTTTTGATTTATTTTAAAAGCCCTTAATGCTGTTCTTTCCTTCATGACTGTATCCCCAGAAACATCCCTCCTTTTCACTGAGGCTTGGTGGTACCCTAAGATGGAACATGTCTCCTCTTAACTTACAACAGTGAGAACCTCTAGTGTAACTTACTTGGCCTTTTCCAATTCTTGCCCTCCTATTCTCAACTGAAAAGCATTGGATATACCATTATTGTCACAGAAAAATGTGATAGTTTTTCTCCATAACATTCTGAATTATAAATCAGTTATAGGTATTGTTATTAGCTTCCATGTATGCTATGTTAATTTTCCTTAATCTGGTAGATTTATCCTTAGCAAGTTAAACTACCCAAATCTGTGTTTCATTTTGTATTTAATTTCTAGTCATATTTTGTAATAGCTTAGCCTGGTGGGGCTTTAGAAACCTCAAAGCCCCAGTGACACACCTCCTCCATCAAGAACACACCTCTCAATCCTTTCTTAACAGTTTTACTAACTAGGAACCAAGCACTCAAATATATGATCCTTGGGGGCCATTCACATTCAAACTATTACAGTGGATATGCCATCTGTTCATTTCTTCTTCCCTCTTTTACTGTTTCCATGGTTTTTGCTTTTCTGAAACATAAAACCATGTGCCATTTTTACCATTAGAAATTCAGAGTAGGTCATGAGATTGTGGTGCAGATAAATACCTTGTTGGAATAGGAAGCAGCTGGGTCTGCAGCCACTCCAGGTCCACTAGATGTCTTTGGATCCTCTGGGTAAGTATCCATCACCAGAGTTGAGGGTGGTTAGAAATTGAGAGATGCTTCTGTGTGCTCTTAGAGGCTCTGTAGCCTTGTGGTATGGCTTTGTCTGCAACTTGAGCACACGATTGAGCCACACGAATAGGACAACAATTGACTGTCTTCTGTAAACTTTTTCTGGCTCCTATAATCTTGGAGAATTAATTTCCAGTAACAATCTCCCTCCTTATTTTTTGAGACAGACTCTTATTATGTCACCCTGATTGATGTTTAGTCTCAGCTTTCCAGATGCTGGGATACCAAGCATGTGCCACTGCCACCATGCCTGACCAAGTCCCTTATTCTCTATATAGCTATCTCTTAGCAGCTCTGCACCCCTCATTGAACTTAGGTAGATGCAGCAGGCTTCTCCAGTGCGTTTTGACATGCATGACATATAGCAGGTACTCAAAAAATGTTTCAGGAATCAATGAGTGAGTAGGAAAATAAATACATGCATGTATGCATACTATACATACATACATACATACATACATACATACATACATACGAAACACAGCCCCTACCTTCAATAGCTCATAAACCATTATTGAAACAGAAGTCAAGTGCATGGTCTAAGAAGGGAGTAGCATGTATGTGTTATCACTGATCCACTAAACCGTAGTGATTCCTAGAGGTAAGAAGGTAGGCTGAAAAGGGGCCACTTCTCTGTAGACTGCTTGATCATTCTGCAGAGCTCTTCCAAGCCTGCAGATCAGCAGAACCAGCACCATCATCTCCTGAAATGAACTCTAGATGAGTGAAGCAGAAAGATCTTAAAAGCAGCAGGATGGAGAAAGGTAGACAGTGGTCAGTTATCCTTAAGGGACATGTTTTAGGACCTGGAGTGTGTGCCGAAGAAACATGGACAGTACAGAACCCTGTGTATACTACTGCATATACTGTGTTATAAAACTGACTTCTGAATTAGGCATAATACAATCTAACAATAGAAACTACTTGAAAATAGATGCAGTTACAGCATACAGTGTGTGTATGGCCTCTGCCTTTTGTAAAGATGAGAAGTGGTATGGTGCTTTTCCTTGGGGAGATGAAGGATGGAGTTCTTGTGACAGCATCAGAGTGCTGCATAAAGGTTCCTGGGACACTGCAGAGCCAAAACCAAAGCACAGATGTGGTCATCCATATGGCTTAGTAGCTCTTTGGGTGATTGGATGCAAGGTTGTATGTTGTTGAGTATAAAAAGTAATTTAAAACGTATCAAATTTCACTTCAGTTCTACTGAAAGACAGCATCTTGTTTTCTAGGGTGTTTTGTTTTCCTTCCTTTTTTTTTTAGCCAACAATGATATTAATTATTACACTTATATAAACCATGGCAGCATCATGGGTGACCCCTGAGATTTGTTTGCCTACAGTATTGGAAACGTACCCCACTGTTTGAATGAAACTTCAAAAATTGGTGCTTTAATGCCCTGTCTTTAGCATAGAAGTATTTATATTTGTTACCTTATGGCTAGTAGTCTGATTTCTCCATTTAACCTTGTGAATGTGTTGGGCATGCCATTCCACAAATGCAGAGCACTCTGGAGGCCGAAGTGGGGGTGAGGGTGCTGAAAGCTCAAGAACAGGTTGAGCTACTTAGCAATAACTCCATGTCAGGAAAACCATTTTTCCCTTAAGTATTTGGCACATATAAAATGAACTTTATAAAATTTGAGGCATTGTAGATAATAGGGAAAAGGGAGTAACAATAGACCCAAATTTTCTTATTTTAATTAACTAACATGAAACCATTATGAGTAGGTAGTGCCTCCTAGAACTGTCAACAAATTTTGTTCATCTGTAAAGCTTTTAAAGATATGTTTGTATATTTAACATTACAACATATGTTAATGTATTTAACTATTGCCCTGATTGTGAACCACCTGATGTGGGTGCTGGGAATTGAACTCATTCTCTGCAAAAGCAGAATGTATTGAGTCATCTCTCCAGCTGCAACAACATAAATCTTAAGCTTTAATATTAAATAATCATTTAGAAAATAGTAAATACAAATTAATGTTTCTCATTCTTCAAATAAAGCACTATTGCTGTTATTTTTCACACACACACAGTTACTTATGTGTTGTAACATACATTTATTAAATCAGGTCTTGTAAGGCTCACGTATGAGAAGCCTAAACCCTCACACTCTGTAATTCTTTAAGCAGCTCTCTGCTTGCTCCTCACCGGCAGCACCCAGTCGCCTGCTGTAGTTGCGGAACTGCTTCTCTTGACCTCCGTTCAATGGCACTCAAGTACCTTCTTCCAAAGGGAAGCATGAGCACAGAACAGTCAACATATGCAAAGCATTAATATTTGTAAGCAGTGTTTCCTCTGCTGACTGTATTTTCTTTCTGCAGTCCCTGTCTGCTGGTGTATTTGATCAACAGTACACATTACAGTATTAAAAGCTTCTTTACATTATTAGTGTATTAACAAGATGATTTCTTTAAAGGAAGGTTTTTCCTTTTTCTATATGTTTTGCAAATTCTACATTTTTTCCTCTTAAAATGTGCCAACTGTTAAACTGATACTACTAATTCCTTACCTTCATCTCTAAATGGTACTGAAATGTTCAAAGTGCACTTTCAGAACATATAACGTCATCTAAGATTAACTATAAAAAACAGTAGCTACTCCACAGTTGTGGACTTAGCATAGCTTTCCTTAACACACATGACCCCTCTGACGGTGCATGTTGGAAGCAGGAAGCCTGGATGTCAAGACAGTCTGTACTACACAGTGAGATGCCAGTGTTCCACTATAGGGCACTTGCCCAGCATGAGCAGGGCTCTGGGTTTAATCCCTTGCAGAGCCCACACTCTTTAAAACCAACACAGAACTTAACTCAAATCCTAGGGAAGTTCTTGGAAAAGGCAGTTAGTTATGCCTTTAAAAACTGCGGAGTTGTCAATGACATTAAAACAGAGGCTAGAAGGTAATGAATTGAAATAATCCAACTGAGATGTAATAAAGACACAAACTGATAACCAGACATCCTCCTGAGACAGCAATTTTTCCTTTGATGGAACTAAAATGTTAATCATAAAATAGTTGGAGATCATACAGGTTAATACCCTGCACAGCAGGCTGCGTAAGGGCACTCGCAGACACTGGAAAAGAAAAGGCCATTGAAAATGGCTCTGGAATTTAATACAGCAGTGGCTTCCAAAGTGGATTTATTTTATTTTATTTTATTTTATTTTATTTTATTTTATTTTATTTTATTTTATTTTATTTTATTTTATTTGTGTATGCATTTTAGCTGAAACTTAGCTAATTGCCTGCTGGTATCAGTAATGTTCTTGAGTTTTGCAGTCAGTCTTACTGTTGCCTCCTTATTTAGTTGGTTTCTTACTAAAAACCTTAGTCAGTGAGTTCGGATACTGCTGCTCACTTAGAAATTGGCAGTGTCGTACTATCTGGATGTAATAAAAACATGCAGGACTGTGGGTGAAGAATTGGACCCCACTTGGAGAAAGCCTCTTTTCACTAACACAGATGACGCATCTGGAACAAAGACTACTAGGGTACCTCCTCGGTAGCCTTTTCTGTCTTTGTGTTTGCTTTTCCCACCGCCACTTTTCTCCTATCATTTGCTAGAAGAAAAAGTTAATTTATCATCCTGTTCACAGCAATCTCTCTGTTATTTTAAAGAGATTTTTTTGAAAATAAAGTGACTTATATTAATTTAAAAATCATAAATAAATGATTTACAGATATAAAATACTGTTTCCCCAAGGAAATCTTTACCACTGTAGTATGTACCCTTCCCAGTATTTTATTTGCACAAATAATTATGTGACCCTTTGTATTTATAAGTTAGAATAATAATAATGATTTTACATATGTGTTTGTGTTCTGTTAAATTTTTCTTAGGTATAAATATACAAAAATATGTTCCCATGAATATCAATTTGCATTTCCATCACTTCTTTTAATGGTTGCGTATAATGAAATTCTATTGAATGAATTTTCATCCTACCCCACGCCCATCCCCACATCCTGGGTATTGAACCCAGAGCCTTATGTCTCTCAGGCAGTTACTCTGCCACTGAGTTATATTCTTGTCTCTTCATGCATCTTGTGGACCTGTGTTCTATTCCAAGCACTCATGTAAAAAGCCAGACATGACAAACTAATGCCACAGAATTCCCTAGGGCTTGCTAGCCAACCAGTGAGCTCCAGGACCAGCTAGATTTACCCTAACTTTTTTTGTTGTTTTACCTTTTTCCTTGTAGCACCATTTGAACACAAAAGAATAGTTGATATAAGTAAATATGGTAATTCAGACTTGGGTATTTGGCATGCATTCATCTTGAAAGGACAGACTGTCACCTCAAGGAAAACAATGAATAATGTATGTTACTGCTAAATTTGAACCATCAAGCAAAATTAGAATTTTGGAAAATGCACATATTGTATCCCCCTCAGTTTGATAGCTTTCCATTTATTTCTCACATGTTTCTAGCAGTGAGACTAAGTTTAGAATAATTTGATAGTGCAGTATTTCAACATGTACTCAGTAGACCTATATTTTATAAATGGCTAGTATTAACTCATGTTTAAAAAAATCATTCCAAGGGTACACAATTTATTCAAAGAACGAGGTAGACAGATTATAATGTAATGGAAAATGGAAAGTTCACAGTGGTTTCTGATTTCTTGTTTTTGACTGACCTTTAAGAAAATAGTATTTATAGTAATTTTTTAAATGCATCCGTAATTGTCTTAGGGTTTTCATTGCTGTGAAGAGACCATGACCAAGGCACATCTTGTAAAGGACAACATTTAATTGGGGCTGACTTACCGTTTTAGAGGTTTAATCCATTATCATCATGGTGGGAAGCATGGCAGTGTGTATGTAGCCTTGGAGGAGGAGCCAAGAGTTCTATGTCTTGATCCTCAGGCAGCAGCAGGGGGAAACTATGTTCTACATTGGGTGGAGCTCAAGCATAGAAGGCCTCAAAGCCCACTCCCACAGTGACACACCTCCAGTAAGTCACACCTACTCCTACAAGGCCACACCTCCTAATAGTGCCACTCCCTGGGCCAGGCATTCAAACACCTGAGTCTATGTGGGCCAAACCTATTCAGACCACCACATCCATTCTTTAAACTACATACCCAAGATGGTCTGGTGGCTTGGTTTGTTGTTGTTTTGTTTGTTTGTTTGTTTGTTTGTTTTTGTTAATTTAACCCAAACACAGGACAAGAGAGTGAATGAAGAAATAGGTATGAGGATTAGGGTTTTTTTTTTTTTCCTGCTGGACTAAACATTACAGAGATATGTTAAAAGCTAAAATAATTCTTCTTAAGGAGTTTTCCTTCAATAGCTTTAGATGCATGCCATAAATGATTTTGACTTTGATAAATAAGATTTCATTCTGTTCAGAAAATTAGAGTACAGGCTGTCAGAATTTCTTTAAATAACAGGGATTCTTGCCAGGCCTGTGGTTCAGGTCTGTAAAGCAGCAGCAGACTAAGGCAGGAGTTTTGTGAGTCAAGCCCAACCTGGCTGCATATAAGTAAAAACCCTGTCTTAAAACCAAAACCAACTGAACAGGCTTCTGTTCACTTAGCTTGTGTGTATTTTAAATTAATCCTAAAGCTCAGCAGCTGGGGAAGGTGATTTGTGGTTTTAGGAGAATTACTTGTCCTGAAAGCACTGGGATCTAACTCTGATCTCCAGAACCATGTGAAAATGCTGGGCTTTGTGCTACAGTGGAATCCCTTTCCTGGGAAGACAAAGACAGGAGCGGAGTGTCTCTGGAGCTCGGTGGCCAGCTAGTCTAGCAATTGGTGAGCATCAGACCAGGGAAGAGTCCGTCTCAAAGAGGCGAAGGTATTTGTAAGATGACACTTGAGGTTGTCCTCTGCCCTCCAGGCGCACATTACACGAGTGTACCTGTACCTGCAGGTTCTCTCTGGATCTCAAATTGGGCCTTCATGCTTTCAAGGCAGTCACTTTACCAAGTGAACTGATTGATTCCCCAGGTCCAAAAAAGAAGTGTGTTTGTATTTTCCTTCTTCCCACTGCTTCCTTTCTTCCTCCTTCTAATAGTCTCTTGTAGTCTAGGCTGACCTTGAGCTTGCAGTGTAGCCAAGGATGGCTTTGAAATAATGATTCCCCTGTCCCCGTATCTCTATATCCTGGGTGCTAGCATTACAAGGATGCCTGATTTTATGTGATGCTTCAAGTGTACTGAGCAAGCCATCTACTGACCTAACTGTGTGTGTAAGAAAATCCTAGGAATGTCTGCAACCTGCCACACTCAGCTGTAGTCTTTTTTTCATTATTTAGAGAATACTTTTGTTTCTGTGATCAGAGCAGAAAAATATTGGCAAGAAAATATTCAAGATTATATGTAGACAACACTGCATACTGTAGAGGAGAGGCCTTCATGACATTTTCCAATTCCAGGATCTCACTCCATCATCCAGTTAGTGACAGACGTGCTCTTTCCAAGTAGGGCATAGCAGTATCATTGTTTCTGATCACCATCCAACTTGGTCACCTGGACCCAGGCCACAGAAATGACCTTCTCTTTCTCTTGTCTGTTCTGCCTGCCCATCCTGCCTTCCTCTAACTCTGTCTCACCACCACAGTTAGATGCCCACACAGGTCAGATTCCTTAGTTCTGCTATTCTGTCCAGTTTTAAAGACTCAATGTAAAATTGTGTGTTTTGAGGCTGGCCTCAAACTCAGAAAGACAAACTTTTTTACCATCATGAGTTTTCACATTATCCTAAGAACTGGAGACTGATAATCTTTGTTTAAGAAACTAACCTTTGGTAGTCAGGCATCCAGTTTTTAAATACGGCTTGCTAATTGATTTTGAAACTGTCTTGTTTCACATGAGCTTGATCCTTAAACACAAAGCAAGACTTACCCTGAGGAATTGGCACAAACTTATAGTGTTAAATGTCAAATGTATTGTAGATACACAGTGGCTCCATTGTTAATGCAGGTTAAACCTCAGTATGCTGATGTGTGATTTATGATTGCTTGTGATTTGTGGAAACTGTCCAGATGAAGGACAGTGAAACATGTATTTTGAGATACTTAAGTAGTGTTGTTTTCTATGTAGCTTAAAAATTTAAAGCTCTTGTTTTGAGTCTGCCATTTGGCTTCTCTTCTTTAATTTTATTTATTTAATTATATTTATTACTTATTCACAAGCTATTTATTTAGCATCTTACAGTATTTAATAGTGTAGTCATTTCTGTGGACTTGTATGCTACCTGCCTAATAAAATAAGTACACAACTTGTGTTCAAAATACATGTGGGATCATTCTGAGCTCCCCAGAAAACAACAGCTAAACAGTCCTGAAATTAGTATTCCCTCCCCTGAGGTGGTTAGTTAATTCAGGTTCTAAAATACTACAGTTTCCTCAATAGTCTTGTCATGTCTGCAGATGGTCAAGATGGAAAATTTTCACTCCTCCAATTCCTCCACCCTAGTCTGCATTTTTATAAACTAATGACTTACTACTTGGTGAAAGCACCTGCCTTGCAAACCCACAGGCCTAAGTTCATCCCTGAGAGCCCCAGTGTAAAGCACTGACGGTAAACGCTCTTGCCTCTGTAGATCCTCACTCAGTGTAAGCTACTGACTGGTAAACACTCTTGCCTCTGTAGATCACTCAGCGGTTCCTGTCTATAGCACCTGGTGGGTACCTCTCAGTCCTTCATTGTTTGCTTGCCTGCCTTGTATTTATCAAGAGACCTGAAAGTCTTACATGATTTGCTAAATGATCTCATTTTCTTGAAACCATTGAGTCCATTGGAAGTAATAATAATAGTAAGGGAGCAGGTGTTGTCTATAAATAGTTCTTATTGTAATGTTCAAGTTTCTTAGTCCCCTTATAAGCTTGTAGAACCAATGACATCTGCTGGGCGTGGTGGTGTACACCTGTACTTTGAACACTTGGGAGCTTGAAGCGAGAACCTCTTGGGTTAGAGGCCAGCTTGGTCTACATAGTGAGACTCTGGCTCAAACACAGGGGCAGGACAATCAGAGGACTCAGCATATCAAAAGTAACATTTGGGTTACAGATAGAAATCTAATTTTCCTTCACTCTTTCTCTTCCAGTTGTTTGCATTATCTGGTATTTCTGCACTGTGTATGACATATCTTTGGTTTTATGGTATATTCTCTTAGAGAGTCGACAAACATGATACTAGTTATATTTCTGAGGACTGATACAATCAAAGGTACTGCTAAATAGTCATTTAATTATCAAACAGACTGTTTTCTAATTTAATAACATCAATTCATATAACACATCTGAATGCCCTATTCCATTTTATCGTAGTCATTCTACTTAAATGGTAAACTGAGTGGCAAGAGAGAATATTTTCCATTATTAATTACTTAATTATCTAAAACACTATGAAAGAATAGTAAGTGAATAATAATTAGCTAAATTAATAATTTACTTATTCTTTTTATTTAACATGATGAAATTGGTCCTTATTCTAATGTAGAGAGATATTCCATCTAGTCCATTGCTGGAAGTTGTCTGGAATTCACTGCTAAAGTGGCTTATAGGAAAGTGCTTTTAGGCTGAAGCAGGCGGAGCACAGCCAGCTTCTGCTACAGAATGAGACTGTCATAAAAACAAAATGCCTCTGTTAAATATAAGGAGCCTCCATAAAAGGCAGCACATCTTATATGAACCTAAAAATAGTTCCATGATCCTAATAGCATTTTAAGGTGAAATCATCCTGTTTTCCTACCTTTCCTTGTTACGAAGTCGCTTTATTCCCACAGCTTTCTCGGTGAGCTGATGTTAAGATTGGGGATGTCTTATGGTTCATGTGTGTAGCTGAGCCCAAGACCATCACACTGGTTCATGGTGATAGAGCTGAAAAATACAGTCAGTAAGCTTAATTTAATGGCTATGCATAAAAGGACGGGTACCCCATTCAAGAAAGTGCGCATGTTCCTGCAACATTACAAAAACAGAACATGAAGAAAACCTCTAGTTTCCCAAAGTAGAAGCAGCATAGTTTATATATCTGACAACAGTGAAATAAAGCTAGGAGTTAAAGGCTCAGATTGTGTTCATCATATTCCATGAAGTTTTTAAACCTTACCATAAAGGGCAGCTTGCAGTTTTGAGGCAGGTGACATAAAACAATGAGACATGAAAGCATATGGATGTATCTCAATTACTCATAGCCTGCAGTCATTTATGGTCAAACACAAAAGAATGAAAATGAATGATTTAAAACTTCAAAACGTGAACCACAAGTTACCCATAGGGAAATGAAAGCACGTGAAGACATCAGTAATTTTTAAAATGAGTTCGGAGGCAGGAAAATGCTGAGACAGATGAATACATAGAATTGTTTTTCTTTGAAAAAGTACCAACACAGTGTAGTCAGGGAATGAGTGGGAGAGATATAAATGTAAAATCTTAGGAATGGCTGGTGAGATGATTCAGTGAGGAAGCTTCACAAAGTTCATGAAGAGTGAACTCTTGACAGCAGCTACCACAGGAGGATGGAAGTGGAGAACCAACACATATCCTGCAGGTTGTCCTTTGACTTCCATGGTGTGCTGTGGGGTTTGATTTGTTTGTTGTTTGTTAAGAAACAATCTAAACTAGCATCCTGATACCCTAAAAATCTTTGAAATGAAAAGACATGTCGTGTGGCGTTAGGTATCAGAATGTCCAGCAGAGATTTTCCAGACAGGAAAGCACTGCTTCAGCCTGACTTTGGTTTGCTTGGGAGACTTGGAGGGCTGTAAAGGCAGCGGGTAAAGAGCTAGCCTGAGTAGTGGCAGAAGTCATTCTGCCACACGCGTCTGGGGAAATACAGTGCATCTGTAGACAGGGAAGGGGCTGATAATGAGCGGCCAGTCTCCCCTGTGGAACTTCTCATCTAGGTGACAGAATAAGAGACCATGCAAGAGACCACTGCTAAGTGTTGGCTAAAACGGAACAAAAACAGTTAAGTCATTGAACTGTTCATTTAAATCAGAAGGTTCCAAGAAAATCAACAGATAACCATGAAGAGAGTTTAATAGCTTAGTCAATTAGATAATAGTTACGTAACAATGTATTGAGGAAGTATACCAGCAAAAACAGTTAAAGAAAGCAAGATGTATTAAAATTCCTTTTATATCTAGATCTTGACCTGTGTTTTGGAGAATCTTATGGAATTCTGGAGAGGAAAAAAGATCAAAAGGACAGACTTTAGATGGTAGAGGAAAGAGTGATTTTGAGAAAGAAAAGACTCCTGCCTTCCCTATAGTGTGTAGTTAGGTGAGACTGCTGCAGATACTCCTCACCGAAACACAGGCAGAGAGAGTCTGGGAAACTTCCTATCAAGTCAGGTAAGAATTAAACAGAATTAAATGTATAGAGCCAAAATGGCTAGCCTAGCAGTGGGTACCACTATCCCCATTCCCCCCACACCCCCCAAAAAAAGCCATGAGGACTGAGCTTGAAGCTAGCCAGCATAAGGTCAAACTAGGGTGTCTGGAAAATAAGGAGGGTAGGTAGCTGGGGCTTTTTTTCATTGTTAGAATGTTTGCCTTACATGTACAGGATTGTGGGTTTGATCCTTAAAAATACTTCTGGGGGGATATATGTATGTGATATGTATGTATGTATGTATGTATGTATGTATGATGTGTGAATGAATGAAAAAATGGCTGCATTAGGAGCTTCTAAAAACTAGTCTATTGTCTACTTTAAAAATTCTAATGAATATGCAGCCCTCCGTGTATGTTTTATAAATTGACTTGGAATTTTAGTTCTCAAATGTTTTGTTCCAAATGTCTTTGTAGCAATATTCTTACTCTTGGATGTACATTGGAACACAGAGGGAACGTTCCTTCACACAGTCATTCATCAAGACAGGGCTTCATTCTGCAGCAAGCTTGTCACTTAGAAACCTAGTTTGCCCTCTGCAAAGCAAGCTAGGCCTCACACGAGTGAGACGATGAACTTAAACTGCTATGCCTCACTGACAAGATTCTGCTTGGCATCTGTCTGTCAGCCTTCCATTCTTCACTAAGCACAGAATGAGGAGAGCTTGTAGTATCCAATGGGAAAATGTAAGTCTTTCAGACAGATTTTGAAATGGATAGTTAGCCACAGTGAAATAATTAATCTCAAAATACAATATTTAAACTTAGAGGCATTTTAATTAAACTCAGGAAGTTTTGAAGACAGTGTAGTTAAATATAGGCATATTTTCCTTTAAGATTTTTTTTATCTATTTCATTTGTTTTATCTGTTAATTAATTTTATCTGTTTAATATTTTGTCTGTCAAGTATTATGGAAAGCACATTATTCTTCTTCTAAGAACAATAGAGAAAAGAAAAACTTTTTCTCCTGAAGTAATCTTACAGTAAAATTAAAGGGTATGTGAAGGGTTAAAAAATAACTAGTCTATGACTTAAGAATGTGGAAGATTCAGCTTCCCTGAATTCTTGTTGGATAAAATTGGTGGTTTATGCAGGAAACACAATGAAAGTTATTTCAAGCAACAAAAGTCTTAATGGGAAACACATCCCGGTGTGTATCTGCACAGCTGAAGTTTTAGACCCCCCTGAAGACTCTACTTTGAAAAGATCAAAGCATATATCAAAGGTGGTGCTTACCAAAGGAGGGAACCATACTGGGTATGCCATACTGGTTCAACCAAAACCATTGTGTCCTTAAATAACAGTTTTAAAACCAGAGAGTACAAAACTACTTGCACATTAAAATCCAACAAATGCAGCATTGGGAGGCAGAGGCAGGTGGATTTCTGAGTTTCGAGGCCAGCCTGGTCTACAGAGTGAGTCCAGGACAGCCAGGCTACACAGAGAAACCTGTCTCGAAAAACAAACAAACAAACAAAAACAAATAGAATCCAACAAATGAAGTTTTGAATTGAGTTAGACTATTAAAATGTCATTTATCTGCCATTAGCCTAGAGTCAAGAATACTGGTTAATTACTTTTCTATTAATGAATGAAGCAACACAAGGCTCTCATTTCTCCCTGTCCATTCTAATGTAAATATTTAAATGATCATGTCCTTCCTTAGAAAGGAAGAGTAGAGCTTAGGCATACGGTAAGAAAATGGAAAAAAGACAAGGCAGGGATTTAGAAATGCATACTCTACTTCTGCCGGTGTCTTCTGCCTGAGAAGAGGAAGCCATGAGCATCACAAGGGCTTGGAGACATCAGTTTTTCTCACCTCAAAAATGAACTTTCCAGGTTAGCTACTTAGAAATAGTATGATTGCCACTTATGTATGCAGATGGGGGTGTTGCTTGTTTCTGAACACAGAGGGATAAACTGTGGTGATTTTTGAGTCTGTTGTGTAAAATACTGTTTGTATTTTTAAGTAATTTTAGATTGACAGAAAAATAACAACAAAAAAATACAGAATTCTCTTGTGTCCCTTACAAGTTTTCCTTGCTGTTTACATTTTTCCCTAAGTTTTTATAGATTCTTTGTGAATTTCACATCATGCACTCCAATCCCACTCATCTCCCTTCATATCCACCCTTGCAACTTCCCTCCCCAAATAAATAAAATAGGATAAAACAACAACACAACAAATCTTGTCGGAAGCTGCAGTGTATCACAGTGTGTTACACAGTAGACCCTTTTGTCTACACATCTGTACTTGAAAATGTTCACTGCAGTGAGTCGTTGGTCTGGTTGAAGGCCTCTGGTTTCTGCTACACTGTCAGTATGGATCCTCACCAGGACTCCTCTGCGATATACTATTTTTGCCTTTGTCATGGAGATCCTGCCAATTTGGATCTGCAGAACCAGCCCTTTCACACGTGGTAGATATTGGCTGGGTCAGCTCAAAACCCCCGGCTTGGGCCTGGGAGGTCAGAGTCAGCTCTCTTGTTCTTGCACCACCTGGGTGAGCTTCCCAGCTAGCTCACCGGGTACAAGAGGCAGGTTAGTTTTCCTGCTCTCATGTCTTCAGCACTGGCTCTACTGTGCTTGCTCAGGTGAGGGTGGAGCCAGTTCACCATCCTGCTTCTAAGGGTACTTGTGGGGATATCTTGATGAGGAGAAGTGGAGACAGCTCTCCAGTGCTCATGCCTTATTAACATTTTTAAGTTATTTTTTTTTCAAATGTACATCATACATTTCTAAAAGCTAAGAAATAAGTGTAAGTCCACACTTAAATTAAATTTCTTTTTTTTCCACTAATGCTCTTACAGAATTCAATCTAGAATGCCACCAATGGCATTTCTTCTGAGTTCTTTTAAAACTTTCTTTGTTTCTTCACATTAATGTCATATTATCAGGCAAGTTTCTGTGCTGCCTTCCTTATTGCTTACAACAATTGCTGTCCCCTCTGTGCCTAAGGGAAGAGAGTCAGACTGGCTTTGTTTGTTTGAGACAGTCCTATGTGTAGTTCAGGCTGTCCTTGCACTTGCAGTCTGTATGCCTTCAAGTGCTAGTATTAGAGGTGTGCATTGTTGCCCGATTAATTTCCTGTTTCTGGCATGTACATATAGTGCTGACAATTGTACTTAACATTGCATGCAATAGTCTGCTCAGTCCGCTGCAGTAAAGTAACAGAGATCAGTGGCTTCAACAACAAAGTCTGGTTTTTTGGGTTTTTTTTTTGGTTTTTCGAGACAGGGTTTCTCTGTGTAGCCCTGGCTGCCCTGGAATTCACTCTGTAGACCAGGCTGGCCTTGAACTCAGAAATCCACCTGTCTCTGCCTCCCAAGTGCTGGGATTAAAGGCGTGCGCCACCACGCCCGGCACAAAGTGTGTTTCCTAGGGTGTACAGCCTGGATGACCACAGTGATCAAACTGTTCAGTGTCTCCAGGTTGCTGATTCATGGGCTTTGATTGTGGGCCATCTGAGACATGAATGAAGTTCATGAGACAGAGTCCACATCCTGTTCCAGTTGGAACTTTCTTGTGTGCTACCTTCTTTCCACTTCTTTAAGCTTTCTTATATTTGTTTTCTAATAATGCCTAGGGTTCTTGGTTGTACATAGCAAGAAGAATTGGTAGGAGGGGATTATTCTGGAAGGAAATCTACCTTTGCATTATAGTTTTCTACCAACAGATGTAGAATTTGCTAAATTACATTAGAAAGCTATTTTTCTCAACAACATACTGTGGGCCCACATCCGCCCCACTGGGCACAGCCTCTTAGAGGGGGGGCAGTTCCACGCTGCTACCTGGGCAGGTGCCAGGCTGCAGGGAAGCACCAGGACACATCTGGGGATGGGAAAGTAAAGTCTGAGATGTGGGAAAGCCGGAGCTGGCTCGGGGGTCCCCAGGCCTGCGATGAGGCCGTGTCTATGGGGTTCTGACTCTTGGACATCCAGTGCAGCTGGGAGTCATGGAAGAGTGGAGAACGGAGACAGGGGCCACAGGCTGGGGACAGCATCTAGCCTGGGGCTGGGGGAAAGTGAGCTCTGGCTTCTCCCAGTGGTGATTGTCCTTAGCTTGGCGCAGTGGCAGGCTTGGAGGCAGTTGGGGCTGGAAGCCCAGAGCAGCCTTCTACAGGAGAATGAAGCTGTGCCTCTACAGTCCAGTGCTTTCTCCAGGGCTCCCCATGGCAGATCCTGATGAAAGAGACAGTCCAGGGTTCTAAACAGATTATTTGTTGTTCATGGCGGAAAATGGATGCATAACGTAACATACCCACTTCTCAGGGTGGACCTGAGATTAAATACCTTTTGCAGGGAGGAATGTCTGGGAAGGGAAGCTTATTGGCCAAGCCTTCCAGGCCTCTAGGTACTACCTCTTTTGGGCCTAGGTGACTCTTTTATGTGAGGAACATGGCACGAATTTCAGGCCAGGAGTCTGGCGGGGATGGGGAGTCGTCTAAGCCTCAGATGTGTGCCCATCGAGTCTCCAGGTTTTGGCCTGCTCTACCTTACCAAACTTCCTGGCATGGTTTTACCACAGCAACATACCACTTAATAAACCTACTAGGCATTCTAACTTTGTCTCTCCCAAGGACTCCATGTCCTCCCACAGAAGTACTATGCATCCGTGTCTCTTACAATAGCAAGGGAGTGGAAACAGCCTAGATGTCTGTCTGCAGTGAATATAATAAAAATGTGGTGTATATATACAACGGAACTTTTCAGCCATAAAATGAAATTTGCAAGAAAATGAATGGACCTGGAAATTATTCTATTAAGTAAGGTAAATAAGAGACAGAAAGACAAACATCACATGTTCTTTCTCTTCAGCTTTTTAAATTTTTTTATTCATTATTGGATGTGTGTGGGATGTGTACAGTGTGCACTCTTGGAAGTTGGTTCTCCTTTCACCTTTAAATGGGTTGCAGGAGTCAAACTGAGATGTCCAGAGTTTGCAAGTGCTTCTGTCCACTGAGCTATCTCATTAGCCCTGGTTCTAGTTTTTGATGTGTGAGTGTAAATCATGAAACTAGAAAGAGAACCACCAGAGAGGGAAAAATGTTGGAAAGGAAATGACAGAATCAAAAAGAGCTGGATAGTGCTCAGATGGTAAAGGGTAGGAGGCAGGGGACTAGGGCCAAGAGGCAGATCAATAGGAACTGTATGTGACAGTGCTGTAATGAGACCAGTCACACTGTGCGCTGATCTAAAACATTTAATACTGCTATTTTCATAGAAAATAATAGTGAAGTTCTTTAAAATGCTATCAGTGACTTTAAGGTCTCATATTTGTGATGACTGCAGGCTCTACTACAGCCACTCTCACTAGTTGGGAAGCTTGAGTTCACGTGGGCATCAGGTTAACCTCAGTTGCTATTGTCTAGAGTTACAAGTTTCATTATGAATAATTAGTTATGCTTCTATAAAGTTAATATACTCTATCCCAATAGGTATATTTTTATAATTAAAATAATGTTGATCTTACCATATGTTACTTAAGAAAGAAAATATTTGAGGAATGTTTTTAGATTTATTTTATATGTATGAGCATTTTTGTCTGTGTATGTATGCACATACACCATGTACTTGGTAGAACTGGAATTTCACAAGGTTGTAAGCTGCCATATTGGAATCAAACATGGGTCTTCTACAAGAGCAGCAAGTGCAGCAAGTGTTTTTCAGTGTTCACTTTCAGCCTTGTGTGCTGTAGAAGGGCATCTTCACTCATGCATGAGGTATGGTGTCCTCACGGCCCTGTCTCCGTCTCTCTATGGGCAAATGAGGATTGAGATTCTCTTTATCTTGGATTTGTTATATACCCTGCTTATACATGGGGCATAATTTAAATTTTATGCTGCCTATATCCTTTTTTCTTGGTTGTATTTTAAGATCTATATGACTCAAATAGAAGTTATAGATGGAATTCAGCTACATTGAGCAAAAACAATCATAATTCATTATTGAAAATTATGCAGATGTTCAGGGTCATTGATGGTGAAATAAACACTCAGCTCATACTAGTATTGTGTTGTTTGTTATTACAATTATAAGTCATTTAAATAATATCAGTGCCAACACGGTGTTAGCAACTAAATACTGTTCCATCTTTTATACTGGTACAAACCATAGGGAAAACGGCTGATGGTATATATCAAGAGTCACAAAATGTTCTGTGCCCCAGTGGTTCTTTAGATATCCTAGGAAAACAAGATGAAGTTCTGATCATAGTGGCACACGTATACAATACCAGGGCTTGGAGGTGAAAGCAGCAGTTCAAGGCAAACTTGAGCTACAGTCTCTAGTATGAGGCTAGCCTTGGCTGCTTGAGACCTGTTCTAAACAAAAGAGAAGAAGCTGAAGTATAAAGCAAGGCCACTTCCACAGTAACACAAGTGTGGTGTATGCAGCAACGCTACAGGTGAAATGGTTTAAACTACACTGTACTTACTTTTACAATGTTTAACAGGTTAAAAAACATGGCATAAGTTAGAATACTAAACATGGATTCAGAAGGAATGTTGTAATTGAATGAAGGTGAAGGAGAGTACTAATGTGTAGCTTATAGTGTGTACATAAGTAGCATAAAAATACTAAAATTTTAATTTATCTTTGATTTTCTAAATACT
This sequence comes from Mastomys natalensis, assembly GCA_021653895.1. Classification (NCBI taxonomy): domain Eukaryota; kingdom Metazoa; phylum Chordata; class Mammalia; order Rodentia; family Muridae; genus Mastomys; species Mastomys natalensis. The sequence continues at coordinate 41,111 of JAJTUV010000781.1, read as the reverse complement.
GTGATGGCGTGGGGGGGGGGAAACAAACTTTGTCAACCTAAACCATAGGCACAGATTAGATGGTGTGCTGTGTAAGCTAGAGCAGTGTGCGCGTGCTGCGGGGGCTGCGGCTGTGCAGTCTGATTGTCCTTAGGGGAGCGGGCAGTTGCAGTGGTACCCTAGTTCTTCTCCTTTTAGGGTGCTTCTACTAGATTCTACTTTAAAAGGATGAATTCCCAGTTCTTGAGAAACTGGCACATCAGAGCAACACACTCAGGGGCCCCAAAAAACTTCTGCAGGAGCCTCTCAGAGTTTTCGAAGCGTTGCTGTGGAGAGATCCCAGAGAGCACAGTGAGGCATGTGTAGGAGGATGGTCTGTCTTACTGACCCTGTCTGCCCTCTCTGTCCCACAGCTGGCCCTGAAGGACCCTGTGCACACAGTGTCTCTGCAGCAGTTCATCTATGAGAAGCTCAAGGCGCAGCAGGAGATCCTGGGGGAGCAAGGCTTCCAGTCCCTCATGGAGACAGTGGACACAGAGATCGTCACCCAGCTGCAGGAGTTTTTGCAAGGATTCTAAGAGCATGTGTCATGTGGCCACCTTCCCTTCTGAAAGAAGCTGAATAACCCAACCTGCCATCCGTATATGAGCCTGCTGAGATGAGGTCATTTGTGTATGAATATAAAGAAACCAAGACCATAAATTTTTTACTATAAAATATAAAGAATAAATATAAATCCCAAATATTAAAGTCAGAAAACTATTCCTCAAAAGAATTTAATTTTATATTTATGAGGGGCCCTGTGTTTACTAGAGGTGCATTTATTGAGAGTAGCCACGTTGTCTCTCTTGTTAAGAAACTCGTTGATTGCCTTTTAATCATGAGCTCTTAACACCTGAGAAGATGAAGGTTGATGTTCCAGATGTTTTTCTGCAACTCAAATTACTTAAATTTGGTTGCCTTATCCTAATTTTTTTAAGCTAATAAAACAAGTTTGAGAAATGAGAATGCTGTGCAAATGATAGAATTCAGTTTGTGCACAGGCAAACTGACAGCTGCCCTCTACCTGGGTATCTCATGAGGGAGCTGTTTGCATCCGACAGAGAATCACATGCTTTTATTCTCATTCTAGTAGTTTGATATAGGAATTGGTAAAGTCACTTTTAACTTTACTCTGAGTGCATACATTACAAGGCACACTGAAGTGAACCTGCAGTACTGTAGTGCCAAGTGGGAGACCATTGGGGAGGCTCCAGCCCTGGCTCCTTTGCTCCGTGTGTAGGCCAGGAGCCCTGGGAGTACCAGGAAGAACCAGATAACTCCCAAGTCCCCTTCCTCTGTGACAGTCGTGCTTGGCTGTGACAGGCTGCCCAGTATTTCCCCATCTCAGGTTCCTCAGTGCAGGGGTGTGTCAGCACCTCAGTGCCATGGGTGTACCTCAGAGGACCCGCAGCAATCCCCAGGGTACTAGCACTGACATAACTAGTCTTCCTTCCTGTCCCTTCATTGCACTAAATGTGCAAGGGAGAGAACTGACGCCTTACTTTGCATTACTTGCCATTGTGAGGAACCTTTAGAGCATCTCTTAGGAAATACTCTTAGGAAAGCAAGATTGGAAATGTCTTATCTTTCTATAGAAATTTGGGTACAGTGTATAACTGTAGGAAAACCACTATCCCTTTGTAAGCTATGGAACCCATAATGTCTACGGATATATGATGTTTTCAGCCAAGAAAGAAAATATGGTCCAATTAAATTTTCCAAAGATACCTCATCTTTGACTTGTTGTCTGTTTTTCTTGCCAACTACCTTCCACAACAAAAACATAAAACAGTTCGTTAAAACTGCCCAGTGAATTATAAAGACAGTGCTTTTTACACTGTGGTTCCAGTTCTTCACCCATAGTTAGTACCTGTACTTCAGGTTTCAAATCTTCTTTTAAAGAGTGTGCATTCCTTGACAGTGATGTTTCTTTGCCATTGTGCTGCTTTGAATAGGAGTGGCCCCCACAGAATCACGTTTGAACACTTGGCCTTAGGGAATGGCATTATTTGGAGGTTAGCCTTGTTGGAATAGGTATAGCCTTGGTGGAGGAAGCATGTCACTATGGAACAAGCTTTGAGGTCTCCTATGCTCAAGCTCCACCCAGTGTGGCAGTCTCCTATACCTGCGGATCAAGATCTCTCAGCTCCTTCTCCAGCACCATGTCTGCCTGCACGCTGCCGTACATGATAAGGACGATAATGGAGTAAAACTCAAACTGTAGGCTACCACCAGGAAATGTTTATAGACAACTTCTTATAGGAGTTGCTGTGCTCATGGTGTCTCTTCACAGCCATGAAACCCTAAAGACACCTCTGTTACTCAGCAACAAGGTGGACATAAGAATATCTTCCTTTGAAGCATTCTCCCAGGCACACCACCAGAAACTCCTCACACCCAGTTCTTGGCCATAGAGAACCATCACCGTCTTATCTGGACAGCGTGTTACAATGCACTGACAGCACTGAGCAACTGCTCTGCAAGGGCTTCCCTCAGAAGGTGGTTCGCTTTTTAAAATCATGGATTAATATAGGTTTTATAAAAAACTCTAAAAGTATTCATCTATGCCACCCTTTTCTATACATAAGATAGATATGATTATTGATTTATAAGACTCTACTCATTGACACATAGTGGCAACATATTAATTTTGATGAAACAATTTAGCCAGTCTTCCTACTGTCTAGCTTTTGAAACAAGGAATGATGGTTTCTGTTTCACTAACATTCCTTTTCAATTATGTATGCATCTCAGAGACCTTTCTCAACTCTAACTGAGGCCCATGTGACCAACAGTAACAGTTTCAAGTTTCCTTATAAATCACTCATTCTTCCCCCTCTTCTGAATCATACTTGGTAAGGCACCTTATTAAGTGCTAGTGCACTTGTATAATTTCCTCTCAAGACTCATTCCATCTTAGGTCTTTATTTTACACATTCCATTATTGCTAAGTTCCTGTTTCTGCCACAGTGTTTGCAATCTTCTGAGGCAAATCATGCTACCTTCAGGGTGTTCCACTGTCTAGTAGGAATATGGAGTTACAAACAGGACCAGAGTAATCTCTGGTGGAAGTGCTTATGCAAAAGCAACAGAGTAGAGGGTGAGATCAGACAAAAAATAAATTGATGCTAACCTGGGCTGGCTGAGAACTCCTAAAGCCAGCTCTTGCACTGCATAGCCTGTGAGGAGGTTTGGAAGTTACGGGCCTTGTACTGATACTGGGTGGCATGTGACTGCACTCGAAGCCATTTAAAATTAGACACACACACACCTCACACTTATCAGTCGTGTGAAGAATTAAAGTTCACCTCCAACGAGTGTAGTCTGCTAAGATTTAAAGTCTACTGTAGTAGAAATGTACAAGTTGTTGGAGAGCTGACTAAGACGAGGTATCTGTAAGGATCGGAGTGAGTAGCAAGGTGGCTTGGTGGGAAAGCCACCTACTGCCAAACTTGCCAATCTAAATCCAGTCTCGAAACCCACATGGTGGAAGGAGAGACGGGACTCCAGCAAGTTGTCCTTTGACCTCCACATGCATCCTGTTGTCCCCTCCCTCCAAATAAAAAAAATTCTATGAGAACTATTTTTTATTTTCACTTTAGAAAATACACAGAAGCATTACAAAAATTGCACAGTGAACCCCAGGACACCTTTTATTTACATTACCAGGTGCAATGCAAATGCATGCATGTGTGTGTTGTATGTGTGTGCACATACATGTACATGGGGCTGGAAGTTTATGTTAGGTGGCTTTCACAGTTACGTCCTCCTTCCCTCCCGCTCCCCCTCTCTTGGTCTCTACTGAACCTGGAGCTCTCTAATTCAGCTAACCCAGCAAGCTCTAGAGGATCTGCCTATCTCCACACTGCAGTGCTGGGATTAGAATGTGAGCAACCACGCCTGGGTTTTCTGTTGATGCTGGACAGGTCCTCATGCTCACATGCTGTTTCACCAACTGACTCATCTTCCCAGTTCCTGGTGTTTGTTTGGTTTTTTTTTGACAGAGTTTCCCTATAAGTTCAGACTGGCATCAAACTCAATCCTGTTTTAATCCTGTTTTGAGTCCCTAAGTGCTAAACTGTAGGCACCACCATGCCCAACCTACGGATTTATTTTTGCTAAACTACTTAAAAGCAAATCACAACACAGAAGATGTAGCACTCCATTCCCTCATACTAAAGCATCCATTCAAGAATGGCATTTCCTCTGTAAATGTAGCCAACACTCTAACATTAGAATATACTCAAGAACACTATATTGCCAGTGCATACTCAGATTTTCTCAACTTCCTGAAAGGTGTGTATTATATCATACCCATTTGTTGTTGGGTCAGAATGCCTTCAGGTTTTATTTACATGCCATTTCACTGTTTGATTTAAATCTAGTGTAGGCAGCCGTGTTTACAGTTGCAAAGTCGTATGACTAGCACCTGACAATGTAAGCAGCTGGCTTCCAGCATGGCCAGCTCAGCTAAACTGGTAAACAAGTCCTTTGTGCATGTGTCAGCCTCGTGCCCCTCCCGAGTGGGTTTATGCTAATGAGTATTGGCAGCTTGAACCTATCCTGAGAGAACACATCACCCAGCCCGCCTTGGGCAGTTATATAAGCAGCTCATTTCTGCTGCTTGGGACCCTGAGCCCATCCCCTTCCTGGTACAGGTCCCGGCCATACGTCCCATCCATAGGCCTCCGTCCAGTTCCCCTTCCCTAAGTCAAGAGTCGTTCCTGGAATAAAGCTGACTGAGAAGGATCCGACCTGTCGTGTCTTACTTGCTGGCCAAGGCGGACGCGACAATCTAGAATAGTCTTTTATCCATGTTGGCTCTTAGGGAATTCAAGGCAGTTATGTAATGTTCTGTTTGTGAGATTTTATACTTGCTTTATTTTATTTTATTTTTTTAATAAGCCTATTGAAGTAAACACTTCTGACCAAACAGTAATGCTATATGCTTTGTCACATATCATCAGAAGGCACATGTTGGGTGGTGTCCATAGATGCTACTGTGGTTAAAGAAGTGAACACAGGCCTCCGTCTTAGGTTTTCACAGAGTGTCATGTTTTCACATGACAATAATAGACATCCCCAGTGCTCTATATTTTGAGTTATAGCTCTTGCTGTAGTCAGTTTGGCTATGTACACAAGTTCTGCAGTTTTATTTAAACCTAGAATAATAGCATGAGTGATTATGGGGAGAGGTATATTATACCTGGTGTGAGTTATACTAACTGCAAGTCTCTGAAACCCTGTTCTCATGCTCTGCCGTTCTGTATAGACTATAGACTCCTGAGCAACGTTCTCATCCTGTGGGTCTTCACTCCTTTGGGGATTGCATATCAGATATCCTGCATATCAGATATTTAAAATGTATAACAATAGCAAAATTACAATTATGAAGTAGCAATGAATATTATGATTCATAACAGCAAATAACATAAAATAATGTTATGGTGGCGGGGGGTGGTCATTCCAACATGAGGAGCTGTATTAAGGGTCACAGCATTAGGAAGGTTGAGAACCACCACTCTAGAGAATGATCGTTTGTGCTGTAGCCATACTTGCAATTTCAAATAAGTGAGTTAAGCGTTAGCAAGCAAAAGTGCTAGAACAGATAGCAAATAGCAGATAGATGACATCACCATACCAGGTCCTTACAACATCCGGGAGGAACAACAGAAGTAGCCCAGTTGAAGGAGCAAAATAACGTCAAATCGAGTGCTTAGAACCTGGCAGAAATGACTGGGGAAGCCGTTGTCTACAGTCATTCTGGAGCTTCTGATTGAGGTTTTACTGAAAAGCGGAGTGGTCTCCACCAATAAGCTTCTCAGTGGCTGCCCCTCCCGCCCCTCCAGGCTGTTCTCAAGGGCACAAAGTTTTTAATACCATTAGCCAAGTTTGCTGTTCTCTTTCCTCCTTAGCCCAGGCTGCCCCATGTTAAGGAGTCTTGAAAATGTTTGAGACAAACAATAAGCCAGAGACAAGGTGGCCCACCTTGTTCTCAATCTGCTCTCAACTAGCACAAACAGCATATAACTACTTTACCATAACAAAATTTATTATTAGTTTTTTTTTGTTTAGCTTTGAGCAAAGATCTCAGGTAGCTCAGGCTGACCAAATGCTCTGTATCAGTGGTTCTTGACTTTCCTAATGCCTTTGATAGCCTTCTTAGTGTTTGGTGACCTCTAACCACAAAAATATTTTGTTGTTACTTCATAGTTGTAATTTTGCTACTGTTATGCATTAACATGTAAATATCTGATATGCGTGACATCTGCTATGCAACCCCTGACCCACAGGATTGGAACGGCTGCTGTGTATCAACAAGGAAGATGATGTTGAACTGATCTTCCTGCTTCTCCCTCTTAGTACTGGGATTGTAGACACAGACACCACACACCTTGTGCTGCTGCTGTGAAGATGTTTTGATACAATATAACCAGAATTCAGTACACTAGTGGAAATGAAGGCAAATATGGGAACAGGACAGAGGATGGGGGCGGGCAAGAAGAGGCTATGAGGCGAGTGACGAATCCCAGGAAATGCAACTCCAGAGACCAGAATCACAGTACAGATCCGAGTTTATTGCACAGCATATAAGCTTATATACAGTGTTTGAGCCAATTCCAAGTCCCTAAATCCTCAGCCAATCGTATCTCGCCATGCTGTCACTGTGCTCCAATGAAAGCCCTACCTGATGAGGTAACTCAGAAAGAGTATGTGTGTGTGTGGATGGGAGGGGACCGAAGTCCTCACCTGTGGGGACTTCCATAATGGAAGATGGGGGTGTGGCCACCACACTGGCCTCGGTTCCGTTTTGCTCTCACTGGTGTGCCACAGACCAGGACTTTGAGGAATCACAGGAGCCTGTAGAGCCTAGCTCTCCGTCCCACGTTTTCCTTCTCAAGGTTGGTTTCCACATCCCATACAGACGAATGCTGACCTCTCTTTCCAAACACCCTTATTAGTATTTATCGTGACACCTTTATGGGTGTCACGATATGGTGCCCACCAGACTCCAGCAGAGAAACTGCGTTCCCTGCTGGCGAAACAATGAGAAGGTAGTCATTTCTTGAGCTGAAACTGTGAGCCTGGTGTCTTAGCATAGTGACAGCTGCTGAAAAAGCAGTTATGTTTTGGGCTGGGGATGTAGCTTAGTGGTAGAATGGTTGCGTCACATGTACAGGTCATGGTTCAAGCCCTAGGAACACAAAATAAGAAATAGTTACCTTTTATCCTGTAAGAAGAAACTGCTCTCTGTTCTAACCCATCTCCCAAGCCCAGGGCTCTGGGTGGCCTTAGGGTGGCTCGGCCCTGATGCTCCTAGCTACAGAGATTGGGCTCTGGCCACCTCCCCTCACCTGAAACCAAGTTTCTGTTTTCACTTCTGTGGGCCTGAGGGGCAACTTGGTCTGCAGCTCTTGGACAAAAATCAAAACTGGTCTCCACTGCTCACATTTTCTCTTGAAATCGTTCCTACCCTAGGAAGAGAAAGTTGATCGTCAGCCGATGATCTGACACAAACAAGGAACTTTTGCTCTTTGTTCCAGCTGATGCCTGCATCCAACCTATCTGGGCTTGTCTGTTGAATTTTTTTTTTTTTTTTAAGTCAGATATGCTCTGAAGCAGTGTCTACTCCAGAAAGGAATATATTGATATCTGGTCGGTCATCCAGCCCCTTTTCCTTTAAAGTGAAGCATTGATTTTTATGCCATTTAATTTCCCAGTGGGGCAAAAATGGAATTGAAAGAAATAAGCACTGGAGTGGCTTCAAATGCAGGGAGGCTTAAAGCATTTCCAGCTCTCTGCCACCAGGCAGGTGGTTTTAAAGTAGAAAATAAACCTTTGGGCTAGAACTGCTGTGGGGGAGTTTTTATTGCAAGGGTTGGGGGGGGGGAAGGAGGCTGGGCGGAGGAGCTACAAGGGAGCCATTAGGGGTTTCCTCCATAGCTTTCACCTGAAGTCAGCCCAGCTTTCTGTGTCAAAGGGGGTGGGTCATTTCCACAGGGCTCTGGCCTCACTCTGGTTTGCTTTTCTTTTCTAATGAATGCTACAACTTAAGCAATAATCTAGAAGAACAGAACTTTTGATTGACAGGGAAACTGTAGCTCAGGGAAGTGTCCACTGAGCCCAGAAAGGTATTGACAGTCATCGAACGAATGCCTATTGACAGATCTGGAGGCAATCACAAACTAATCACGAGCTCTGTTTAGTCAAGGAAGCCGGTGTGCCTTATTTCTTCTTCAGATTGAAAAGCACGTGTCTTGTGATGTCTCTGGCAGTGGAATCGATACCATGAAATGGCCTTTTCCTACAGCCTCTGTGTTCTTAACTTACAGTGGGATGCCGTGGACGGGATGCCGTGAGAGGTGCTGAGCCAGTGAGCACACTGAATAGTCTAGAAGATGCTACAAGCAATGCAGCACACTTTGGGTATATAGAAAAAAACCCCAAATTTACTGTGATAGATTAGCGATTGATTATTTTAGTCTATTTTTTTGACACCCAGGCTGCCCACAAACTTGGATGTAGCCAAGAGTGTGCTTGAGTCTCTGAGCCTCCTACCACCACCTCCCAAGTCAGCACTTGGGGATTATAGGTGTTTATCACCGTGCTTATGTGTGCCAGGGATGAATCCAGGGTTTGTGTAGCTAGGCAACCGCCAGCTCAGCTCCATCCCCAGGCCTTTATTTTTGATTTTAGTAATAACTAAACAGGAAGGAGAGTTAAGAGAGGTCGGTTATTCTATACATCCCCCTTCACAGCTGAAGAAACAGAGAATGCTGAACCTGTGCCCTGGGTCTCTGGCACTTACTTTAATACGGGACTGGTTTTCTGTTTACTATTAAAAATTATTAACTCTTGCCGAAATTTACAGTATACATTTTGGCAGGTGGTTGTAGTACATACCTTTAATCCCAGCACTCGGGGGAGAGACAGAGTCAGGCAGAGCTCTTGAGTTTGAGGCCAACCTCATCTAAGCAAGTTCCAGGACAGTCAGGGCTATGCAAAGAAATCCTGTCTCAAACAAACAAACAACAAACAAACACATCCTACTTCAAGAACAACAAATAAAACAACTAATAATTTTTAAAATATATATACTTTTTAATTATTTGGTCCCTTTATTTGTTCTTTCTCCGATGTTCATCATTTATGTAAACCCAAATATTTTCTTCCCAAGTTAAAATGTTTATATTTTATTTGAGGTACCAAGAACATGGTTCTGATGGATCACTTTGAAATTTTCTTTTTTGATTGAGAATTTCATACATGAACATTTTATGTTTGGCTAAGTCTGCCTGTCCTCATTCCTTCCCCTCCAGTTCCTCCCCCACTCCCACCTCCACTATTTCCTCCCAATTTCATGTTTTCTCTCCTCTCCCTTCTCCTCCTCCTTCACTCCTCAAACTCATGGAATCCACTTAGTGCTACCATATGTGCGTGAGTACACTGCCATATGCGGTCATATTCCAACCTCTCAGGGCCACATCTTTGAAGAAAATGGGCTGTCCCTCTTCTTCAGCCTCTTCCCAGATTCCCTCTAACTGGCAAAAGCTCTCCGGCTAGGGAGAGAAATTCTGACTTCCATAGTGTGATGTTTTGCTGGCTTGATGTTGTCACAAGCACTGTGAGTTCATATGTACAACTTCCCTATTGTATCCAGAAAATAATGTGTCTCTGTAACTTACTGGCTATGGCTCTTACACTCTTCTGACCTCTCTTCCTCAATGATTCCTGAGCCTTGGGAGGACGGAGTATCGATCTAGTTGTCCCATTTAGGGCACTTCCTCAACCCCCTGTTCTCTGCACGTCGGTCAGTTGTGGGTCTCTGTGTTCATTGCTGTCTACTGCAAGAAGAAGCTTCTCTGATGAGGATTGAAAGATGTGCATCTCTAGGTATAAATATAAGTGCTAGGAGTAAGTTCTATGCCCATTTAACAGAATAGGAGAAATGTGTTCTCCTGTGGCACCTCTGACTTACCTGGCCTCAGTTTCTTGGCCTTGTTAATGAAGCCAGACACAAGTTCTGTCTTGTGCAGAAGGCCATGACTCTAATCAGAAAATAGCTTGTCACTACTGTAACGTGTGTGCCACTATTGTTCCAGGGTGTGTGTGTGTGCGGTGTGTATGTTGGTTGACTGTGAGGCAGGAGGACATGTTTGTGGAGTCCATCTTCCGCCTCTCCTTATGTGGGTTCTGAGGATCTCAGGTCACCAGACTTTCCCAGCAAGTGCTCTACCCACTGAGCCATCTCAGCAGGCCCTATTCAAACCCTTACCTACTTCGTTTTCATTTTAATGTTTCTGGGAGCTAGGTTCACTGACAAGGAATCTCTTCAGTGTTTGTTTGCCCGAGAAAGTTTTATGTTTTACATTTTAAAAAAGGATCCAGAGTTAATTTGGAATTATTCTAGGTTTTTCTTCTTTTGTGACTTTAAAAATTTTGTTTTACTTCCATTCTAGCCTTGTTTGCATGCATCTGATGAAAAGTCTGCTATGACTATCATTCTTACTTCTCTGAAGTCAAATGAATTCCCCATCTTCTTTAAGGCCTTTCTCTTTGTAGGTTATCATAAGTTCAGGGATGATATGCCTGGCATATTCTTTTCTTCTGATTTTATGTTTGCTACATAGCTTTTGTTTTATGGTATTGCCATTAAATTACCTATCTTCACGGCCTGCCAACGTTGCAGCTGCATCTTGAGTGGGGTCTATTATTTTGCAACTGAACTCTTAACATTTTAAGACTTACTTCAGATTTTTAATTAGTAATGTGATTTTCTATGATAGCTGCTCTGGTTCACTCCTTGCTTAATCTATGACTCTTCTTTTGTTCTTAGAGTATTCTTAGAGTATAACCTGTAATTTTCATGTCATTTTATTTATTTGTTTTTGGTTGGTTTGTTGATTAGGTTTGTTTGTTTTTTGCTATTTTAACATTTTCCCTCTTTTAAGTATAATTTGTTCTTTGGCAGTTTCATACAGGTATGTAATGCATAGTGACCATTGTTATCCCCAAATCTCTTCCGTCTATTACTTCTGTCTACCTCCACCCATCTATTCTGTCTACCTCCTCCCATCTATTACTTCTGTCTGTCTACCTCCTCTCCTCCCTACAGTCTTTGTCACACACATGTCTATTTATTTGTTTGTGACTCACTGAGTTTAACCAAGGGCATAGACTTGGAGGAGGTTTGTTTGTTTCGTTATAGAATCTTTGCTGTGTATCTCAGGCTGGCTTGGCCTCTGTTCAGTCTCCTGCCTCAGCCTCTTGACTGCTCTTCTCTAACAAATGAAGCATGGGGATTTTATTTATACATATACATATTTATACATATTTATATATAAAAATACATGTAAGTGGGCATATCTTTGAGCACGTTCAGTTTAAGGTCATAGGTCACATGTTCAAAAAGGAAAAGGGGCTAGAGAGGTGGCTCAGCAGGTAAAAACACTGGCTGCTTTTAAAGAGGATCTAGGTTCTGTTCCCAGTACCCACATGATGGCAAACAACCACCTGTAAGTCCTGTAGCAGGGGATCTGATGCCCTCTTCTGGCCTCTGTAAGTACTGCATGCCCATGGTGCACAGACATGCATGCAGGCAAAACACAAATATTTAGTAAAAGGAAGGGAGAGAGAGTGAGAGAAGAGAAAGAGAGAGAGAGAGAGAGAGAGAAGAGAGAGAGAGAAACAGAGAGAGACAGAGAGAGAGACAGACAGAGACAGAGACAGACAGAGACAAGAGACAGAGAGTCACAGAGAGAACCATGTGGGTACTGGGGACAGAAATGAGTGCTTGTCTTGGCAGCATATATACTAAAATTGGAACAATGTAGAGACAATTAGCATGGTCCCTGTGGAAGGATGACATGCAAATCTGTGAAGCATTCTATATATTTTAAAAAGGAAAAACTATGCGAATGTGAGCTGCTTGGCTCAAGGTCAAAAGGGAAAGCTTTGAGGAGGAAGCTTCTGGATATGCTAGATTCAGCATTACAGTGAGTCAGGCTTACTTTGGTTGCCTACCATGCTAGGTAGCACAATAATCGACCATATTAGTGAGCTAGTTAGCTATCAGCAGGATGAGAAGACATTGGTCTGAAGCCTTCCCTTATAATCAGCAGTTCATCAAACCAAGAAGAGGAGCAACAGGACCCTAATTATTGCTCAGAGGAACATGAGTCCTAGCTCTGACTCTGGGAAAAGACAGAATATTAATTGATAACTGCCAAACCTGGTTCCAGGACTGCAATCCATGTGGGCTAATGTAGAGGAAGAAGATTTCTAATATAGAATGAAAACATAGCATTTTCCCTCCTGCAAGAGTTAATCCAAACAGGCCTATCAAAGACCTGAACAGGAAGAAGTCTCTCAGGAAAGCTATCTGTCCTGGAAGCTAAAGAAATAGTATAATGTCCGCCTAAACTGTAAATCAGGCTAAAGGCCTTTGTCTCACTTCTTGAGAGATCTCCAGGTTATTCTATAATAAATTCTACCCACTTTCTCCCCTGTTCTCTGTGATTCATTAGAAGGTATTCAGTGATGATTGCAGGAACCTAGGAGCTAAGAAGAGGCAGAAAGACTTCATTCCGAAGGGTTACTTGGTGACCTTGACTCTCCCTTCAAAATTTCTACAAAGAGTTTTAGCTGCAGTATTAAGAACAGCTTTAGAAGTACATCAACTGTCTCTTTAAGGGGTGGCAGTTTTTTTCCCACATGAGTGGAAGAATTGTCTTTTGTTGCCTCGTATGTTAGGAAATGGTTATACCAGATACAGGAACTGAGATATGTTTGTGGGAACAGGGCCAAGGATTGATGTGTGTGTGTATACACTTGTGTGCATGCGTGTGAGGGGGATGCTGACAGAGTCATGTGAGGAATTCCAGAAATCAGACTCCAGAGACCAACATCAGGGTACAGATCTGAATCTATTGTCCAGGGCATAAACTTATATACAGTGTTTGAGCCAATCCCAAGTCCCTAAATCCTCAGCCAATTGTATCTCACCACACCATCACTGTGCCCCAATGAAAGCCCTGCCTGATGAAGTAACTCAGAAGGGGGAGGGCATAGAATCATTACCTGTTAGGACTTCTGTGAAGACAGGAAAATGCAGCCACTGCTCTGGCCTCAGTTCCTTTTTGCTGTTTCACCAGTGTACTGGAAGCTATCTTAGATCTAATACCATGTTCCAATTGTTGTAGGAGCCTGTGGCACCTCGTTCTCCATCCCACTCTTTCCTTCACAAAGTGTGACCTCCACACCCCACATATATGTTAGCACATAGTATGAGGATTTGTGTTACTCTGGCTAGATAAACTAATTGAGTTGTGTTTATTATTTGTTGTAGCTAGTGCCAGAGGGTTTGGATTCCTTTGTGTTCTGATTTTGTTTCCCTTCTTGACTGTGGGCGTCCTTAAGTCATCTCCACGGAGAGACCCTGTTTCCTGCATTCTTTCCACTATGGAACCCTATTGGTGTGGTGGCAAAGCCTAGGGAACGAATGCAGGTCTCACTATCTTATGATTAAATCGCAAGATTCTTAGTATGCCTGAGTCTATGGCCTGTGTTCTTCATCTGTGTTTCTTCTTGCAACTTTCCTGCCTTCAACATAAAACAAGAGGGAAGAAGCGCTGGCATGAGGTGGGTTTATTGCCACCCCAAAGCCTAGGAAAGCTACTTGAGAAATGCTCTGGGCACATTTCACACAGAGCACTGTATGTCTCTCTGACGTAGTCAGAAAGACTTCCTCTTAATGCTCACCTTAAGTAATTGCTAGGGTTTCCAATGTGAGGCTACTGAAAGCACGAGGCTTGCTTAAGACCAAGATGTGGTCCTCACAGTGACCTGGAGGGCTAGGGCTCCAGCATTTCTGCTCCTTGTAAGTAGATCTTGGTTGTGGCCCTGAATCTGCCCTTCTCTCCACTGCAATGAGACAATCTACTTAGCAAACTCGGTTATGGGGCTCAGTCCCTACTTCTCATTTGCCCAGCCTTTTCTGGATGGGTTAAGAAGTATGACTTTGGAGCTTTTAGCCTATTTTGGAATGGAAGCAATATTTCTGTATGCTCTTCCATCATATAAATAACCTAACATGAATGTTAATATAGGAAAATAATTCAAAACTGTCAGCTTCTCACATAGTTATGAGAAATAGTGTGATAGAGGGAAGCATCCAAGGCTCTGTTCGCTTTGTAGCAGGACTTTTTCTTGGAATAAAAGATGGTGCGATAGTGGTAAGCGGTTCCTGAATATAACGAGCGCTGTGGAAGGAAACACAAGTTACCTCTAGCTTTTGTACATGAAGACTGTCAACTAGCTCTGTACCATACTTGGTTCATTTTTCTTCACCATGTGTTAAGCATGAGCCTTGGCTTATACTAGTGTCCTGTTATTAATGCATGGTTCTTTGATTAACTGAACATGACAATTAACTGTTCCCTGAGCTTCAGAAATGTTTGGCATCCACATAAAAAATTAATCACGAGGATGTGTCATATTTATTAATTATCTATTTGGATATTTCACCAAAATAACCATCCTATTCATGTATTTTTGTATTCATATGTGCTGGATGGTTTTGTGTGTCAACTTCACACAAGCTGGAGTTATCACAGAAAGGACCCTACCCTTGAGAAATGTCTCTATGAGATCCAGCTGTAAGGCATTTTCTCAGATTAGTGATCAAGGGTGGGAGGGCCCACTGTGGGTGGTGCCACTCCTGGGCTGGTAGTCCTGGGTTCTATAAGAAAGCAAGCTAAGCAAACCAGGGGAAGCAAGCCAGTAAGCAGCATTCCTCCATGGCTCTGTTCTCCAGGTTCCTACCCTGTGTGAGTTCTAGTCCTGACTTCCTTTGGTGATGAACAGCAATGTGGAAGTGTAAGCTGAATAAACTCTTTCCTTCCCAACTTGCTTCTTGGTCATGATGTTTTGTGCAGGAATAGAAACCCTGACTAAGAGAGAGATGATATAGATTTTGAGAGGATAGTTTTCAGATGGTATACTATCTAAAACCAGGATGTAATTCAATTGTAGAATTGTAAGCTCTTAAGTTAGGATAGATTTATCCAAATTGAAAAATATGAGGACTGGGTGTTAAGAGTATTTATCTTAATATAACCTTATAATTTACATAATTGTAATGGTTGTACTCAATTTGTACTGGAAAAAAAAAAAAGAGCCTTTTAATTGACAAAAGGTGAAAATGTGGTTGCCCTGGTGCTGTTTGTATTCTGAGTTAATTCTGCTTCCTCAAGAGGGGCTGCCCCAACGAGGAGTGATCACATACTCAGATGATTCCATGTGAACCTTCTCCCATTCTAACTGGTCAAATAAAGGTTAGTGTTTGTGATTGGGCAGCGGAAGAGAAAGGTGGGGTTGGGGTTTTAGAGAGGAGGGGAAGAGTGGGGACAACAAGAGAGAAGGAAGAGAAGACAAGGTGGAAGGAAGATGGAGCAGAATCACATGGCCTGGAGAAGCCACAGTAGCAAGGGTCATGGCTGAGGAACAGATTAGTGTAGTGGTGGATCTGCCCGATCTAATCGTACAGCTTATGAATATAATAACTAAGTTGTGCGTTTTTGTATGGGCTTATTGGGGCTTGCTACAACAGCACTGGTAGGTTTTCCTAGATAGAGATAGCTTAGTTATTATGAAAACCAGGATATTCTCCTCTCTGCCTCAGTTTCCACTGTGGTTGGACCCCCATCCTTGCCTCTCATCTGGCCACAGATTATTTTGTGGCAATTGTGTATTAATATGCTGAAATTCTTATCTCTATGGAGACGGTAAAAGGAGTTGGGGCTGGCGAGAGGTGATTTGATCGATAGGAGCAGGGTTCTTACACATGAAATTAGGGCCTCCCTGAGAGTCCCTGAGAACTCTGATATTCCTTCTACCCATTCGGTTACCAATAGATGTGACCTGTGAGGAAGGAACAGAGACACTGAATCTGCTAAGGCCTACTGTTAGGCTTCTCAGCTTCCAGAACTGTGAGAAGAGTCTGTGATAAGCCACCTAGATTCTAGGGGTCTCCTAGATGGTGGTATTTTTATTATAGGAGCTGAAAGGACTTGGGCATGGCATTAGTCTACTTACCCCCAGCTCACTGAATTTAACAGTCTCCGTTCAGCATTCTCATTGAAAAAAATGAGGATACTAGCTTCCTTTGCAGGTGGTTCTAAGAATTAAAACCTCATTCATTCAACTGTCACTAAGCCAGTGTTTTGTGTTCCTGAGCGCCTGTGCATGACAGGCTCTATGCTGAGTGCTAGAATCCAATCAGAGACCAAGGCAGGGAAATCGGTTTTGCTTTGAACTTGGTGTGTTGGGAAGGACACTCATCAAGCCTGCCGAGACGTGTAGAGTGGAATGGTGGCCCGACCTCTGAGAGATGCTGCAGGCTCATCGACCTCACGGAGGCAGAGCTGACAGGCTGATGTGTGGACATGATTAGTGGGGGAAAGTGGTGAAAAGGTCACATGAGGCTGAGACACGAAAGGTTTAGTACACAGAAGGAGCAGTATGAGAAATACATAGGAAAGCTCAGGGCAGGATGAGGGTGGTGAGCATGGTGGAGTCGAGAGGATTCAGAGGGCTGGGGCAGGAAAAACAGTGGAAAGTGTGACGCCAAATTTGCCACCATGGAGACTCGGTGGCCAGGATAGGCCCTGTTGGTACTCTCGAGACTCAGAAGATGGAGGAAGAATACAAGAATAGCAAAGACAGGTCCACTGCATAAAGTTTGAGTCCTGACTGTGTGTGTGGTAGCTGAGGGGTGAAAGTCTAGTCCTGACTGCATGTGTGGTAGCTGAGGGGTGGGAGTAAGATGAGGGGTGAATTCGGGACCAGTTAGAAGCTACTATAAGCCCGAGGGTGTAACGGCCCATTGGGAAAAATGAGTAATTTGGGATATTTAAGAGATGCTGTCAGTAGAAGTTGGCAAATACAAGTGCAGAATACAGTCAGTCTCCCTTGTTCGTGAATTTGTCCACAAGCATTGTGCTGGGGGGTGGGGCTGGGCTGCTGTTGAAAGCAAGAGGAAACTGGGACTTGGGGCCAGGTAAGAAAGAAAGGGTTCCCTACAAGGTAAGGACACGGAGGTGGAACACATGCAGGGCTCGAAGGTTCTAGCACAGGTAGAGCAGTGGGGACCAGGACGGTTGATGAGCAGCTGCTAGGTGGGAGAGAGGGAGAGCCCATGTCTGCTTCCCTAAGTGGAGGTCGGCAGATCTCAGCGAGGGCGAAGGGGCAGGGTGTGACTGCTGAGGCAGAGTTCCTGGTAATACTGTTCTTCCCTCTCCTCCCCGCTGTAACTTCCCTCTCCCAAACCTCTGTTACTGACAAAAGGAAAATGCTTTTGCTGTTCTGTTGTACAAAGGAGAAGGAATAACCCGGAGAACAGATATTAACATGTCTTGCAGGGTGGGGATACCCTACATCTAATCCTCAAGGGAACACTGGATACTGGTGCCAGCAGTGGACACTCTCCTGGCCCTTGCCATACATGCCCCATAGGTTGGGCTGAAATTTACAAAGACAGTTTTAGTAAAGGATCTTCAAGGTAGTTTATCACTTTGTAATGAAAACCATTCAGTCTCTGAGACTACGTGTCTAAGGAGTTAGCCACATTCTGGTCCTTGCTAATTCTATATTATCTATCATTCAGGGAATACATCTACTTTGCAAAGTTAGAAAGGTAATCACACCCAGAAATACAGTGTATCAGTTTGCTAAGGCAGTGTAACAAAGCACTACAAACTAAATGGTTTAAAGCAGAGTTTCCCAGATGGTAGCTCAGCTGCAATCCCAGCAATTAGAGGAGGCCGAGGCAGGAAGGCCACTGTAAATTGGAGGCCAGTCTGGGCTAGAGAGAGTTCAAGGTCAGCTTTGACCACAGAGACTGTCTCAAAACCAACCAACCAAACAAGAACATTAACTACCCCTCCCCTTAAGACCCCACCTCCCAAACTATAGAACTTTGTTCTCTTGTGGTTCTGTCAGCTGGGTGCAGGACTGCTTGTCTGGAAACCACAGGGCCTCTGCCTCTCTGACCCTCTGGGGTCTGCTTGAACTTCCTGAATCCTCTTGCCTAGCAGATGTGACATCCACAAACGTCAGCTTCCCTTGTCACAAGCATGTGCTTCTCTCTCTCACTTTCTCTTCTTTTTATTAGGACAGTAGTCATGTTGGATTAAGAGCATACCTTTCACCAGTATGACCTATCTTAATTAATTACATCTAAAAAGACCCCAGTTCTGGCAAAGGTCACAGTCCTAAGTACTAGAGTTTTCCGAAATATTTATTCATTTATTTGTATTTCTGAATGTGGGGAATGAGGCAGCATAGTCATTCTGGATTTACTGACGATATGTATCTGAACATTGGGAACCCCAATACTGTGTGTTGTAAATGCTGATTCCACAATAAAATCTAGTTCTGCATGCACTCAGAAAGTCTGGGGTGAGTGTTGATCCTGTGTACAGGCTAAAACGGCAGGTGGACGCGCACAAGTATGGGATCAGGGATCTGCAGCAGACGCAGCACCCAGTGGTCATGAGTCTTCCTTCCAGCAAGGAAGCTCAGTGTCCGAGGCTCACTTACCCCACTTGTACATAGATCCTGGAAAATGTAATTGTTCTCCAGTTCAGAGTGATGTTCCTGATGTCTCTTTTGTGTTTTCATCATGTTTCGTAATGACTAGGAATTTCGTGGTTGAGTATCATCAGAAGCTGCTGCAGTTGCCCAGAAGAGTGGATTTTGTGAGTTAGAGGAGAATTCAGAGATCAAGGAAACCTATAGAAAACCCACTATCATAGTCATTCAAGCATGGCTGCCCTGTACACCCACTTCAAGGGCTGGTGCACAGAGGATGGGTTCCCAGGTGGCCTTAGCTCACTGGATTCTCTCCTCCGAATTGTAGTTCTTAGACAGCAAAGAAGAGACATCCTGAGCTGGGGAGAGTATCTGCAACATCCTGGCTGTGTCCTTATGTCCCAGGTAAACATGCTCCGCTATGCTTGTACCCTCTAGGCTAAATGGCAGCAGCAGTATAGTACTTCGGGATTGCTCAGTTGCAACTGGGGTATATACTGATAGAATGGCTCATCGTGGAGTCCGGGCATCTATGACCTCACCGTTTGTGTGCAATAGACTTAACTTGCCTGACTTTTTGTGGGAAGGTTCTGTCACAAATAGTGATGCTATTGTTCCAACTCATAATTCATTTTTTAAAAACCAGATCACCAGGTGAGCCATATGTACCTTGAAGTCTGAGAGCCACTGGGCAGGGTGTTTGTTCCCAACATCACAGAGCTGACAGGACAGATGTCATGGCCTTTCACATCTAGATTCTTGTTATGTTTCCAGATATTTCCAATGCTCAGAGGATTGATAGCTCTGGAGTAATATTTAGAAAGGCACTCAGAAATGGCAAGATTTTCAGAGAATTCATTTTTCTCTAAAGAAAACCATTGTGCTATTTTTAAGTGATCAGAGATCTAGAAATCACCTTGTGAGGTGGCACAAGCCTGGTTCATTGAGTCAGAGCCTCTAGCTGGGGCATCATTGGGTTTGGGCTACAGGTCTGGTAGGCTGAAACCTCTGTGCCATTTTGGGGAGCTCTGCTTCAGCAAATATGAGACCCATAAGACCCATGGAGCCTCAATGAGAAATTTCAATTTCCTGTTCCTATAATATACAAAAGACATATTACTGTATTTTATGCTTAGAGTTCTGAAGTGCATATATAATATTTACTCCATTGTTAGGGTCCACTATTGCTCACAGACCCACTTAACATGACTGGTAGGTAGCTAACACCAATTGTAAATAATAGAGGAGTCATCTGCTTTGGGCACAGACACCCTGGTAGCAAACTGGAAACCTGACTGAATTTTATTCTCCATGACTAGCTATGCAGTGCAAAACTGGACCATTTCAGGCAATGCAGCCTTTGATCATTGGCCTGGTCCTTCCTCCTTTTTCCTGTCCTTCCAATCCCCCACCCTTCCTTTCTCCTGGCTCTTACAGAGTTCAAATCTACTATGTGTAAACTATTAAATGACAGCAAATTTCATAACTTTCTATAATTTTTCCCCAATTCAACACATCAAACCTGAACATCAACTCTCCCAGAGATGAGGGCTATCCATGCCAAAATCCGAAAGGGAGAGAGAGAGAACCTTAAGCCTGCCCAACTGGACTATCAGCCCAGCATGGCTTGATGTTAATAAAACGGATCATAAGCCTGTGTTCACCCTGGA
This sequence comes from Mastomys natalensis, assembly GCA_021653895.1. Taxonomy (NCBI): domain Eukaryota; kingdom Metazoa; phylum Chordata; class Mammalia; order Rodentia; family Muridae; genus Mastomys; species Mastomys natalensis. The sequence goes on along the minus strand of JAJTUV010000781.1, from coordinate 20,829 downwards.
GCATCTCCAGGTAAAGTACACTGTGGAATGTGTGGTGCTGAAGGGAAGTCCCTCACTGAGGCGGCAAGTCATGCATGTAGAGGCCATGTTAATATATTATATGCATATATAATATATATGCATGTAGAGAGCCGTGTTAAATATATTGGCATTCAGCCTTTTCCTGAAAGTCTGTGTCAAAGCTAGATCCTTAAATTTAGAGCTCACTTCGAAGGCGGTCCTGTTCCTCAAGAAGCACTTGGGCCTTTTCTTCTTTATCCTAGATTTTAGATTCTGACTTAGCAATTATTATGGTGGTGGTGGTGATCACGAGGAGGAAGGAAGAAGAGGAGGAGGAGGAAGAAGAAGAGGAGGAAGAGGAAGAGGAGGAGGAGGAGGAGGAGAAGACATTTTGATGGTGTTGCTGTTTAATTTGATTTTTTTTTCCTATGAAATAAGTAACATCATTCTTGTCATTTGCTAAATATAGAAAGAGGCTCAGAGAGCAGGCTGTCTACTGAGGTCGCGATGTCGATAGGCTTCAGGTCCGGCTGCTTGCTATCTGCATGCTCCTTCCTCCTTACGGTGTGCCTGCCTGCCTTATCAGCACTGCACTGTTTCTCTTCGCTTCCCCTCCACTTCCACCCTCCAGGCTCACCCTCTTTCCTGCTGCCCGGCCAGCCTTTCTAGTGTTTTCCCTACTCCGCCTTACATCCAGTGGAGCACTGCCCTGTTATCCCAGAGTGCCCCTTGCCTACTCTTATGTAAAAGCCCTCCTTTTAGACACACATGATTGTGAGTTTTCTAAAAATAAGTAAGACCTGTCCCAGATGGTGAACGTGCTTTTCACTCTCCCCACTGGAAAGCATTTGTGTGGTGCGCATGCGTACAATGTACAGTGGTATGTTTCATGGTAGCTATGGTGAGGCTACAACTCTCCCCTGCTCCGTGACCTATACTCTCTGCTCACTGAGACTCTAGGCTCTCAGCTCTGTCTAGGCAAATGTCCAAAGGAGCCTCAGTTCGAGTCTGCTTTGTTGGGGATCTAGCTCAGTGGTGGAGTGCTTGTCAAGTCTATGTCAAGTCCATAGCTTGGCCCCGAGCACTGTTGAGGGAGTTGGGGGGATAGAAGGAACTAAACTGTGCCTTCTTCAAACAGTTGAAAAACAAATTGTGTGGGCAACTCTGTAGCCTCTTTATGGTGGCCAGGCCTAGTGTCTGTACAAATTTATACAGGCCAGGAGGTGTTGCAAACAGGTATTTACACTTTAAAACAAACAAACAAACAAACAAAAAATCCCTGTGAGCAGAAACCATTTTTGTTGAAGCATACTACAGGGAATCATGGAGTTGGCCTGGTCTCTAGAGGCATGTGTCAGGGTTTCTGAGTTCCAGTCCACAGCTCCCCAGGGCTGCCTAGAGAGGCATGTGTCAGTCTCATGGTGTCTGAGGTTTGAAGTCCATAGCTCCTGGGCACTGTGTGTCTATCAGTTCCTGAGAAACCAAGGTATTTCCTTAGGCAGTGAAACATTCAGGCCACTCATGTTTCTCTGTGTTCCTTAGAAGTTGGCAAGCAAGTAGAAGTTTGACAGAACAACTTGTCTTAGACATTAATCATATACCCTGTCTATCTGGCAACCACCATTATATCATGGCGACCCTCCCATACATTCTGTTTTGATAAGTGTATATAAAGTCTGATTGCTTGGAATAAACTTGTCTCAGCCTCAGTCTTCCCATAACCCCATACCATCCCACTGACCATATCAGAAACTCCTGGTTTGGTAAGCACCAGCGCTTACAGCCTACAAATGCTCTTAGGGGACTCGAGACAAGAGAGTTTGTCCTTTAGATCAGTAAATCCAAAAGAGAGGACTGAAAAATTTAAAAGCTACATTTCTGAGAAACTCTGCCAGGCAACACCTGGAACCCAGCTACGAACTGCGGAGATCTTTCTGAGATTCACCATGCCTCTGTTCACTAAGATTGCTGCGGCTGTACTCTAATTGGGGTTTTCTGGGTCTAATGGCAGTGATTGCAGCAGAAAGGGATGATACATTGGCTGAATGAACCCAGCGGTCAAAGCAGAAGCCGAGCCCCAGGGATGCCTGTCCCAGCAAGTACCTATAAGCCAAGCTTATTGAGGTGCCAGAGAGGATTCGGGGCTTCCATGTGTTCTTAACGATTCATTTCTCACAATCTCCAATCCATAAGACAACTTTAATCTGAGAAGGAATATCTGAGCTAGAAATCAGAAGACCACTTAGTAACAAGTGGTTTGACAGCCCTGAGGCTGGCTTCTAGCTTTGATATCTGTTCTTGACCTCCATCTAGCAGTCCCTTGGCTCCAAGTCCTCCTCTCTTGCTGCTGGAGAGCAGAGGTCCTGGATCAAATGTTCCAACATAGGCGGGAGGAAAGCTGGATGGTCGAGCACATGTTTCTCATGCAAGAGAGAAAGCTTGTGTTATGGCACTGTGTTGTAGCGAGATCATTAGTAAAGGGCTTGCCCTGAACCTTACAAAGATACCTGTTCTGAAAATACTGTACTCCTCCTAAGAACACCTAGCTCCGTGTCACCCTTCCCCCATCCATCCTGCCTTTTTGTGTTTATAACCACTGTGTAATAAAAAAATTACGATTTGATTTAAAAAAATATATATATGTATATATATACTAAAAAAAAAAATCCATGTGTGGTGTGTGTGTGTGTGTGTGTGTGTATTCTCACTGACTAGACTCTGCTACCCAAAAAAGTAATTAGTAGCAAGTCGAAAATGAAGACTAAATGTTCGATTTTGAATGGAGCACAGAGCAGTTTCCACAAAACTGAGCATGTCACACATCTTATGTAAGAAGTAATTACTATATTATTTGCCTAATATGTAACATGAATAAAATAGAAAAGAAAGAAAGAAAGAAAGAAAGAAAGAAAGAAAGAAAGAAAGAAAGAAAGAAAGAAAGAAAGAAGAAAGAGGTCTGACAGGCTTCCTGGCTCTGCTGCCAAGTTCCAGCACTAAGCCCATTTTGTCTCGGCAAGCTCTCTGGTGGGGCCAGAGCTCCCGAGCTGGTTCTTTCTCTAGCTTCTAGAGCTTCTCTTTCTTCTAGAGAAGGCTACTTTCTCTAGCTTGCCCCCGGAGCAACCAGTCCCTGCTCTTCCATCTCCAGTTTGCTCATCCCTGGTGCCGCTAGTTCTTTCATAGCCATAATCCCCCAGTTGTCCGTGGTCCCACCTTCCAGAAACCCAGTAAATAAAAACACTTGATGATTATAGTTAACCAAAGGTTTTATGGATCAGTAACTCTCAATACACAAGATGCCCACACAATTTAGAATTGTTATCCCAATTATCTAACCTTTTGATATGAATAACTACCCGCGACTGCTAGAAACACGTGGGTACACGTCTGCTGCCATTTCACCTCTCCCTCTCATTCCCTCCCTCCCTCTCCCTCTCCTTCCCCCAAAGTTTTCAGCTCCACCTCCCCTTTTACTGCCCAATCACCGGCTCTAGCCTTTATTTTACAAATTAAGGTGGGCAGAAGGTTCACAAGTCACCTGTATACTGATTCACTCTTCCTCTGCAGCCCCTCCCAGGAAAGCAGAATTAGCATCGAAGACCAGGGCTATGCACCACACTGTGTGGTTTAGCAAGCACAATAAACTCGTATTTTGTGACAGACTGCAGCTGACACACTGTCCCGACTCCTCAGGACCACACCACTCACATGTCTGAGATCAGAGAACCTCAGATCATGAGAGATGATAAGCTCTGTGCACGCCTACCTGGAGGACATGGGACCAGAGGGTAAATCACAGAATCTGTCCCAGCTTTAGGCATGCCTGGCCCACTGGCCCTCCACCTCACTGTGAGTATCTGCTGTCAGTGGGCAGGGTACAGAAGAGGGGGCTTCCTGGAAGGAGCAGAGGCCAAGTGCCTGGGCACCTGACCTGTTCCAACCCAATTACTGCCTTCTGAAGGTTAGGGTTTGAAGAGAGGTCTGCTGCTTCTGGAATCAAGGTGGCAAGAAGTTCAAGAAGAAGACCGGTTGCTCCCATAACCAGGCTTTTGACTTCCCAGAAGCCATTGCTGCAGTGGTGGGCAAGTGGGCTCCCTAGGGATTTATAAGTAGACCAGAGAAGAGGGTGGGGGCACCAAGAGTTTGCCTAGATGGAGCATTTAATCTAGACAGTCATGTTGAAAATGCCTGAATTTGAAGTTACCCAACAGGGACTGTGCTTTCAAACAGAAGACATTTGCAGTTTGAATTCATTGGATTGGGACATTTCATTTTCCTAATGCTAAATGGAGACCAGGGGACTCCTTTATTAAAGGAAGTAACACATAGCTATAAAATCAAACATGCTTCCTGTCTGTCCATAGGAGCCTTGGGGATGTGGTGACACATTCATCTTTGCAAACTCTATTGTGGAAGGGAGGCAAAAAAAAGAGGAAAAGCTGGGGTATCTACCTGCTCAAAATTTCCAGTGGAGGGTTTCTGTTGGGAACTATGCACATTTACAAAGGGAAACAATTAACTGAACACACACACACACACACACACACACACACACACACACACACACACACGTTCTAACTACAAAAGCTAAGCTGTATGGAGGAGTTGAGGTGGGGAGAAGCCAGCCTGTTGAATTAGGAAGGCCTCAGTAGGATTAGGGACAGCAATGAGACTAAGACATTGAAACTGGGAGACAGAGGACAAGTGGGTTGACCCTGGAGATGCAAGACAGAAAGGTCCCCAGCACCTGGCTGTTTCTCCAGGTGGTTTGAAGAATCTCTGATCCAAGGATAGGTTGATTTTTACCTCCAGCAAGTGTAAGAGCTGCTGAGGCGTTGTGAGTTGGCCCAAGCTTGCCTTCCATCTTTGTCCTGGGAGACACAGCATTTGGTTAAGGTGTGCAGGCAAAAGCATCAAAGCAGTGTATCTCAAGCCTCTGTGGCAAAGGGAGTTTATTTTAACCTCAGCTTCCATTCTCCTGTGAGTTCTAACATTTTCAATGGTGAGGCTAGATCAAACCATACCGACTTCAGAAGAACAGGAATTTACTGGGTCTCTTGGGATAGAGTGGCTTCAATTATTATTGGATCCAAGGTTTCAGTGGGGGCAGGGCACTATTTTTCTCATTTCTTCCCATTAGCCCTTGTAAGTTTGATTTCTTTGGCAGCTCAGGGCCATGTAAGTTTTATTTATTTTTATCGTTGTTTTGTTGTTGGTGTGTGTGTGCATGTGTGAGTGTGTGTGTGTGTGTGTGTGTGTGTAATGATCTCACTATGTATGTAGTCCAGGTCTGAAACTCACAATCCACCTGCTTAAAACTTTTGAATGTATGAGCTACCACACTCAGCCATTTCATCTTGATAATGGAAATTCCACCAGGAAAAGCATATGCCTTTTTTCCTACTGCCCCAACAAAGTATTATTGCATCTTGTTGTTTCAATAGGTTACATACCTAATTTTGAACCAATCACTCTCCAAAAGTCTGTGCATTCTGGTGGAGCAGGCCAGTTAAGTTCCATCCTTGCTTCTGGAGACAGCAACAGAATCATGTATGTTGTGTGTAGGGAATGTGTTTGTGTATGTGGTATATATGTGATATGCGTGTGTATGTATGTTCCGTGTGTGGTATTAGGTATGTGAGTGTGTGTGTGTGAAGTGTATATATGTGGTATGTATGTGTACTATGTGTGTTGTATGTGCCTGGTGTTTGGTCTGTATGGTATGTATGGTGTGTGATGTGTGTGTATATGTATGTGCTGTGTATATGGTGTGGTATATATGCATATGTGTGTGTGCTAGGAAATGTGTGTTGTATGTTGTGTATGTGTAGTGTATATATATATATGTATGGTGTGATGTATGTATGTGCAATGTTTATATGTATAGTGTGTGTATATATATGTGTGTACATGGTAGGTTGTTTGTGGTATGGGGTGTGTGTGTGTATGTGTGCATGGTGGGATGTATGTGTATGTATGTATGATGGGGTGTATTTGTGCATGTGTATGGGTGGTGTGTCTGTGTGTGCATGTGTGCATGGTGGTGTGTATGTGTACATGGTGGTGTGTATGTGTACATGGTGGTGGCAGTGTGTGCGTATGTGTGTGTGTGTGTTACAAGAGAAAGAGTGCTCTTACCTTAGGCAGGAGGTGGCTAGAAGGAGTATGAATTGTTGCTGCATGTCAAAGACAAGAAAGGAAACCAGCTGCTACACAGCGAGACCACAGAGTAGTTGGAAAAATGGAGCCTTGGAATAACGAACACAGGCCTAAGTAAGTTATACTAGGGATCTATAGTTTCGTAGCAGCCTCCTCAGACTCAGCCATGTTTGTTTCTTTAAGTCCGACTACCTGTGGTTATCTGTGTTTTTCATCAGATCTAGCTTCACTTTCCTGGAAGTTGTGTGGTGCTGGCTTACCTTTCTTGTTTTCCTGATGCTAGACTCACCAGGATCTCTCTTCTCTGTTGGCGCTGTCTCTTCAGAAAGCTGCTGTCCAGAGACCCAGCCCTGTCGCCTCCTACAGACTTGACATCTGTCTCAGGAGGCACCTGATGATGCTTCTTGTCTTCTCGTTTCGGGACCTGAAGAACTTGGTGTATGGTAAACGTCTGTGATCCGTGACTAAGCTGGGCAGTGAAGGGAACCGTATCCTTTAATTCTTAACTTCTCTCACATTGGCTGTTTGGTGTTTTTGAGCAGGATTAAAGCTGCCAAGATGCAGATTTACTGAACCTCTTCAGTGATTAAGTTTGTTGACATAGGGATATGGCCTTATCAGTGAAGGGCCTCTCAGTGCCAAGCAAGGCTGTGTGGACTGTCCTGGGAACAGTGGGAGCCACTGAGGACTTCTCAGCATGTGAAATGCGCCGTGCTCCCACGGCTGCATTCTGGAGCACATGCAGGGCATAAAGCCCTCGGGTATGCCTCACATAAGGGACCACAAGGGAAGAGCCGGAGTAACCCTGGGGAAGGGGTAGGGAGAGGGAATCTCCATTTTAAGTGTTGGCTCTTCACTTTTAATCTTGTCATTCTCTCTTGGAATCCTTCCCAACACAGACAGCTGACCACTCCACTGCCAACCATGTATGCAGGACAGAAGCAGCTGGTGTGTCCCGTTTCACTCTACCAAGTTAAACAGTAAGGAGTTCATCTCCTGACTGGCACAGGCGCTGAGGAAGACGGAGGTTAAAGTAGCAGGGAACAGGAGATGATTCAGTTCCCTCTCAACCCAGCCATTTCCCCTCCTCTGCTTCCCTAGAGGAGACACCTCTCCACCCCAGCATCTCCCTTTTCCTCTTGGCTGACAGTCCTGCCACTCTGTCAGTGACTTTCTGCATGCCTCCTGACCTTCACGTCAGCATTCCACATACTCTCCCAGTTCTTCTCTTGGCCTTTCCCGCTCCTTGTACCTCCCTGAATTTATTTGCTAGTGCCCTTCTCATGCCCTCAGCCCACGTCATCTTGGTGTGTGCCAGCCTGTCTTATGGTCTCTGCTTGCCTTCTCCTGTGTTTGGTTTCTTGCCCTCTTGTCTGTTTTGACTGATTGCGTTCCAGTGGAATCTCACTTCCCTTCTGCTTATCTAGATTGTCCGACTTTCATTTCCGCCAAGGACAGCTGGCCCTGTGTCTTAGGAGCAGATGTGCCTTTTGGTCTCTTATTTCTCCTTGGCAACTTCCTGTGTTCGCTCGCAGCTACACCTTGCCCTGTTTCAGTACGTCTGCAAGTTCCTTGACCTCTCCTACTTCTGCGCCTGCCTCTGCAATGTGAGTGGTGTTGACACTTCCCTTTGTAGAATCCCTATGGAAACTTGGTGAGCTGTTCAGTGCACAACCAGAGTTTTAGATGTTCCCTGGCACAAAGGCGTCATCCAACAAACATTAGCTTTTACTATTATATGGATGGCACTATTAATATTATATTGTTCTGACATTTACATCCACAGGAGTTCCTCAAAAACAGAAAACACAGGGGCAGTTTCTGGTGGAGGGTCAAGGCGAGGCTACAGGAGGACAGAGTACATGTCCCATGCCAGCTTAGAGCCACTAATTCATCCCTTCTACAGACTCTAACAGAATGTTCATGGCCAGCAGGAAGAATATAGTATTCTTCCTTACCAGATAAATGATAAAGTGAAGAACAATAGTAGGTTGTATAAACACGGACTTGTTAGAAATTTCCTCTAAAACGCAGTGAAACAAAACAAAGCAATCCTCAGTAGGTTGGTACTCCATCTGTTTGTTCCCTTCCAAAACTCCATCAGGATTGCTAAACGCAGTTTGGATTTTGAGAACATCTGGAATCCGCTAAGCACATATTTTAAGCTATGCCATTATAATCTGTATTTCTTGCTACTTAGTTGTTCCCGTTGGCTGACCCCCAATGATGAGTCTGACTAGGTCTATCAATTCAGACAGTTTCAGACCTCAGAGTATATGGAGAGAGGAGAGAAGAGGAGAGGAGAGGAGAGGAGAGGAGAGGAGAGGAGAGGAGAGGAGAGGAGAGGAGAGGAGAGGAGAGGAGAGGAGAGGAGAGAGAGAGAGAGAGAGAGAGAGAGAGAATGTTTTTGTTTTTGATAATAGAAGTAATAATGCTAGCCGGGCGGTGGTGGCTCACGCCTTTAATCCCAGCACTTGGGAGGCAGAGGCAGGCGGATTTCTGAGTTCGAGGCCAGCCTGGTCTACAGAGTGAGTTCCAGGACAGCCAGGGCTACACAGAAAAACCCTGTCTCAAAAAACCAAAAAAAAAAAAAAAGAAGTAATAATGCTCAGTTACTGAAATGTTAGAAAATGAAGAAATTTGTAAAGAAATCAGTAAGCAGTCATAATCTATCTACACTTGTTATGTCTGAAGGGTCAAATGCACATACATACATATATTTAGTTTGATATATATGTGTGTATATAGGTATACATATAAAGTATATATGCACATATATACATTCCTATGTTACACTGTGTTTTTAAAATATCTTTTATTAGGACCATACTGAATACACATTTAAAGCACTGGTTATTTTGGATAATATATATCTTGACTATTATTTTTTATCTATGCATTTTTGTTTTTAAATTTTATTTATTTATTTATTTTGTATATTCCTATAACATTTGCAAACTACCTTAATTGTGATAGGTGGGCATTGTCTCAGTTCACCTCCCATAAGAAGCATATGCCAAGAGGCTTTTGAAATGTATTTTATGTATATGAATGCCTTATCTATGTCTATGCAACACATTCATGCCTGGTACCCAAAAAGGCCATAAGAGGATGTTGGATCCCCTGGAATGAGAGTTACAGGCAGTTATGAGTTCCATGTGAACAAGAGCTGTTAACTACTGAGCCATCTCTCCAGCCCCACCCAAACTTTAATTTGTCTGTCTGTCAGTCCTCTCCCCTATGTGTGTGCGTGTGTGTGTGTGTGTGTGTGTGTGTGTGTGTGTTATGCCCAAAGAGGCCAGAAGGCAGATTCTTTGAAGCTGGAGTTACAGATGTAGCTTTAGCTAGCTTGGAGCTTTCTATGTGGACAAGGTCGGCTTTGAACTCAGAGATCAGTCTGCCTCTGCCTCCCAAGTGCTGGGATTAAAGGCATGTGTCTAAGTATCCAAGAGAACTTTTTTTTTTTTTTTTTTTTTTTTTTTTTTTGGTTTTTCGAGACAGGGTTTCTCTGTGTAGCCGCTGTCCTGTCCTGGAACTCACTCTGTAGACCAGGCTGGCCTCGAACTCAGAAATCCCCTGCCTCTGCCTCCCAAGTGCTGGGATTAAAGGTGTGCGCCACCACTGCCCGGCATCCAAGAGAACTTTAACTGCATGAAACATTGGGAGATCTCTCTGCAAGACATGAGAGGGAGCAGGGCTATAGAAATGAGGTGAAGCAGGGCTCAGCCCTGTTAGAGGAGACCTACAAGAAAGGCAGATGGAGCCGGGCGGTGGTGGCGCACGCCTTTAATCCCAGCACTTGGGAGGCAGAGGCAGGCGGATTTCTGAGTTCGAGGCCAGCCTGGTCTACAGAGTGAGTTCCAGGACAGCCCGGGCTACACAGAGAAACCCTGTCTCGAAATAAATAAATAAATAAATAAATTAAAAAAAAAAAAAAAAAAAAAGGCAGATGGAATGGTTCAGAGACGGTCTTGCTCAGGCTGATGGGTCTCAAAGTCTGGGCACAGGTGGCTCCTAGTCGTCTGATTCTGGCTCCTTCACTTTTTGTGGCCATTGATCAGAGATAGCATGGCCTTGATGTAAGCACTACTCTGATTCTAAAGGAAGCATTTGGAGGATTGCAGTTGACTATGTTCCTCACAGAGGGTCCTTCTGAAGGCTATCTAGTGGTACAGCATACTTACCACTTCGGATTGTAACCCCAACACTTGGGAGGAGCATCAGAGGTTCAAGGTCACCCACAACTGCATGGCAAGTTAGAAGCAGCCTGGGCTACCTGAGACTGGACAACAACTCTAACAACAATGATGTTTCTTAATATGACTCTTTGTGTTCTTCTTGCTAAGGGCTTTGTAAAAATAAACTAATTTGCAGGCTTCTGCCTGACCTCAGTATGTTGCTTTCCTGAATTATCTCTCAAAACCCAATAAAAAGTAAAAATTTACCCACAGAGTCAAAAATCAATCAACCTAATCCAAGAGGAGATAGCAGGGCATGAAATTTTCATAAGGATTTTAGAAAGTACATGCATGCTATGGATAACATGTTAGCTACTAATCAAAGCAAAAAGACCAAAGCCCCGGGTGCCAGGCAGAGGGCAGCAAATGAGCTGAAAGAAGCCATGGAAGCTTTAGGAACTCAGTGTGCTATGTATCTGGGAGGAGTTTAGGTACTGAGAACAGGATTGGTTAAAGAGTCTGTATAAGAAGATTGACATCATCCCTGGTTACCATGACATCATGGGAAACGGGAGGTTTTCCTCTCAAAGGATCTCAAGTTCAAGGCCAACTGTGTGGGCTTCACAGTGAGAATCCCCCCCACCCATAAAAGTTATGGCTGTGGAGATGGCTCAGTGCGTACCTTTACTCATTTGCTGTGCTAGCTTGAGGACCTGAGTTTGGATTCTCAGTACTCATGTGGTGGTGCCAGCTCTCAAGGAGCAGAGACAGATTCTGGGTGCTTGCTGGACAGCCAGTCTAACCAAAATGGTGAGCTCTAGGTTCAGTGAAAAACCCTTTCTCCAAACAAACAAACAAACAAACAAACAAACCAATCAACCAATCAATCAATAGCAGGGGGTTGGTTGGGGCCAGGTGGCAGGGAGAGTGATAGAGAAAGAACCCAGTGTTAGCTTCTGGCCTCCACACATGCATGCACAAATGCACCTACATCTCTGTGCTCACACATGCATCTACCACAAACTGAAGAAGCTACCAAATTCAGAATTTTAGACTGCATATGAAAGCAGAGATCATGTGATAGACTATATATTACAATGAGCTTCCCAGTCAGTCCTTTCATCTTACATGCTGGTATTTGTTTATGTATTTATTTCCTGTGGAAGTGAGGATAAGACATTAACAACTAGATTATATTGGGATCTGGATGGGAGCAAATATCTACTCTAAGAATTCATGAAAATTAATCTATTGTTACATAAAGATTTGTTCCCGATCAATAATATGCTATTAGAGTTATGGTGAGCCAGGCAGCCCTGGATTTTTGAAGTTAAAGTGTACTATTACATTGTCTTACAATGTAATATTTATGTAACACACAATGAAGAGTCCACCATGAATAAGAATCATCAGAGACCACACATACAAAAATGAACACTTGTAGAATGTCTGTGGTTAGAACATGGTCCATGTTTGGTGCATTGACTCTAGGTTTGAGGTAAGAATAAACTTAGGACTAGCTACATCTGGGAAATCTTTAGGGCCTTGGTGGACCAGGGCTTGCCTGTGGATGCTGAGCGGGGTTTCAGAACTTGAATGTGTGACTGCAGTGTTTCCCTGGGGGACTCCCGATCCTGTTTATGTATATTTCTGTGACTTTAGAGATTCATTTATTTTTTATTTTATAAGTATGAGTACTTTTCCTGCATATATGTATGTATATGCCTGATACCCTCAGAAGCCAGAGGATCCTGAATCACTGGAACAGGAGTTACAGAGGATTGTGGCCACCATGTGGGTGCTGGGATATGAACCCAGGTCCTCTGCAAAGGCAACAAGTGTTCTTAGCTGCTGATGTACCTCTTTAATCCTCCGTGCAATTTTTATAAGTCTTATTCCAAATCCCTTGTGATTTTTTTCTCAATGTCAAATTGACAGGAGGCTCTGGTAGTGTTGACCTAGAAGGACCTATGAAAGTTCGTGCAACCCCAAGGGCCGAGGAGAACAGTTGAAGTATTCTAAGCATCCTCAAGGCAAGATGCTCTGGGTGGTTTTATATTCGAGCCTTCCTTCTCTCCTGTGAAATGACAAGCTTATCATTGGAACGTTGGAAAAGGGGGTTAGATGAGCAGAAGGATGTGTCCCAGTGGGAACATGAATCATACCATGGTCAAGGTCAGTGGCGCTGCTCAGAATTAGGTCTTAGCTCTGCTGGTTAAGTGACTATTGGGCTAATTAAGCTCTCAGCACCACAGTGTCTCTGTCTGTGAACTGAGCATGTCATATCCCCTTCACCCCAGGGTGACTATAAGGATTAAATGAGTTTATACTTGTCAGTAGGGCCCATTTGGGAACAAGTACCATGCAAGTGTCATCTGCTAAATAAATAAGTGGTAACTTCTAATCCAATAAGGCCAGGGTGCCCCCAAAGACATGTTCTCTGGGGTCTTTTCTCAGGAACCTTGGACCACTGCTGATGTGAACACAGAGCCCTCCCTTTATGCTGCACTGACTTCGTAGAGTCAGGATGGAATTTACCAGTTTCATAAGTATTAGGGGACTCCTCATGCTTCTTTATTGTCAATATGAAGAAATTGAGACCCAGGAAGCCTCAGTTACGAGTTTGTCTCCACACAGCTGGTGTATGGCAGGACCACAGCCAGAGCACTTACTCCAAATACATTTCTATTAAGCTGAAATTACTTTTCCCAATCCATAAACATCTGATAAAGTCAGGCATGCAGACCATTTGGTAGGAGGAAAGACTTAATGATTAAGCCTCTTTCTGAGTAAATCAATCACACTCATTAACATGCTTTCCTATTACAAATGATCTAATCATTATCCTTATTGAGAATGCTCAGTGCCAAACATAAATGGAAGCTCTGAGAATGGGGACTAGATTACTGGTAATTTTTGTCAGTGGCTAGTTAGGTATTTTCATTTGGGAGGACTTTTATTTACCTTCTCGCTTTTCTTCTCTTGTTCCCTGGAATGTTGTCAAATACAAATAGCACCCCTACTTTATCAGTGTTGTCAAAACCTGCACACATCTGGACTCCCTTCTAGCTTCTGTTTGAGTGTGTCTTAGTCTTGTCAAATGCACACAGATTCTTCACAGTGCTTACAAAGCTTCAAATCTTCTTTCTTCATCTATGTTATTTATAAACATATACTATAGCATATGCTAGGCAAGCGCTAAATCACTAGGCTACATCCTTAGACCCTCCTTTTTCTTTTCTTTTTAATTTAAGGCCAAAGGACATACACTAAAGATTGAAACTATGTGACCATATTCTTTTATAGCCAGATATTTTCCCTCCGGCTTTTATGAGCATACCAGTTTGAGCCTATTCTTCTTCACCCTCAGTATCTGCCAGCTTTTACTCACAAGCAAGTGTGTTTAGCAGGCAGAGTTTATTAAAGTAGTGACAAACTGTCTCTGAGTGTTATTTCAATAATAGTGTCCTGGGTTGGAGGTTTTCTCTGTTTCATTTTATACTCAGTTGGCAAAACCTATAAACACGATAGTTTTTATTTATGTAATAGTGCTTTGTAAGACAATTATGCAATGCTAACTTGCTGGTAATATCATACCCTATGTGACAGTGACCTGAATTAGGAGGGTGCTGTGGTAATTTACAATAGAAAGAGAAAGTAGAAAAGAGGAAGAAAAAGGAGATAGGAGAGATATGTGTGAGAGGAGCATCAGATTTCCACGAAGGGGAAATAAGAATCACCGGAACCAGGCCACACTAAGAGTTAGTGTCCTGACCAGGTCTATTCTTAACCATTGAACCTTTCTGTTCTGTCCCTCTCCACCCCAGTGTCCTTCTGGCATGGCTTCTCACATGTTTTCTTTTCCCTAGGTTCTGCTGACTGTCCCCTCATACTTGGTCAGATGCACACATATGCACATGCATGCCACCCCCCACACAATAAAAACAAACACCAAGTTGTTATTGTCGTACATGACAGGTCTCCAGGGCTAGCATCTGAATGACAGACTTGCCTGAGCTGAGGTGTAAGTTAAAATTAAAAATTTCAATGGCTCAAAATATTAAGCTTTGCTACTGTAATGGTTTGTATAAGCTTGGCCCAGAGAGTGGCACTATTAGGAGGTGTGGCCTTGAAGGAGTAGGTGTGGCTTTGTTGGAGTAGGTATGTCACTGTGGGAGTGGACTTTAATACCTTTGTCCTAGCTGCCTGGAAGCCAGTCTTAAGAACAAGAGATGGAATTCTCAGTTCCTCCTGTGCCATGTCTTTCTGGATGCTGCCATGCTCCCACCTTGATGATAATGGATTGAACCTCTGAACCTGTAAGCCAGCCCCAATTAAATGTTGTTCTTTATAAGAGTTGCCTTGGTCATAGTGTCTGTTGACAGCAGTAAAACCTAACCAAGATAGTGGCATACCAACTTTAGCTATGTCAGATCAGAAGTACCACAGTCCATGGACTAACTGAATAGCTGACTTGCATCTGTCCCTAGTAGAACTTCAAGGGGCCGAGGAGATGTAGAAACACTTAGTGAAGACCAGCTAAAGGCTTCGGCAACCTCACTCCCATGCACGTATGACTTAACAAGGTAAAAGTGGTCCATTTGTTCTACAAGCATCACTATGTAAATAATGGGAACTCTCTAATGATTTCTGGTTAATGGAATTTCCTAGGATAATAGGATCACTGTTCTCTCTGGAAATGATGCTGATTCGTCTTTTTGGCACCTTCTGGATACAGCTCATAGGTTTCTCTCAAGCTCTTTCCCTCTCTTCCCCGTTCTTTGAGTTATTTGTTGACCAAAGATATGAGATTGTTTTTAAGAAACATTTTAAGAAACTCAGGCTGGATAGATGTAGGGAGTGTAGGAAACCCTGAATCAGTGAAGCCCTCAGTCAGCGTGTATTGTTGACATGGGCACACCTGCATTGAGGTCTACAAGGCTTTGGACCCTAGGAAATTGGCAAAACCATTCCTATATGTGGGCTAGATTCAAGAAGGGTGGTAAAGCTCTTCTTGAGAGTTTGGGTGTTTATAGATGGCTCAGTGGTCAAAAGCACTGCTATTTTTGCAAAGGGCATGGGCTTCAATCCTAGAACCCACATGGTAAGTAACAACCACATAACTCCAGTTACAGAGAATCTAGCACCCTTTTCTGGTCTTCACAGGCATGGGACATACATATGGTACATATACAAACACACAGGCAAAATACTCATATACATTAAATGAAAAAACAAGTCTTTATTTAAAAAAAATTACAACTAATTCCACCATTAGATCCTGGCTGCAATTCTGGTTTGCTTTAAACAACATGATGGAAGTGACATTGTGACAGATCTAAACATGGGCTCAGGGTGCCTTGCACATTGAGGCTCTTTGAATAGTCTTGAAACTTACTGGGTACTAGCTATTCCATCCCCTTCACCCCAGTCAATATCCAGCCAACTTTCTGAAACTGAGCTGTCTCACTGATCCCAGTAGAAACTTAGCAGAGCCCATATAAAATCCCCGACTGTGGAAATGTGAGTTTACAAAGTGGTTGGTGTGTTAGGGCACCAAGTTCTGAGGCAGACTTGTAATGATACAGCAGCTGATATCCACCCGGGTCAATCTGTTCCCAATATGCTTATGTCACCTGTGCAGCTACATAATTACATAATTTAATTAAATACTACTTTAAAAGAATGACATATGGATATGAAAATGAAGAAAATTATTTTTACAAGAATGAAGCCAGGCGCATTATAGAGACTCGATAAAAAATGTTACCTTCCAAATGTTGTCAGAAAATATGTGGATATAGCATCTGTTTAAAATAAAACAAATGGAAAGATATACTTGTGTTAGTCAGGGTACTCTAGAGTCACAGAACATATGGAATGTCTTTCTGTATTGAGGGAATTCATTATGATGACTTACAGTCTATAGTCCAACTAACCCAACAATGGGAAGCTGTGGATGGGAAATCCAAGAATCTAGTAGTTGCTCAGTCCCATGAGGCTAGTTGTTTAGCTGGTCTTCTGTAGAAGTAGATTCCAATAGTGCTGACAAGTAAGTGTAAGCAGTCAAAGACAGTGAATCTTTCTTCTTCCAATGTCCTTATGCAGGTCTCCAGCAGAAAGGGTGGCCCAGATTAAACGTGTGTACCACCATGCCTGGATCTGGGACTTTTTTGTCCCAGGTTGACCTTGAATTCAGAAATCTCCTTGCCTCACTCTTCTGGGATTAAATGTGTGCACTACCTTGCCTGGGCCTAAGCTTTTCATAGCCACTATGCCTCAAGATCTCTGTGCCAAGATCCAGGTCAGAAACTTGTTCCAGCCTCAAGATCTGGATCACAAGTGAGTCCTCCAATTCTGGATTGTAGGTCATTCCAGATATAGTCAAGTTGACAATCAGGAGTGGCCATTACAATACTATAGGAGGATCCTTGCCCAGGCTAATTCCGATGATTTAACGTTTTTATCCGTATGAACAAATTGAAACTGAATGTCATAACTGGATCACAT
Source organism: Mastomys natalensis (assembly GCA_021653895.1). Taxonomy (NCBI): domain Eukaryota; kingdom Metazoa; phylum Chordata; class Mammalia; order Rodentia; family Muridae; genus Mastomys; species Mastomys natalensis. The sequence goes on along the minus strand of JAJTUV010000781.1, from coordinate 3,985 downwards.
TCTGAGAGCAAGACAGGAGCTGTGAAACAAGGAAATGCATGACAATCCATGGCATAAAGAAGGTGGAATGCAGTCTATTTCCTGTTCTACCCCGTGGAAGTCTGTTTTGTTTTTTTATTGGTGATCCAAGCCTTTTGTTAATGTTGAAATGACCTTGGTGTGTAGATGTGTAGGGGTTGTGTTGTCCTCCTGGTCACAGTTAATGTGATCCTAAGTTCTAGAACCAGGAAAGGAATTCTGGAGGAACCATAATCTTAACTCCAGGTGTCAGCCCAGAGGTGGCCCTCAGTAACTACTCTTGCACTCACTTGACCGAACAGTCGCATGACCTACCTGAGGCCCAAGAAGACTGGGAAGTGTAGGCTTGCTGTAGGATGTTGTGAGGGATATCCTCAGTCACTGTCCTTCTGTTACAGAGAAAGGACTTAGGTGAAGAGCTAGCTCTCCCAATCGGAACAATGCATTATAGATTACATTTTTATAAGAACAATGGGAAGTCTTAACTACGCAATGGAAAAGCTTGGGTAAATAACATACATGTACATTTGTTTTAAATTAAATATCATATTAACTGTGTCTGGGTTTTTGCTAGTTTTTTTGTTTGTTTTTGTGACTTGTACTCTTGATTTCTTAAAACTAACTAGTTACAATGGTACTGATTATGATGAGAGAGAGAGAGAGAGAGAGAGAGAGAGAGAGAGAGAGAGAGAATTCGAGATCTTTTTACCTTTTCTTTCTCTATAATATTTAGTGACTTTTCTTTTTTATATTTTGGGATTCAAGACTATTCAGAATACTTGCGTATCCCCTGTTATCTCCAAAGGCCATAACTTGTGAACTAATCCATGTTTGCAATATAACACAATATTTGTTCAGTGTTTGAGATATGGCCAAGGAAGTCAGAAGGGAGTACCTAATCAAAATACTCATAATAATTCTTTGATAATTTCACATACTACATTTTGATCACATCCACCCCTTGTACTCTTCCCATAAATACCTAATTCAATTCGTGGAAAGGTTACCATCAAAGATGAAAACAGGGCACTCCCCAAGCCTAATTTTGCATCTGTGTCATGCTTCTGGGCAGCAGAAACACCCGCATTATTTTAAGGGATAGACAAGTGTTGTTTCTGCGGACACAGTGAGATCCCTTCAGAGCTTCTCTTTCTCAGTAGTGGTCTGAATTTATCCTTCTGCATAAAGAAGAGCCACTCAGATGTGAAGACATGGTTGCAAGCCCTTGACTCAATTGTCTATTTAAATCCCATGGTTTGAGGCCAGCCTTCCTTCTAGTGTTCCTGAATCCTGAGGACTCCATTTCTTCTAGTGTCATTGTGCCAGAGGCCTGTACCATCTCTGTCTTGGATGCTTCTTCATTGACTTGTGTATATAGTGCAGTTGGTAGACTGCTGGGTTAGCAGGAAGCCCGTGTTCTACCCACAGGATCACAGAAAACGGGGTGTACTAGTGCACAATTGTGAGCTCAGTACTTGGGAGGCAGAGGCAATAGAGTGTTAAGAACAAGGTTATCTTTGGTTATGCAGTAAATTTGAGGCTATCCTGGGCTACATGAGATCATGTCTCCCAAGCAGACAAAGAAACAGATTCATTCTTCTCCCTACCTTCTTCTATCGCCAACCCTGCAGATTTCCCTCAGTTTTCCTTGGTGTAACCGAGGTCAGCGGTTTTGAAATAAAAGAATGTTGTTGAACTTGAAACAGTGCTGTACTTTCTTCCCTTTGTCTACCTGGAGAGTCTGCAAACGCATAAAGTGGTAATACCAGCGAGTCTAAGTAGATATACAACAACAGAATATTACAGGCATACTGCAGTTTGGCCATGTGTGAAGGAGCTAGGCCTTGGTGTGTCAGTTTCCTGAGATTGTTCCATAGCTACCTGTCCCTGATTTGGGAGGTACTATTTATTAGACATAGAGATTTCATTTGTGACCTTTTATAAAAGAGATAGGTTGTATTATAGTAATTTCCAAATGTATAGTTGTGGTGCCCAGGCAGATTGCTTCGGATTGGGATCCAGCTTGCCTAGCCTAAAAATGGTAAGCTCCAGGTTCAATGAGAGACTGCATCTCAAGAGAATAAGGTGGAGATGCAGGCGAAGGATGCACCGTAGCTTCCACTGGCCCCTGTGCATGTGTCCACCTTCATGTGCATGTGTATACCACACATGCACATTTAAAGTTACTACAGGATTAGGTTTGCTGCAGAGTCTTGGCAGCACTTCTCTTTGAATGCCTGGTATATGCCCACTGAGGAACCAGAAGCCTTTTATGTACCACTTCATCCGTAATCCTATGGTCACTGTTCTTATTTATAGACCAAGTCTTTGGAGAGATTCAATGGCTTTCCTAAGGCCATTCAGCTATCAAGGTGTGACTGATATTCCAATCCAGTATTATTTCCCCTTCTTCATAGCACAGGAAGAAGAATGCAGTGTTCATTCCAGAAAAGCAAAAAAATAGGCATGTACAGATAGATCACTTTGTGGTAGATTCTTCCTTATAATACATGAAAAGAATAGCAGAGAGAGAGAGAGAGAGAAGGAGAGAGAGAGAGAGAGAGAGAGAGAGAGAGAGGAGAGAGAGAGAAAGAGAGAGAAACAGAGAGAGAGAAACACAGAGAGAAAACACAGAGGAGAAAACACAGAGAGAAACACAGAGAGAAACAAGAGGAGACAGAGAGAGACAGAGAGAGACAGAGAGAGACAGAGAGAGGTACTCCTTTACTCCTTGATCACATGGCTGAGACAGCTCCACTGTCTTCCAAGCGTGGGTAGCATATCTCCTCGTTGATGACATCAGGTGCTAACAAGGTCTTGTCTTCTTCTGCTATGGTTCTCCATGTGTTCAGGGCAGCCGTGCTCCCATCAAATATTTTTCCACAGAAGCTTCCGCTGTGGTTGCACATGGATAGCCAGGCCTAGTGCATCAGCCAGTTCTCCAGCCTCAGCTCCGTTTCTCATGTGTCATTTCCGGATTTCCCAGTAACCTTAGGGTTTAAGAATGTTAGTTTGTTTTTTTCCTGTTCTTTCTGGAGATCTCTGATTTAGATCAGAGAGGAAAGTGCTCTTCAGGCTTCATAAGAGTTACTGAGAGTACTGGTTGTCTTGGGTAAATGATTGTGAATGATTTGGTTGGTACCCAGATTCCAAATCATAAGTTCAGGGTGATTGGAAGCACAGGACAGGGGCAAGCCCTGACCTAGGCAGGGGGAAACTGACATGTGCTCCCTTGATGCCCCAGGGGCCCCCACTCTGCTCTTGTAGCATTTGCACGTCTTCCTCTGTAACCTTAAAACTTAAATCTGTGGTTTCTCCCTCTGTACTGTGGCCTCCTAAGGGAAGAAGCTGACACAAGGGAGCAACAAGTGCTTACTTGAATGAATGAGCGATGACAATTGATTATATACAACCACATGTATCAGTCGTCATTAATCCCCCATCTCTCAAATGGAATACATTCTAGGAGAAATCTTTAGATTTGATGTTTACACATCCAAGGCTGTGTCTTAATAAAGTTTCACTCCTAGATGCACCCTGCAATCAGTTAAGTTTTTTTTTTTTAAGTTGTACAGTCCACATTATACCCCTATCCTCTGAGAGTCTAATTTAATTGGTCACAACATTTTTGTAAATCATCATTTTTTTAAAACTCTTTGCTAGGTGATTTACTAAGCCAAGGCGTTTATGTTTACCTATGGCAAACAGTACCTTCTGGCTGACAAGAAGTCATGTCCTGTGGGATCTGAGCAGCCTGGGTAAAAAGACATGGGCTCCTGGACATATACCCTGAGACAGAAGACAAGGACACTGCCTGGAAACCCTCTTACGGAAGCATCGGGATCCTTATGTGAAATCTACTAATCTGTAGGACATCAGGGCTTTGAGCTGTTGGGCTGAGGGAGACCTGCATCCTTCCTGCTTCCGTAACCTCTCTTCACTGCCTGATAGCACTGGGTCATCTCTC